>SJYV01020350.1:116763-205693 GCA_006410875.1 Neotragus pygmaeus | reverse complement strand
TTGGAAGGAATGATGCTAAAGCTGGAACTCCAGTACTCTGGCCACCTCATGCGAAGAGTTGACTCATTGGAAAAGATTCTGATGCTGGGAGGGATTGGGGGCAGGAGGAGAAGGGGACGACAGAGGATGAGATGGCTGGATGGCATCACTACCTCGATGGATGTGAGTCTGAGTGAACTCCGGGAGTTGGTGATGGACAGGGAGGCCTGGTGTGCTGTGATTCATGGGGTCGCAAAGAGTCGGACACGACTGAGCAACTGAACTGAACTGAACTGATCAGGGATTGAACCCTGGCCTTTGGCAGTGAGGGTGTGGAGTCCTAAGCCTGCACCACCAGGGAATTCCCAAGACCTATTTTCAATGAGATATTCAGGGAAAGCCTCTTTGAGGAGAGGATATGTAAGCTGAGATCTTCATGTCAAGCAAGAATAACCTCAACACAATAACAAATATCAGTGAAAACAGAGGCAGAGGTTCACCGACTAACCACAGCATTTGATGTTCACTGCAAAGTAATTTTCAAACTATTCTAACGTAGAAATCATATTCTCCCTCAAAATACTTCTTTTGGAAAGGACTTTAAAAGTTTTATTGAAAAGTCCAACTTTTCACTTTCCAACATGAAAACTCTTTGATGGTTTTGTAAATGGAAAAATGCTTTACTTTTCCCTACCTTGGACCACTCAGGGGTAGATGAACGTGAGACGAGAGCTCCAAATATCTCCAAGTAAGGGGAAGAAAAAGTCATCTGTGAGTCTAGATCAAATATTAAGAGACACTTTAATCCTAAGGAGTACCTTTTATAGACTGGATTAAAAAACAAAACTACAGCATTACAGCTTTTTGAAGTTAAAATGAAGCACTGTCTTGAAGGCTCATAAATAAAGACTTTGCACCCAAATGCCATTCTTTGCTTCTAGCAAGAAAAGCTAAAGGAGAAAAACCAGAATCAAGAAGTGTCACATGGCACTGGAGTTGAGAGGCACTGGAGTCTTAGAGGTAACCTGAGCCTGCCTACAAGGCAAGGCCAACCACAAGCTTTGGATGGGGACAGGATGTGAGTTTGGTCAGAGGACCCTGAATCTTATGGCCTTTCTGACTGCGCAGGCCAGTGAAGTTTCTCCCAGAGGTGGTTGTGTTGGGGTGATGGGTTCTGCTGGGTGGCTATCTGTCCTCAAGGCCATGGTAGGATCAAGGTGTTTTGAGCTGAGCTGGTCCTAAAGACACCAGTTAAGCAGAGTGGGTAAGTCCACTAGCTTTGGAATTAGACCAGACTTGGGTGGGAGATGAGGTTCCATACAACACTTACGACTGTAATGAATTATAAAGCAGACATTAGTGTTGAAGAAAGGATGTGACAAAGCAAGTTTAATTTGATCCCATGGAGGGGCTTGAAGTAGCTTATGACTGTAGATCCAAGCCAGGACAACTGGGAAATAGTCCCTGTGTCTGCCTGGGTTTCACGTGGCAAATCTCTCACATTGCACCATCTTTACTCCCTCTTTCTTGGAGCAATAATCTTGTTAAAAACAAAACAAAGAAGGCAACGGGATTAAGACATATTTTGAAACAAAATGGCTTCATTAGTTTCACAGTTAATTCCTGGTGCTATCATCAGCTTCAAGACTTTTTCTGGGTAGAAAGAATCCTAACAGCCACCTCCACATACAGGCACACACACCCACGAACACAGAAAACCAGGGCTGGGGGAAGAGTGATGCATTTCTGAAAGAAGAAAAAAAATATCCCTGAGACAGAAAGAAAAAGGAATCAATTCTGGTTTTACGTGTCACATACATACATAAATGCGGTGGTATCAGGTGTTTAAGATGGGCCTACTCTGATTCATGATCCATCACATTCTGCTATCAAAACGTTTAGAGAGGCTGTGAGACCACAGGGATTTATCATATCGACAATTCCTGGTGTAACCTTTTCATTTCGCTCCTGTGGGTGATTTGAGCACACTTCATCTTCTTAAGGCTGGGAGAGAAGTGAGATTTTTCTGTTCCCCAGACATGGATCAGGGCGAGACAAGGCTTTTCAACAGATGCTTAGATTCTGTCTGTCAGATCCCTTTCTCCATTCTGTCCCCGAGCCCCTCTCTCCAGCCCATCCTTTGCATCCCCAAACTCAGAGCTTTCTCTTGAACCTCTTTCATCTCTACCTCGAAGAGACTTCCCTTCATCTCAAAGCCTGGAATAAAGGTTGAAGGTTTACTCATGTTCTCTGATAGAATGTCCTTCACAAAGCCATTCATCCAAGCCAGTTAGATCCCAGACAAAATCACACAGATTAAAGCTACGTCCAGGGGCTGTATTTCCGCATCTCTTTGCCTAGGAGCCAGGGTATCACAGGCTGAATATGGTGGTCCTCAAAGACATCCAGGTCCTAAGCCCTAGAACCTGGGAATGTGACCTTCCATGACAAAAGGGACTTTGATGAAGTGATTAAGGACAATGGGAGAGATTATTCTGGATCATCCAAGTGGACCCTAAATAAAATCACAAGTGTTCTTACAGAGGGAGGAAGAGGGAGATCTGACTACAGATGAGGAGAGGACGATGTGGGGATGGAAGCAGAGACTGGAGTGATACACTTTGAAGATGGAAGAAGGCACCACAAGCCAAGGAATGCAGGCAGCTACTAGACGCTGAAAAAGGCAAGGAGCCTGCAGAAGCAGAGGTGGATACGACTCATTAGTCGCTCAGTCATATCTGACGCTTTGTGACCCCATGGACTGTAGTCCACCAGACTCCTCTGTCCACGGGATTCTCCAGGCAAAAATGCTGGACTGAGTTGCCATTCCCTTATTCAGGGGATCTTCTCTACCCAGGGACTGAATCTGGGGCTCTTGCACTGCAGGCAGATTCTTTAACACTGAGCCACCAGGGAGAATTAGCAAAAGATTTACCAAAGAGTCAGACACGACTTAGTGGCTGAACAAGAACAACTGTAGAAGAAATCAGCCCTGCCAAGCACCTTGACTTTAGCCCTGTGGATCTGATTGCCGGCTTCTGACCTCTAGTGCTGTTTTGTGGTCACCAGTTACAGCATCCATGGGACACCCCTGCAGTGGGCCAGCTGAGCTAGGTTTGCAGCCTGTGACTTTCCTGTCACTCCTGACCTCCTCTTTGGTGAGCTGCTCTCTGTTTCCAGGCAGAAGCTAGAGGCCCCCGTTCCAATGGGGGGGCCTTGGGAATGAGAAGCTGGCTGCTGCCTTGGGAATGAGTAATGAGCTGGAGACCACAGCTTGTGGGGCTCTGATCCACAAGGCCAGGATCTGCTGCCTTCAGTTTCCATAAAATTGTCCCAGTTAGGATGATGCTGTCTGCTTCAGCCTTTAGAAACACATATGTGAGATTCACACCAGCATGGCCTATTTGCTCTCCCTCCATATCAGATTCCTCATCCCCCTTCCTCCGTTATCTTCCATGGCCACCACCCTGACCCCAGTCACCATCACCTCTTGTCTGGGCCCCTGTGATCACCTCCTGCCTGGTCGTCTAGCTAGTTCCATTCATGCCCTACCCTCCTCAACTCATCCTCCAGAAAGATGTGCAAACCTGAATCAGAGCTTGTCCAGCCTCACTCGTTCTACAAATGGGGAAACTGAGGTTTAGAGAGGTACCCATGCTCCTGGGAGGGTACATGGACTGGGGAGGCTTTGGACAAGTGGCTTCTGGCAGCCACGGGTGAGGGCTGCCTCCCAGACAGCCCTGGGACCTGGGACACGTCTCAGGTGAGGTGAGGATCAGCTTTGGGATGAAAGGGTGAGGATTCTGGTTGGCTTTGCCGATGTGATGTTTTGGCTGAACGGGCCAAGGACTGGGCAGGGGTGGGGGAAGGGGATGAGCAGCGGGGCCACCTGTCCGCTCCCTCTCCTCCCAGCACACAAGGCTGTCGTGTCTGGAGTTTCTCCACCCCCGACACGTCTGGGATGCAGAGGGAAAGTTGGAAGGCAGAGTCCCTTTTGGGATCACTGCCACGGGCTTCTCTGATAGCTCAACTGGTAAAGAATCTGCCTGCAATGCAAGAGATTCCAGTTCGATTCCTGGGTTGGGAAGATCCCCTGGAGAAGGGAACAGCTACCCACTCCAGTATTCTGGCCTGGAGAATTCCATGGACTGTATAGTCCATGGGGTCACAAAGAGTCAGACACGACTGAGCGACTTTCACTTTCACCATGGAGGCAGAATTCTTACCAAGTCAGTCCTGGGTGGAAGGGCTCTAGCAAAGTATGGTTTTTCTAAACAATTTAAGCTTGAGAAAGTTCCCTACTCTTCTAGAATTCCCCTTTTACAGTTTCTGAGCAATTTTGCAAGCTGCTGCTCTTTGGTAGAAAATTACCAAACTGTGTGTGTCCCTTTTTGCCAACAGCCCAGTCCCTCCTCTCCACATCAATGATAATAACAGTAACGATGGTGCTGGGAATCAACATCCTTCAGATCCGGAAATGCATTACGGTTCTCAGAACACTTTTTCCTGTGTCATTGCTCAGGAGCTGTTAATCCTGAGGAGGCGGAGCCGGAAATACTATAGCCTCCATTTCCCCACGAGGCCCCCCGAGGCTGAGATTTCCTTCTGTGATTGTCTCAGAACCTTCCTTACACCAGCTCTCTGCTGTTCCCTTCCTGTTGTGCCAACAGTCGTGCCGCCGAGCCAGTCTCCCGAATTGAAGTTTGAACCCAAGCCCAATCTTTCTCTTGCCCTTTTTTTTCTGGTGGGATACAACATTAATTAATTATAACCAACTATGTGGCATCCGTAGCTTCCTATGTAGTTAGATCTTTATAGCAACTGCTGTACGCTATGTATCTATGTGAGAAAGAGTGTGTGTTATGAGTATAAAGGACAAGAAACAATATACTTAGTGGACTTTTTTTTTCACATATGATGGGCCTGTTTTTGAGATTTCTTTTGTCCTTTTCCAGAGGAGTTTCCAGCTGACAGTCATGAGGCTCCAACATGCTATGACCCTGGGTGTGGGAGCTTGGTCAAAATATTAAAAACATGCTGATGAATACCAAGAAGCAAAATCCTATATACAAATGAGAAATGGGGTTATTTCTTAGCTGATTGAATGGGTCAGAATGGTCACTGAGCATTGGTTGATGAAATATCAGCACGCTCACAGGGGAAGAAATTAAAAAAAATTGAAGGCTCAGTGTCATGAGTGGCATTAAAATGAAAATTGTTAAAATAACATCTTGTTCGAGGGACAGAGCATTTCAGAGAGAAAAGGATATCTCAGTTTTCTCATTTGTATCATGGGGATAATAACTGAAATTATCCCTCAGACAGTTGTTGTGAGAATCAAATAGTAAGATCAATCAAAGAAAAGCATAATACAGCTTAGTGTATAGAAAGTATTCAATGTATTCTATCTAGTTAATTAGAGAATAAAAACAGAAATAGGGTGTCTTGTTGCTTCCCAGGTGGCGCTAGTGGTAAGGAACCCGCCTGCCAACGCAGGATATGTAAGAGATGAGAGTTCGATCCCTGGGTCGGGAAAATTCCCTGAAGCAGGGCATGGCAACCCACTCCAGTATTCTTGCCTGGAGAATCCCATGGGCTACAGTCCTTGAGATCACACAGAGTCGGACACGACTAAAGCAACTTAGCACACATCTAGTTTGCAAACCCAACTTGTAGCAAGCCAAGATGATCATCTGGCTTCCTCATTTTCCTCCAGTGCCTGCAGGGCCACCAGACTCTCTGTCACTCATGCTGGTGACACAAAATCATCCTGGCTACCACCTCCGGTGTCATTTGTCCTGTGTGTGCCCCAGGCATGTTACCCTAGTTCATGAGTCTGTCTCTCTCTTTCGATTTGAACCCAAGCTCTATCATTTGTATTTACACACTGGTCCAAGCCATCATCACACCTCATCTAGATTGCTGAAATGGAATGACGGTCTTTCCTTCCATGGTCTTCCTTATTCCAATCTGCCTGTGCCTTCTGCCAGCAAAGCTACCTCAGTCTCTGATTTCACTCTCTCTCTTACGTTAGTAACAACCAGTCTGGTTTCCCATGCTCATGAATCCCATTCCAACTTGTCTGATGAGCGTTCAGGGTCCCCAAGGCTCTAACCAAAACTCACACACTCTTCTCCCTGAAACCTCTGCCCTCAGCAGGCTCTTTACATCCCTGCCACCTCCCAGGTGGTTCAGCAGTAAAGAAAGAATCGACTTGTAATGCAGGAGATGCGGCAGGAGCCATGGGTTCCATCCCTGGGTCGGGAAGATCCCCTGGAGGAGGGCATGGCCACCCACTTCAGTATTCTTGCCTGGAGAATTCCATGGACTAAGGAGCCTGGTGGGCTACAGTCCATAGCATCGCAAAGAGCTGGAACGACCGAAGCAACTTAGCGTGCACACACACACACCAAGCTAGGAGATAGGTCTGGAACAGATCCTTCCCTAGTGCCTTCAAGGGAAGCGTGACTTCAGTTTTCCAGAACTGGGAGACAGAAAGTTTCTACTGTTTTCAGCCGCCCCACTGGTGGTACTTTGCTGAAGGCAGCCCTAGGAAACGAGTACCCTACCCAAAGCAGGAACAATCTCACGTGACCCTCCAAGCAGCCAGCTACCTTGAAAGGCACACTCTCTGAGCTCCAGCTTCACCTGTGACCGGGGATGTGGGTCCTGCCTCCTGGTTCTGGTCTCAGGCGCCACCACCAGCTTCTGAGACTCTCCTTCGAGGGCAGGCAGGCAGTGATTTTGTGGTAGACACTGTGGCAGATCACGGCTGCCCAGGTGGTGCTAGTGGTAAAGAATCCGCCTGCCCATGCAGGAGACATAAGAGACGCAGGTTCAATCTCTGGGTCGGGAAGAGCCCCTGGAAGAGGGCCCGGAAGCCCACTCGAGTCCTCCTGCCCGGAGAATCCCATGGACAGAGGAACTTGGCGAGCTACAGTCCCTGGGGTCGCAAAGCGTCAGAAACGACTAGAGAGACAGCATGCACGCCCGCACTGTGGCAGCTTAAAGATGGCCACACATTCACTGACACTGAGAGGTGGGGTTCGCGTCCCGTTCCTGTTCCCTTGAACTGGGGCTGCTCTGTGACCGCTCTGCCCAGTAAAATGTGACCCTATGACAGCTCTGGGCCGGGACCATTAAGAGGACATGCAGTTTCTGCTTCCTCCCCCCTGGGAGCTCTGGGCCACCATGTGAGAAGTCTGACTGCCCAGAGGCCGCTGCGCTGTGAGGAAACTCAAGCTACCTGAGGAGAGAGAGATGCTCTGTCACCCCCCACTGTTCTAGCCCCATCATTTCAAGTCCTCTGAACCAAAGCCCCAGAGAGCACGGAGCAGAGATGAGCCGTAACTGCTACACTCTGAACTTCTCACTCCGAATTCTGAGAGACAATAGATTTCTGATTGAAACTCCTAAGTTTTGGTGCATTTTAAGGTTTCCCTGGTGGCTAAGATGGTAAAGAATCCGCCTGCAATGCAGGAGACCTGGGTTGAATCCCGGGGTTGGGAAGATCCCCGGGAGAAGGGAAGGGCCACCCACTCCAGTATTCTGGCCTGGAGAATCCCATGGGCAGAAGAGCACTGTGGGTTACGGTCTAGGGGGTCGCAAAGAGCCGGACACGACTGAGCGACCAACACTTTCACTTTTAAGGCAGCAATAGTTAACCAGAACAGAGGCAGGCCCAAGATATCAGCCAAGAGTGTGAGAAGGCGCTCTGCACCTGGACTGTGAGGCCAGGAAATAATCTTAAGAATGACCACAAGACACCAAGGAAGGCTTGAGGTTGAGGAGGGGGTCCACACCTCCTGGACCACCGGCTGGCTCCATCAGCAGGACGAGAGACACGCGTTCACCTGCCCCCTCTGCAGCCCCCTGAGGCAAATAGACAATGTAACTACAAGGCAGGAGGATCTCTTTCGATTACACAACACCGCGGGTAACGGCTCTGTGCTGGCGACCGGGCTAGGAGCTTCACGTATGATTGTTAAACTTCAAAACATTTTGAAAGTAGGTGTTTTACCAACATGGGTACCGCAGCTCAGATGCTCATGACAAACTCAGAAAAACATGCCCTAGGACCAGAGCAAGCCCAAGGCAGGGCTGGGGTTTGAGATTTGGAAGGAACCCAAGGGAGTCCAACCTTGGGCGACCTGACACAGGAATGGCAACCCACTCCAGTACTCTTGCCTTGACAATCCTATGGACGGAGGAGCCTGGTGCAGGCTACTGTCCATGGGGTCGCAAAGAGTCGGACATGACTAAGCGATTTCACTTCAAGAGGAACTGGAGGAAGGTCTTTATAACAAATAAAACAGAGTCCAGTTTTTTGAGAGGTACCCCTGGAAATGACTGCCACATCCTCCACTTGGCCAACACAGAAGATTCCAGCCACCACCCTAGAAATCGCGAGCAGCCTCTCAGGCCTCTGCGGGGTCCATGGCCATGAGAATGCTCTGCACGAGTCTTCTGGGGGACTGAGAGTCTGACGCCGTATAAACCCTAACATCTGCTGATTTGGTAAGTGGATATATTTAGTGGTGGAACAGTTTTTCTCCCAGTTTTGTAACACTTAAAAAAAAAATCCTGCTTGTCCTATTTTTTTTTTCTTCTTTTTTTCCTTTTCGTTTTTTTTTCTTCATAAACTCGCAAGGGATGTTGCCATTCTTTCCATAGCAACACTCTAGGATACTGACTTTGCTTTGCTGGGAGAAGTCTAAGTTGTCCCCCAGGAGGAGGGAGAAGATGCCAGGCTGGGGTGGGGAAGAAATGGCTGGAACTCCAACACCCCAAATGAAGACAGAAAAGGCCTTGAGCCATTTTAGTCCTAAGAGCTACCGTGTCATCCCAGCTCCTGCCCCATCCTGCACTTGAGGGGTGCCTCCTGCGCGTTCAGGGCCGGTTCTGAAGTCCGCTGTGTATCTCTTCTCAAAGGAAAATGATTCTGACAGCTGTACCATTCTTTCCAAAGTGCTTGCTGTTGTTCAGTCACCAAGTCATGCCCAACTCTCTGTGACCCCATGGACTGCCACATGCCAGCATGCCAGGCCTCCCGTCCCTCACCATCTCCTGCAGCTTGCCCAAGTTCACGTCCATCACATCAGTGATGCCATTCAACCATCTCATCCTCTGTCATCCGCTTCTCCTCCTGCCCTCAATCTTTCCCAGCCTCAGGGTCTTTTCCAATGAGTTGGTTCTTTTCATCAGGTGGCCAAAGTATTGGAACTTTAGCTTTAGCATCAGTCCTTCCAATGAATATTCAGGGTTGATTTCCTTTCAATGTGTTCTTCATCCTTCTGATGAGGGGAGGGAGGTAGCTTCAACTAGGTACCAACCTGTCGTCATAACATCAACTCGTCTCTCCATTAAAAAAAAAAAAATTCACTTTTTATTTTTGACTGCTGCTGCTGCTAAGTCACTTCAGTCGTGTCCGACTCTGTGCGACCCCATAGATGGCAGCCCACTAGGCTCCGCCGTCCCTGGGATTCTCCAGGCAAGAACACTGGACTGTGCTGGGCCTTTTTTGCTGTGCAGGTTTTTCTCTACTTGTGGAGAGTGGGGGCTACTCTCCAGTTGCGTGCGTGGGCATCTCACTGTGGTGGCTTCTCTTGCTGCAGAGCACTGGCTCTAGGGTGTGTGGGCTTCAGTAGCTTCGACTCCCAGGTTCTAGAGCACAGGCTCAGTAGCTGTGGCACACGGGATCAGTTGCTCTGTGGCATGTGGAATCTTCCCAGATCAGGGATCCAAACTGTGTCTCCAGCATTGGCAGGCAGATTCTTCACCACTGAGCCACCAGGGAAGCCCTCATCTCTCCTTTTTAAAGGAAGGTGGATCCAGATCTTTGGGGAAGGAAGGGGAAAGCCAGTCCATGCGCAAGGACACTGCGGTCCCCACTTGAACGCACACCATGTCCTTTCATCCTCACAACGGACCAGTGGGAGAACACGTTTATCTACATTTCCTCGAGGAAACTCTGGATCTGAAGCCAAGAATCCGAAGCTGCCACGACTAGGGAAGGCTCAAAAGGCACAGAGCTGGATACACATTACTATCACGTAACATGGATGTGGTATTGTTTGGTGTGCCTGCATGGAGGTGTGCCTTGGCCTGAAGGCAGAAAAGCTGGCACCTCCTATCAAGGATGACAGGGCTTAAGCAGGTCCATTCTGCCCTTGTTCTTTCCAACATGACCTTCTACCTCTCATTTCCACTCTCCAAGGGGCTGCAGTAGAGTATAAGAGCATGTAGGCGGGTGAGTGCCTGGGAGTCATTAAAAAAACAATACTTTCAGCGAATATATAATGATGTGGGAACATACTCATAAAATGTTAAGGAAAAAATGAAGCTGCAATGTACTGTATGATGCTATTTAAGTGACCTCTGGAAAAGGCAAAATTAGAGAAAAACTAGTGGTTTTCAGGATATGGGGTAGGGGGTGGACTAAAAGGGACACAGGAATTTTGGGGGTGATGGAATTGTTCTATATCTTGAATTTATCAAAGTGGGTTTATCAAAACTCACAGAACTGTTCATCAGAAAGTGTGAGTATCACTGTAGGCAAATTGTACCTTAATTTTAAGAAATGGCCCCCAAAATTGCAGCTGCATATCAGTATGTGGGGCTTCCCAGGTGGTGCAGTGGTAAAGAACCTGCCTGGCAATGCAGGAGATGCAAGAGATGTGGGTTCGATTCCTGGGTTGAGAAGCTCCCCTGGAGAAGGAGCTGGCAACTCGCTGCAGTATTCAGGACACAAGAGCCTGGGGGGCTACAGCCCAGGGGTCATGAAGATTAGGACACGACTGAGCACATCAGTATATACAAAAGAATTCCAATTTTGTGTTAGCACACACAAACACGTAAAAACATGCAGATGATATTAACATGGGTTGTCTATGAGCTGGGGGCATATTCATTATTTTTTATTTTATATTTTTTCAACAATTTCTATGACAACCTAGATTGTGATCTTTAGAATCAGAGGAGTGGTTTTATTTTGTTTTAGGAGAGAAAACATGGCTGAAACAGTTTTGGAGTCAAGCTCCATTTCTTAGAAGCTGTGTGACTTCAAACAAGTGGGGCCATAAACCTCTGAGCCCATCCTTCTCATCTGTAAAATGGGATAACACCATTCCCCTTGGAGGGTTGTTGCTATGATCAAATGAGAAAATGGCTGCAGACATACTTTATAAATTGAAAGATGCAGCTCGACTAGTAATCACTGCCATCCTCTCATCTTTGAGAATGTCTTTGATTTCTTAATCTGGTGGTTTTCAAAACATGATGTCATTACATATTCATGCTAGTAAGAGCCTGAAGTTAGCACATGACTTATTAAAAAAAAAAAAAGTACTTCATATGTAGTGAGTACTTAATAAATACATGTGGAATGAATACACGGCATGCTGTCCTCCACGTGCCATACCAGAAAAAAACCCAGCAAACCATGCCCTTGCTCATCCACTGCAACTGAGAAAATCTCCTAAATGGTAGATCGATACTCTGTACTGATTACGAATTCAGCACATTGCTATATCTAATGGCACCTTTAGGATGTTTAAGATGTACACCCCAAGCAGCTAACCATCTAAGTAGAGTGAGGTAACACATGCAAAGCTGTAACAGATGAAAAGGAAAAGGACTTGGTGAAGGGGAGACTAGTATATAGGGCAGTGGTGGTGGGGAGGGGTTTTTTCCTGGCTAAGTGGGACTACAGCTGAACCTTGAAAAACAGGAACAAGTGGATGTTATGAAACGAGGCTGAAGGATGTTCCAGACATTTGGAGAAATTTGGTTGAGCTTTGACTATGCTTATCTCTTGCTTTTATAAATAAAACTTTATTGGGACACAGACAGCTAGGCCCATGTTTTCTTTTACCCTTCCAAGGAGGATTTGATTAGCTCCAACAGAAACCCTCTGATCCGCACAGTCTAAAATATTATCTGCCCCTTGCCAGAAAAGGTGGGAGAGCTCTGGCCTGGCCCAAGACATAGAGGACTGAACAAATGGTGGTATCTGCTGAGGTCCAGGTGGCAAGGGATCTGGATGTGACAGGGGAAGTTGAGATGGGAGGCAAGGAAAAGATAGGGCAGGGAAGGCACTGAGGGAGTCAGATGCCAGGACTGAAGTTCTTGTTTCTAAGGAAGAAAAATAGCTTCGCTGAGTTCGGTGGGGAAGGAGAGGTTTGGGGGATTTGGACCAGCCGACAGCCAGTCCTGGAGAGGCCTGGTGGTGATGGCCCCCCAGCCAAGAGTACAAGAGAGAGGGGCCTACAGGGGCTCTGTCATCCTGCACAGGGCGGAAGAGGCGCCTGAAGAGTGAGGCTGACGGGGTGTGGAGGCGGGCCCTCCCCACTGGCACCCACCCACACCCCAGGTGGCTACAGCTCTTTCATGAATTCTAATGCTGTCCTCTGAGCTTGGGGGTGTTGGAGAGGGAAAAACCTGCTTCTACAAGAATAGGGAGGGCTGTCAGGGGATAAAAGACATTAGTCAGACTCCAGCTTTGTTCTTTCCTCTCTGGCTCATTCATTTTAAATGCCTTGAATGAACTTACTCCTTCCCTCCTCAATTCTACTCCCCTTGAATTTAGCTCCCATCCTCCAATCTCCATGAAAATTGTGCTCAAAGTAAATGATTTCTTAAGGGGTACACCCAAGCATCACACAAGATCCTAATTTTGTCCTCAAGGTCTGTTGCAGGGCCTGGTGTGCATGGGTGCCTAATAAAAATGTTGGCTGAACCCCTGAAGTGGCAAGGGTGGGTAAGATACAGTTCCTGTCTTGGGGACCGTGTCCTTCCTGGGTCTCAGTTGCCTCATCTGTAAAATGGGGATGATAGTGGCTCCTTGCTCCCTGGAAGAAAAGCTATGACAAACCTGGACAGCATATTAAAAAGCAGAGACATTACTTTGCAGACAAAGGTACGTCTAGTCAAAGCTATGGTTTTCCTAGTAGTCATGTATGGATGTGAGAGCTGGACAATAAAGAAGGCTAAGTGCTGAAGAATCGATGCTTTGGAAATGTGGTGTTGGAGGAGACTCTTAAGAGACCCTTGGACTTCAAGGAGATCAAATCAGCTAATCCTAAAGGAAATCAATCCTGAATATTCATTGGAAGGACTGATGCTGCAGCTCTAATACTTTGGCCACCTGATGTGAACAGCTGACTCATTAGAAAAGACCCTGATGTTGGGAAAGTTTGAAGGCAAGAGGAGAAGGGGACGACAGAGGATGAGATGGCTGAATGGCATCACTGATTCAATGGAGATGAGTTTGAACAAGCCCTGGGAGATGGTGAAGGACAGGGAAGCCTGGTGTGCTGCAGTCCAGGGGGTCACAAAGAGTTGGACACAACTGAGCGACTGAACAACAACAACAATGGCATTTACTTTATATGACTGTGAGGATTAAATGAGTTTAACAAGAGTCACTTAGAACAGAGCCTGACTCAAGGTAAGAGCGCAAAAGAATACTGCAAAGCTACAAGAATCAAAGCAGTATAATACCAGCACAAAAACAGAAACATGATCAATGGAACAGAACACAGTCCAGAAATAAACCCTGGCCCTGATGGTCAATTAATCTATAACAAAAAAGGGAAGAATATTCAATGGAGAAAAGACAAGCCCTTCAATAAGTGATGATAGGAAAATTGGACAGCTGCATGTAAAAGGATGAGATTAAAATATTTCCTAATACCACATACAAAAATAAACCCCAAATAGATGTTAAGACTTAAATGTAAAATCGATAACCATAACTCCTAGAAGAAAATACAGTGGAACACTCTTTGACGTAAATCATAGCAATTTTTTTTTTGGATGTCTCCTAAAACAAAAGAAATAAAAGCAAAAATAAACAAATGGGACCTAATTAAACTTAAAAGCTATTGCACAGCAAAGGAAATCATAAATAAAAAGAAAAGATAGCCTACTTAATAGGAGAGAAAACTGGCAAATGACATGGCAATAAGGGGTTAAAATTCAAAATATATAAACAGCTCATGCAACTCAACATCTAAAAAGCAAACAACCTGAGTGAAAAATGGTCAGACAGCCTGAATAGACATTTTTTCCAAAGAAGACACACAGATGGCCAACAGGCACACATGAAAAGATGCTCAACATCGTTAATCACCAGAGAAATGCAAATTAAAACCACAATGAGATACCACTCACACCTATCACAGTAGCTATCATCAAAAAGAACACTTAAATAACAGATGTTGGTGAGGATGTGGATAAAAGGGAATTCTAGCACAGTGTTGATAAGAATGTAAATTGGTGTAGCCACCATGGAAAATGGTATGGAGGCATCTCAAAAAATTAAAAATAGACCAGGGATTAAGAGGTACAAATAAGCTACAATGACATTTTGCATAACACGGGGAACATAGCCAATATTTTATAATAACTATTAGTGGAGTATAACCTTTAAAATTGTGAATCATTATACTGTACACCTGTAACTTACATAATATTGTACAGCAACTATACTTCAATCTTAAAAAAAACACAGAACTATTATATGACCTAGCAATTCTACTCCTGGGTATATAAAAAACCCCAAAACACTAATTCAAAGAGATACATGCTCCCCAATGTTCATAGCAGCACTATTTACAATAGTTAAGATATGGAAGCAACTTAAGTGTCCATGAACAGCTGAATGGATAAAGACGTGAGATACATGTATTAAAAAAAGAATGGAATTTTGCCATTTGCAATGACATGGATAGACGTGGAAGGTATTATATTTAGTTAAAGAAATCAGATGAATATCATTCATATATGGAATATTAAAAAATACATCAGACTAGTGAATATAACCAAAAGAAAGCAGACTCACAGATACAGAGAACGAACTAGTGGCTACCAGTGTGTGTGGGGGTGGGGAGCAAGACAGAAATAGGCGATTAAGCGGCGCAAACAACTACATATAAAATAAACTCAGCTCCGGCTACAAGGACGTATTGCACAAACAAGGAATACAGCCTAGTATTTAAAAATCGTGAATCGCTGTGTTGTACTCCTGAAACTTACATAATATTGTATATCAACTATACCTCAATTTTTAAAAAAAGAGTTAGTGGGTGTTAGTCATTAGTTTTATTAGCATAACCTGGATGGGCCCAGATATGAGCAGTGAAATCCTGGGGGTTATGAAAGGTTAAAAAAGTAAAAGGGTGAAATATTTCCATTGAGGGGATCCAGGAAACCTTCAGAGTAGAGGTTCAGTCTGTGGGGTTTTTAGAATGCTGTGTCTGGGGAGAATCCTCATGGTCTCTCTGGGCAGAAACAGAACTGTAATTGATTACTGATGTCTGCTCTGGGCAAGGAGAGTATAAGGGTGGTGGCTGTGCCTCCTGGGCCCGTATTGTTTGTTTTAGGATTCAGACATGTTAGGGCACATTTGGAATTCTGGCAGGACATTCTCGCTAATAATGTTTTGAATTCTAAGAACCCAGAGCTGTTTGGGAGCTAATGTTTCCTTAGGGAAGGCACATACCCTGACTCAGGAACATCGCCTGAGTCATCAGAGGGAAATGCAATGTGACTGTAGCCTGGTGTCTGATGTCTTGTCAGATCATCATCTGGCCCAGGTTGCAAGGATCCATGCCTCATTCTGAGAGGAGGGGACAGGCAAAAACTGAGAGTTTGCTCAAGAAAAATCTCTGCGTGAAGGAGCACTGCTAGGCCCCGTGACAGAATGTGACACGTAGGGTGGGGTGGATTCTCCTCGTCACAGCGGAGTTCGGGGGAGGGGAGAGGGAGGGGGTGGATTCTCCTCGTCACAGCGGAGTTCACCAGAGGGGGTGGGACGGTGGTGGTTTGGGTGTTCTGTCAGATGCTGTGCAGCCTCAGAGAGGCAAGAAGAGGAGGCTCAACTCCGGCAGAAACAGGAGGTGGGATCACAGCAGTTTCTTGGAATAAAGACTATCACGCTCGCTGAGGGTCCCAGGAATAGTTCAGTTCAGCTGCTCAGCTGTGTCTGAGTCCTTGTGACCCCATGGACTGCAGCACGCCAGGCCTCCCTGTCCATCGCCAACTCCCAGAGTTTACTCAGACTCATGTCCATTGAGGCAGTGATGCCAACCAACCATCTCATCCTCTGTCATCCCCTCCTTCTCCTGGTTAGGGCCCTGCAGATGCTCGGGCGCTGGAGTCCCACCACAGTGGGTGGGGACAAAGCCTCACGCATGGGGACCCAAATGTGAGCCCAAGGCCGGGAGCCCCGAGGAACACAGGTCACGGTTAGACTGCCTCTGAGCCCACAGAGGAGGGAGGTGCTAGCTGCCTGGGGTGGGAGCAGAGGTGCTGCAAGGTTCCATAGAGACCAGGGTGGAGCCAGGTGGAGGTGTGGATGGGGACCCGGAGAGGGAAGGGCATGCTGAACCAGGGAATGCGGGAGCCAACGCACCAAGGCACAGAAGGAAGGCTGGGGCCGGGAATGGTGCGGATTTGGGTGGATTGGGGTCTGGAGAGGAGTGCTGGGAGGGGAAGCTGGAAGGGGCTGGGAGCGGACAAGGCCCATCAGTAGCATGAAGTCGAAAACCAAGGACTCCGCCTTGGTATTTGTTGCATTTCCTGTTCTAAGGACAGAAGCCAGCCCTGAGGGAAAGCTCCAGGAGAAAACGATTCAAAAAGAGGACAAATGGATGGAAGGAAAGCATCAGGATTGAGGAGAAGGTAGAAGCTCCCCCCGCCGCCCCTTTACTGGGAACAAAACGGGAAGGAAACCCGGGTTGGACTTTTAAAGGAAAAGAAACCTGACAAGCAAGATGAGCAAATAGAGCAAAGAAGGGTGTGTGTGCAGGCATGCACATAAAGCACAAGTGTAAGAGACAGGTTGTATTCTCAGCCCTGAGCCTCAAAAAAATACCTCTGGGTTTAAAAGAGAAGAAAGCACCGGAGCCCTGCTTCCCTGGATTGAAGTGAATAGCACAAAGCAATGGGATGATTAGAGCCTTCCCAGGATGCAGTGCAACTTCCTCCAGGCGCCAAGGGGGAAAGGACCCCTCTTAACCTGGTCCCCGGTGCTCCCTTCTCAGCCTCCGAGGTTCAAAGGGATGAGGCTGGAGGATGCACAGGCCAGGTGGCCCTGCCCAGCGGGGCTGCGGCCACGAATGGGCCTCTTCTCCTTGTTCTCGCCTCGTTGCCCGTCTTTGGAGCCTCGCTGAGAAGGACGGGAAACGGGGCCAAACCTGAGATGAAAGTGCCTGTAATCTCATAAAAGAGCCAGGCGGAGGCTCTAAAAAACACAGAGGAATCGGCACCTGCCATTTGCACTTCAAGGCAGGCGGTTTGAAACCCACCAAGGCAAGAGGCCTGACTGTCCTTCCCCATCAGTGTGCCCGGGCTCAGGAGAGCCATGGCCCCGGGGACCAGAGGGTGCTGGTCGGTTGGTCCTGGATCCCGTGGGCTGCAGGAGGATGAGGAGGAGAGGCAGGAAGCTGGAAATCCACATTTAAGGGAGCTGAGACGTAAAAACTCATCACATCCATTCCTTGCCTGACACTGTATTTATTACTTTCCTTGGCCTTCAGGCCAGAGTACAATGGGGAAAATAACCCACTACCACCAGTGAATCATTTCCCAAGGCATCACAAAATGAGACTCTGCCAGAAATGAGAAAAGAATGAGCCTGTTTTTGATGGGACACAAACAGAGGCCCTCCTGCTTTTATTTGCTATCCCGAGAAATTCTGCAGCCCTGCTAGAACCCGAGGTTTGCCCAGGCTCCTGTTAACCACCCATAACAAGGAGAGGGAATGTTTTCCCACAGCAGAAAGCCAGGAAAGCAAGATCAGAAAAAAATGGGTGGTTTTCCAAGCAAATTCCCCAAATGATCAGTACAGGACCTCTGACAAATTTCTGACAAAGTCATCTTCTATTTTCCATAAACGATCTAGGAGGAGACTTGGGGAGATCCACAGGCTTCAAGGGACACGTTGTCCTTTCCGGCTGTGAATCACTATGATGGTGGGAGAGGTCTCAGGGGCCACAGGAGGTAGAGTGAAGTGGGAAGAAGGCTGAGTTCAGAGTTCAGAGTTCACCCTGATGGCGTGACACAGCCGTGTTCGTAAGATGTGGCCTCTTGGTTACCTACTGTACCTCCGGCAAGGTGTCTGCATGGAGAGGGCCCCTGAAAGGGAACTGGAAGGCCTGAATGCTCTTCCTAGTATCCTCCCTAACAGGTGTCACTGCATCACCTGTAAGGCATGGGCACTGAATGGGATGAGCTCTCAGGATTCAGCTCCAGCCCCCAGGACTCTGGGATGCTAACAGCTGGTTCAAGAAAGGTGAAGAGGCAGAATCCTGGAGACTCAGCAGGAAGTGGGGGAAGCGTGCTCAGTAGGTGCACAGTCATGGCTGCAAAGAACCAGCTACAGCAGACTCAGCCGAGAGTTAGGTTTCAGGAAGGCAGGGAAGAAAGCAAGATGCTCCCCTTTGGGAAAAACATTAAAATATTTGCCGCAGGAACCATCATAAAGAGAGATGTGCCTCCCCATAAAGACAGAGAAGTTTCTCTGGGAACAAGTGAATTGTAGACTCTGAACATCAGAAAAATCTAAGAAAAGATGAAAAAGCTTAGATAACAAAGCAATAGGGAGAAAACCACTTCTCTAGGAGCTGAAGGAAGCATCTGAATTAACATGTAAGGTTTACTAGGAAGCAGAGGACTGTAAGAAATCTGTTGCAAGTTTTAATTAGTTGGGGTTTTGATAAGTGGCAGATCTTAAAGCAGTAAAATGCCAAGTGATGGGCCTAAAAGGGCAGGTTCCAAGAACCAGGGACAAGGTGGGCATTTCTCTCCAGCAGTGGCATATAATGAGCCCGAAACTAGGCCAGGGCTGAACTGGGGCTGCAGGCGTGGCTGAGAAATAACCAGTGGAGCCCTTGTGCCTTCAGTCGTAGACAAATGCCATCTGCTCTGGCTGCTGCCCGCTCGGCCCCTTCTCTCTCTGTTTTACCATTTGTGGTTACGGTGACCTGGCTGTTGGGAAGAAAGGGGCTTTAGTGTCCTTCTCTCTCTCTGGCTCAGTACATGCTACCATGTTGGCCCAGGCAGCCTGGCAGAGAGCTGGCTGCCAGGAACAGACAGCAGGTGAGAGCAGGCGCTCCCCAGAGCTGTTTGCTGGCTTGCCTTCTTCCTTGCCAGCCTCCCCTGGGCACCTCCGAGGTGTCAAGGACTGTGCTAGGTGCTTTGACTAATAATAAGCAATCTTTCCTTCCTGTGTTCAAACAGGAGACAGGTTAGAAGACAGGCAGAGACGTGACAACAGATTATGTTCTGTGGATGAACAGAACAGAAAGGAGTATAGAGCAAAGAATGGGTAGGTTCTGTGGGGGTGGAGTTCAGGAAAGGCTTGCCCCAGGAGCCCACTGAACTCATTAAGGTCATAGTTAATAGGATGGATTCACCTGTGGACTTGGAACTTGCTGGACTCTATGCACCATCCTTCCTATCAATAATTGATAGTGTCACAATCTTTCTTTTGTCATCAAGAGGTAGTTGGCTCAGGAAAGAACCATGAGTGACTTAAAGCACATGCTCTGTGGTCTGTGAGCAAGACCAAGCCAGAAGGTCACCACATTCAGGCTCCATTGCAGATGCTGCCCAGACTTCTCAATCAGTCCTGTCTCTGGTGTAGGTCGCTCAGGACACAGCACCTCCCAACACCGTGCTCTCTGCTGGTTCCCATCATGGAGGGCAGGGTGAGGGCCACACGACTGTTGAAGAACTTCCTCACCTGCCTGACTCCTGGGAGTCTTACCCCTGCCAACAAGTCTTCTGGGCTCAGCTAAGGCTGTGGATGAATTTTTTCCCTCAAAACCTACCTAGCTCTGAGGCAGACAGGCTTGTAAAAGCATGATCTCTGGGGGCATGGAGGCTACTGCGAAATAGTGGCTAGGCTTCGGAGATGGGCAGAACTGAGTTCCAATGTGGGTTTTCGCCGTGCAAACATCTGTACATGAACGTTCACAGCAGTGCTATCCTAACCATCAAAAACAGGAAATGTCCATCAACTGATGCGTAACAAGCAAGATACAGTCTTTATCCATACAATGGGGTCCTACTTGGCAGGAAAAAAAGCATGAAGAGCTGGCACTCGCTACAAAACATGATGCTAAGTGAAATAAACCAGTCACAAAATACCACATAACTGTATGACTCCATTTGTAAGAAATGTCCAGAATAGGCAAATCTATAGCAACAGAAAGCAGATTAGTAGTTGCCAAGAACGTAGCGGGAGGGAAGCCTGGGGGAAAGGAGGGAATTGGGAAGTTATTGCACAGGGGTACCAGGTTTCTTTCTGGCATGATGGAAATGGTCTAAAATCGTGCTGGGGGTGTGCAACTCTGGAATAGAATAAAACCTGCTGGCTGGTGAACGGCACCTGGTGGATTACACGGTATGTGAGCGGTCTCTCAATAAAGTTGGTATCTTTACACCTCTTCCTGGCTCCCACTAGACTAAGGCTGATGAAAGACCTTTCTTTTGCCCGTCTCTGTCTTCTGAGGACCTAGCACGTAGTAGACGCCTTTATATTTGCTAGCGAATGAATACAGAGCCTTGGGCAAGTCCCTTAGGTTCTTTCAGCCTCAGTTTCTGCATCTGCAAAGTGGAGATAAGACACCTCTTGCAAAGGGCTGCTGATTAGGAGACAGGCACTGGAGGCTGTTGGGTCTGGGGCACACAGCCGGGCTGATTAAAGGGTGGTCCCTGGATTTGCGACCATTGACTAGGCTACGTAGGCGCGGTCCCTGCTACTGGGAATGCTGTTTCATAGGCACTCACCCAGCTCTTATCACACATCCATTCTTAGAGCCCAGTGGCCACGCTGTCACACACAGCAGCCTGCAGGAGGCCGGGAGTCAGCTTGTGAGAGGCTGCTCCTGCGAGTGCCCCAGCTAGCAGGAGGCTGGTGGACACAGCAGACAGCATTTGCTGTTTCTGTCAGGAGGGGCTTCTGACAGCCTCTCCCAGACCGTCTGTCACTGCCGGTCACGGCTGACGCCAGCTCTGAGGCCACACTGCCCATGAGCTGCACATGCGGAAAAGGCACAGTATTTTCAAAACAGTCAGCTGCGTGAGGGTCAAGGCTGTGGGCATGGAAGCCAAGACAAGTGGAGAGACTGCAGAAGAAAGGGAAATGCTTGTTCCTCTTTGAAGAAAGGGCCCTGCATTTTCGTGCCCCCTGGACCTCACGAATTATGCAGCTAGCCCTGCCTACTAGACTGATTTCACACCTACTTGGTGAATCGTGACGGACAGCTTGTAAAGCACTGTCCCAGAGAGCTGACCGAACGCAAGCTTTCCTCCAACAGACTGACATTTAGACCCCAGTTCCACAGCGAGCTGGCAGTGTGACCGGGGGCCAGTCACTCAGCTCTCACCTTCGGTGTCTTCATCTGCAAAACCAGGATAAGGATAAGATTTACCGGTTAGAGTCAGGTGAGGCCTGACTGAACAAGGAAACAGGCAAGAGCAGTGCCCTGGATTTAAGAAAGCAAACAGTAATGGTGATTGCTGGCCCCTCTGGTCTTTGGCCTGGCTCTGATTTTTCTCACTTTGAGTCACTTCTCTGAGGAGAGGATTTCTGAGCTGGGTTTTGAGGTGCAAGCAGGAGTTTACCAGGTGAACGAGAGAGGGAAGAACACTGGGCAGACAGGCTGTAGAGCAGAGGTTCGGAGGCATGGTATGTTTAAGGGAACTGGGAGCAGACCACTCTGACAGTGTGCACTTCCGGGAGTGGGGAGGTGAGCCACTAGGAAGCAGGTTTTGGGGGAGGGGCGGTGGGAGGGGCTTATCCTGGGGAGGCGGGCCTTGGGCAACATCGAGTCATCTGATAGCCAATGAAAGTAGGGAGGGCTTTAGACTGAAACCCCTGTGCTTTCCAAGGTCAGCCTGGCTGTGGGATGGAAGATGGATGGAAGAGGGTAAAACCGGAGGCTTCAGAAAGAGGGTAGGCATGAGATGCAAGGCCCTGCCAAAGAGAGTGACAGTAGGGCCGAAAGCTGGGGTTGACGGGTCACCGAGGAGTCGGTGCGAATGTGGGAGGCGATGTGAGTGGAAGCAAGAGGGAGGAGAGGTCTAGGAGAGGGTTACTGAATAAGAAGGATGAGTATTTAGACTATTTTTAGAAACTTCCAGGGATGCAAAGTCTATACATGAACCTAAAGAGCAATGAATAATCACAAAGTTTTTAACTTTTTGAACTCCTTTTGGCTACCAAGCCCCAATCAGATAAACTTTCTTTAAGCTTGCTGTGCAGGTGAGTCCTAACCGCCACTGGCTCAGTGCCACAGATTTCTGGAACAAGGTAGAAGACGTTTTCAATTACAGAACAAGTTAGAACTAAGTGACATCTGTGGAAGGAGGAAACCATCAAGGAAGATTGAAAACGTAGTGGATCCACTGCCCCCTGGGCAAGGCACGTCTCCATCTGCCAGCGGAGTGCAGGTCGGCCTGGGAAGTGTGCTCAGAGCCCAGAGGACCAGTATCGTGTTAGTTGCGCAGTCATGTCTGACTCTTTGCGGCCCCACAGACTGTGTAGTCTGCCAGGTTCCTCTGTCCATGGGATTCTCCAGGCAAGAACACTGGAGCAGGCTTCCATTAAAGCAGATCAGACCAGGAGCCAAACATCATCTTCTGAAAGCAACGCCAAGAACGGCCTTCTTTTTTGGAAGGTGTGAGTTCTCTCTCTGCTTTCTCACTTTGCAGTTATTACCCTAGCTGCAGCCATCACCGGGAAGCGGTTTTTGTGTTTAATTGGGGTATAGTTGCTTTACAATGTTGCCTTAGTTTCTGCTTTACAAAGACAGGAATCAGCCACATGTGTACATACATCCCCTCCCTCTTGGACCTCCCTCCCACCCGCTGTCCCACCCATCTAGACCACCAGGGAGCACTGAGCTGAGCGCCTTATGATACACAGACCTTCCCCCAGCTATCTGTTTTGCACATGGCAGTGCACATGCGTCAGTCTCAATCTCCCAGTTCACCCCCCAACCCCCACCAGGGACAAGTGGTTTTTAAGTACTCTGAAAAATTAATTTTGGAGCTGAAGTCTCTGATACTTGAGTGCTAGTTAGGTGTGAGACAGATCCTTCTTACAGTTTAAGGTCAAATAAAAAGGATGATGGTGATAATGAGAGTTTTCCATGTGGACAGGGCTTTAAAGTTTACACAACACTCCTGTCTCATTTGTGTTCACAACAGCCCTGAAGGATCAAGGGTGGAAGGACTGCCATCCAATTTCACACACGGAGAACCCGCGCCATCTGTGAAAGGCGTTATATGGTCGCAGGGCGGGTATAGAGGGAGGCCTTGTGTCTTTTGCCATCTGTCCTCCCATCATGCTGTTAGCTAGGGAGACCCTAAACTATCTGGAGAATGTGTCTGTTTGAGAAATGCAGCAACAGGCATTAGAATTAGTTTGGTGGGGTTCTTTTTTTAGATTTTTTTTAAAATGTGGACAATTTTAAAAGTCTTTATTGAATTTGTTATAATATTGCTTCTGTTTTATGTCTTGTTTCTTTGGCCATCCTTAGCTTCCTGATCAGGGATAGAACCTACACCCCCTGTACTGAAAGGCAAGAGTCTTAACCACTGGGCCATCAGGAAAGTCCCTGAATTAGTTTGGTTTGGAATTAAAAAACCATGCCATCCTTTGGTGATGCGTTTCACTGGGCTCTATGCTGAGGAGGCTGGTATAAAGGCACTAACTCAGCTATGTCTTTTGAGTACTTAAGATCCAGGCATTTTATGTAGCTTTGACTTCATTTACTTCTCATAGCACCCTTATGAGATGGGTGTTATGGGGAAACATCCTCTGACCTGACGTACAAGCTCTGGGCATCCATACGTAGAGGTCAGGCAGTTTCAATATAGCTGCATGTCTGTCATTTTTTCCAACACTCCTGGGAGGTTTCCTATTTTGAGGAAATTGAGGCCAAGAATGGTTTAAGCAAATTGATGATAGACCCCTAGGATGGGAGCAGCCTTCATGCTCTGTCCTTTTTAGTTAAAACCATCTTCAGTTCTTTGGGACTTCTTGGTGGTCCAGTGGTTAAGAATCTGCTGTCCTTTGCAGAGGACATGCGTTTGACCCCTGGTAGGGGAACTAAGATCCCACATGCGGTGGGGTAACTAAGCCTNCCTCCCTCCCACCCGCTGTCCCACCCATCTAGACCACCAGGGAGCACTGAGCTGAGCGCCTTATGATACACAGACCTTCCCCCAGCTATCTGTTTTGCACATGGCAGTGCACATGCGTCAGTCTCAATCTCCCAGTTCACCCCCCAACCCCCACCAGGGACAAGTGGTTTTTAAGTACTCTGAAAAATTAATTTTGGAGCTGAAGTCTCTGATACTTGAGTGCTAGTTAGGTGTGAGACAGATCCTTCTTACAGTTTAAGGTCAAATAAAAAGGATGATGGTGATAATGAGAGTTTTCCATGTGGACAGGGCTTTAAAGTTTACACAACACTCCTGTCTCATTTGTGTTCACAACAGCCCTGAAGGATCAAGGGTGGAAGGACTGCCATCCAATTTCACACACGGAGAACCCGCGCCATCTGTGAAAGGCGTTATATGGTCGCAGGGCGGGTATAGAGGGAGGCCTTGTGTCTTTTGCCATCTGTCCTCCCATCATGCTGTTAGCTAGGGAGACCCTAAACTATCTGGAGAATGTGTCTGTTTGAGAAATGCAGCAACAGGCATTAGAATTAGTTTGGTGGGGTTCTTTTTTTAGATTTTTTTTAAAATGTGGACAATTTTAAAAGTCTTTATTGAATTTGTTATAATATTGCTTCTGTTTTATGTCTTGTTTCTTTGGCCATCCTTAGCTTCCTGATCAGGGATAGAACCTACACCCCCTGTACTGAAAGGCAAGAGTCTTAACCACTGGGCCATCAGGAAAGTCCCTGAATTAGTTTGGTTTGGAATTAAAAAACCATGCCATCCTTTGGTGATGCGTTTCACTGGGCTCTATGCTGAGGAGGCTGGTATAAAGGCACTAACTCAGCTATGTCTTTTGAGTACTTAAGATCCAGGCATTTTATGTAGCTTTGACTTCATTTACTTCTCATAGCACCCTTATGAGATGGGTGTTATGGGGAAACATCCTCTGACCTGACGTACAAGCTCTGGGCATCCATACGTAGAGGTCAGGCAGTTTCAATATAGCTGCATGTCTGTCATTTTTTCCAACACTCCTGGGAGGTTTCCTATTTTGAGGAAATTGAGGCCAAGAATGGTTTAAGCAAATTGATGATAGACCCCTAGGATGGGAGCAGCCTTCATGCTCTGTCCTTTTTAGTTAAAACCATCTTCAGTTCTTTGGGACTTCTTGGTGGTCCAGTGGTTAAGAATCTGCTGTCCTTTGCAGAGGACATGCGTTTGACCCCTGGTAGGGGAACTAAGATCCCACATGCGGTGGGGTAACTAAGCCTGAATACTTTGAAGCTCATGCGCTGCAATGAAGATTCTGCATGCTGCAATTAAGGTCCAAGGCAGCTAAATTAAAAACATTTTTTTAGAATTTTTAAATTTCACCAGCAACATCTGATTTTTCTGAAAATCTAAATGACAACGGGAGTGTTCAGGGGAAAATGATCCTCTACTTCTGCTTCTCTATTTCCACTCCCCTCCACAACAGAGCTAACTGCTTTTAATGGTTTGATGTCTATCCTTTTCCCAAGCACAAACACACCCACACACAGAGATTATTTTTCACAAAAGGGATTGCACCAGATGCATTATTCAGCAACTTGCGTTATTCACGTCACCACGTATCACAGTTACCATTCCCCATCCACACGTTAAGAGTAATCCTTATCCTCCTGGCCAGATTTCATCGTCTGAAGGTAGCATACGCCACTCCCCTATGACTAGACTCTTGGGTTGTCTTCAGTTACTCATGAATTCTGCACTGAATATAGTTGTAAATGTAACAGATCCCTGAGCTGTAAGCTCTCAGTAAACATTTGCTAAAGTTTTAGCTTCCTTATCTAGCTTTATTTAACCGATGGCTTCTATTCAATTCTTGTTGTGTGTCAGTGGCTCAGTCGAGTCCAACTCTTCGCAACCCCATGGACTGTAGCCCGCCAGGCTTCTCTGTCCATGGAATTCTCCAGGCAAGAATATTGGAGTGGATTGCCAGTCCCTTCTCCAGATGAACTTCCCAACCCAGGGATCGAACCCTGGTCTCCTGCATCGCAGGCAGATTCTTTACCGTTTGAGCTACAGGAAAGTCTGTATTCAATTCCTGTTGGTATCACTCATTTCAAAGAGCTGGAGTTAACTATGTCTCAGACTCTCAGCCACAGTGAAAACTGGTTACGTTCATGGTCCACTGGTGATAGTTACCTAATCCAAGATTGAATTTGGGTTTAGATAGATAGGGCTTCCCTGTGGCTCAGATGGTAAAGAATCTACCTGCAATGCAGGAGACCTGGGTTCAATCCCTGGGTCAGAGGGATCCCCTGGAGAAGGAAATGGCAACCCACTCCACTATTCTTGCTTGGGAAATCCCATGGACAGAGGAACCTGGCAGATGACAGTCCATGAGGTCACAATAAGTCAGACACAACTGAGTGACTGACACACATCATTTTATTTTTAAACTTTTAAAAAGTTTTGGCTGTGCTGAGTCTTTATTGCTGCGTGCGGCTTTCTCTGGTTGCCACCACAGCCAGGGCAGCAGGGCCTACTCTCTAGCTGTGGTTTGCTGCCTCCGCATCGCGATGGCCTCTTCCGTTGCAGAGCGCAGGCTCTAGGCTCATGGGCTCAGTAGCTGCCCCATGGCGTGTGGGAGCTTCCCAGACCAGGGATCAAACCCATGTCCTCTGCATTGGCAGGCAGATTCTTTACCACTGAGCTACCAGAGAAGCCCACCACTCGGTTTTCTAGCACAGCCTTTTCTACACGCCAAGCAGTTTTCGAAAAGCCTTACATGTATGAACCCTCCAAACAACTGCGTGATGTACGTACCATTTCTAACAACTGCCTAAGGTAGGTACCTTTTCTACCTGTGGGGAAACAGAGGCACAGGGCGACCGTGTAATTTGCCTGCAGTTACACAGCTAGTATGAGCAGAGTTGCATCTGAAGCTAGGCCACGTGGCAAAGGACCATTATGTCATGCCTGACTCCTCCTAATAGACCTCAGCCTCTCTAGGGACAGAGCTCCATCTCATTCATGTCTGTATCCTTACCAGCTGCCGTAGTGCGGGCACACAGTAAGCCTGAAACACATGTTGGGTCATTTGGATTCCCTTGGGAGGGCAGTCCACTGGCCACCTGCCCTGTCCCAGCTATATACTGAGTTCATGAAGTCCCTTGAATTCACAGCTGATCTAAAGTAGGTTGATGCCAGACTGCAGGCTTCTCATTTTGTTTCATGCACAGAATACAAATTCAAGGGGGTATAGAGCTATGAATAATTTCTACTGAAGCAGACTTTTTCCATCTGGGGACCTGCCTTTTCAAGTAACTTGGATCCTTGAAACAGGAGGCTGGCGAATGCATTTTTAGCACCATTCTCTGAGTCCAGTGGTGACTTGAAAGGCTTATCAAAGTGGGATGAAGACACCAACATAACCCAGTGGTTCTCCTCGTGGATGAGTCTGTCTCCCTGGAGGACGTCTGGCAACATCTGAAGATGTCTCTGGCTGTCACAACAGTGGGGGTTGTGACAGGAGGGCACCACTGGTATCTAGAGGGTAGAGGCCAGGGGACACTGCTTCATCCTGCAATGTGAGGATGATCCGCCGTGACCAAGAGGTAGCCAGCCCCAAATGTCAATAGTGCCGAGGTTGACGAGCCCCAGTGAGCAAGCGGCCCCCCAACCTGCATGCACAAGAGGTTCTAAAGAGGAAGCTCTGCTCAACAACTAAATTAGGTTTTAGGAGACTTTATTCCCAGAGAGCAGGCATCAATCACTGGGGAAAAAAATAGAAGGGCGCCTTCTATGCCAAAGCTTTGTTTGGGCGCATATTCTGAGGCAGTGCTTTGAGAAGTAAGGTCCTAAGGATCTTCTGCCCTGAAGCCACCAGGGAAGCTTATTAAAATGCAGATTCCAGGGTCTCCCTCAAACCCACTGTATTAGGCTCTTTTGGTGAGAATATGGGGGATCTATGGTTTTAGGACACCCCAAAGTCATTCATGTGCACACTGACATTTTTCTTTCATTCTTCCAGAAATAGGGGAGATAAATTGGGGGGTGGGGGAGGAGTGTGGCAGACAAGACCATATGCATGGTGGTTTTTAAAAAGTTAACTAAAAATGCTCACATTCAAGCGTGGTTCCTCTAACTTCAGTCATCTGCACCACACTGTCGTGAGTTATGCCCTAGACAAATACCACCCATTGTCTTTTCTTAATAAAAGAAATTGTTTTGCAAAGTCTAGTATCATTCCAAGCAGTAATATGTATCACAACAGGTTACAACATAACACAGGTTATCTTTTTTCCTATTACTCTTGAGAATATATACCTAACCATAAAAATGATCAATATCCATCCAGGTCACTTAAAATCAGCATGCGGTACATGTAAGAGGCAGTGCCTTATGGCAGAGCAATTACTGTCTGCCAGGAGAATGCTGATAACGGTGCCTGCAAGCTCTGTAAGGCAGACACACGGCTCTTCATTTGGGACCTCCTTTTCAGGCACGGATGCCAACCCCTGATGCTTCCTGGAGGAGGAGGAATAGAGTGGGCAATGGCGTATGCACCTGTCCATGACACTGTGGCCTCATCCCCAGCTGCCAGCTCCCATCTATGAGCCTTTGAAAACAACCAACTTAAACCCAGCATAGGCACAAAATGAAAGACCGATACATTTTGAGCCTCAGAAACTGGAACCCACATGTGTGATGAGCAGAAATTACGCTCCAACTGTAAACTGGTGTCCACGATCATCCTTCCATTCCCAGAGTGCCCCTTGCTTTTTAGGGGGTGGGGGACAGAAGGAAAAGCCTGATACACTGAAGGCTACAAAACAATTCATGTCTCTGCAAAAAATCTGAACAAATATCCACTGTTTTTCACTGACATCTTTTCCCAAAAAGCCTAAACTTGACACAATGTTAGTTTTATCTGGGCTCTGGGCCCAGCCCACCTTGCTGCAAACGCAACAAACGCTGCACGGAGTTGAGTGTGCCTATACTACCTCACACCACTTTATTTTTGTCTTTCCCTCCAATTTGCATCAAGCTGGCGGCATAATTTCCACCTCAGGTGAAAGCTCTTTGCCTTCGTTATTTCCTACTTGAAATACATTGATTTTCCATGTAAGTCAGGAGATGGGGAAGTGGCATGGGAGGTGTGACTGTGGAACTGGGTTAAGAGGAGGGAAAGACATCACATTCTAGACTCAGGTAAGACGGATGCAGAGAGAGAAAGAAAAGAAAACACGTGAGAGCATTTCCGCTTGGGGACTCAGACAGGAGTGGTTCTGAATGAGGCCATGAACGGACACCCTCTTGCTCCAGCCTCATAAGCCTTGTTATTTAAGCAGCTCCTCTTTGTGCTGTTGGAAACCATGCCTGTTTGGCTCCACCCAGAAAGACAAGGCAGGTTATGAACAAATAGTTAACAAGTAGGTTCCATGTGTTAAGGGCAAATTCTTACTCCCGTTGAGCAGGAGTGGGGAAGAAAAGCAGTGCAAATGAGTCTGGGGAGGGAGGTCCAAGAGAGGGGAGATATGTGTATACTTACAGCTGATTCGCTTTGTTGTATTTCAGAAACCAACAGAGCACTGTAAAGCAACTGTGTGTGTGATGTATGCTTAGTCGCTCAGTCGTGTCCAACTCTGAGGCTCCGTGGACTACAGCCTGCCAGGCTCTTTTATGCATGGAATTTTCCAGGCAAGAATATTGGAGTGGGGTACCATTTCTTGCTCCATGAGATCTTCCCGACCCAGGGATGGAACCCACATTTCCTGTGTCTCCTGCACTGGGAGGTGGATTCTTTACCACTCTGCCACCTGGGAAGCCTAAAAGCAACTACTACAGTGGCGGTTGGTGGTTTAGTCGCTAAGTTGTGTCCGGTTCTTGCGATCCCATGGACTGTAACCTGCTAGGCTCCTCTGTCCATAGGATTTCCCAGGCAAGAATACTGGAGTGGGTTGCAACTATACTGCAATTAAAAAAAAAAAATGCACGTCAGTGAGAAGTGCTCTCAGTGCTATGGGAGAGGGTTAACAGGCAGATGAGAGGGTCCATGTAGGAGATACAGGAAGACTGTAGCTCAGGGAAGAGAAGATAAAAATATCCAAGATGCTCCCAGCCCTCCAGCCCTCTGGGAATCTGGAATTCCATGAGGGTGTGGCTGAGAACCTGCACTCATAGGGTTTGGTACTTTGGACCGGGCAGGGATTTGGTACAGGTGTGCTGAGCTGGTACAGATACAGGCTGTTCTGTGGATGGAACCCCCTGACCCTGGACACCCAGGACTTCTGTAAAATTGCGACACAATTCACAGAGTGAGTACTGGACAAGTCTGTGCAAATCCACTGCTCAACTGGAAGAATGAGGCTGGGAACAGGTCCTACTGGGCAGGGGCAGGTAGAGTAGCCTCAGGACCAGTTTGCCTGGGCGTGCGTCCTGGCCCCTCTCCAGGGAGTCACCTCCATGAGTGACGTGGCTCCCCTGCACCTCGATTTTCTCATCTCTGAAAAAAGATCATGCTACGGGGGTCTGTCCCACAGGATCCTTGTGCAGCTTTAAGGGAGTTAAGACCGGAAAGTGCAGAGAACAGGGCTTGGCACACACAGCGCTAAATAAGTGTCAGCTGCTCTCGTTTTCCTGTGGGCAGGACAGATTGAGTTCATTTAGTCCTATTTAGACTGGAAGCAAAAAATGGCCTACAGTGTGCAGCCTGTGATGCAGGAAGGCAGGGAGGAAAGAAATCCAGAAGCAGGTTGATCAGGCTCAGTTCTGCCTTTGACATTGGGAATTCAAGCCTACAAACTCCACTCTTTTCAAAAGAGTTGACTAAGTATCTTTTCATCCATTTTTAGATCCTTTTCTAAAAATGAATAGTTAGTAACATCACGATTACCACGATGGACAGTGGCACTTTTCTACTGATGGTTAACCACTACCACCACCACCGTCACCTGTCCCTGAGGCTTTTTCTACTGTTTCCTCATCTCCCATTTTTAAGTTTTCTTGGTTGTTTACCAGAATGAAAAGAGCTTTGAAATAAAAAGGGCCTGGCTCGCTAACTTCATAGCTGTGTAGCCTTGGGCGAGCCACGGCCCCCTGTCTGAGCTTCAGTTTCTTCATCTGTAAAATGCATTTCTGATAACAACTGGGGATGACCACACAAAGTGCCTGGGAAGGGCCTGTCACATGCACGGAGATGCTGAGTACACGGCGGCTTGTTGTCCCTGTGCAGATAAGTCAGTGGGCATCCATTGCTGCCATCCCTTGGAATGAAGGTCCTGAAATGTACTGTTCTCTTGAAGAGGACGGGCAGCCATGACGTTTCATGAGTTTAGGCTTCCAGGCTGAGCAACCTGAGATCTCAAAAAAGCCCAAACATGGCCTTGCAGTGACTCGACCACCACACCTGGCAAGAGGACCCAACCTGTCCTCTGCACAGTGGATGGGACCTGTCCCTGCATCTAGACTGGTCACCTCCTGGTCCATACTCCCAGTTGTTCTGGTTAAACAGAAATGACCTGGGTTTGGGACAGGGGGTTTTACCACTGATTAGCTTGAAGGAAAAACAAAGTCTTAGTTCTCTGTCAGGAAAACACAAAAATCACTCCACGTACGAGGCTGTGTCCTGGAATGAGAACCTGCTCTTTAGCTTTCTTGTTCTTTCAATAATCTGCCTCAGTCAATGGAAATGAAATTGCTCTATTAAATTTCTAAATGTCGCATTAAAAAAACAAACAGACAAAATAAAAACCTCCCAGTCTGAAGGAAATAAATCCCACAGTGAATAGTGGGACATGATGTTTTCCAGAAACAATAGACTTGATTTTCAGAGTAAGAAATGTAATCATTAGGACCATCTCAGAATATCAGGGTTTTGCTGCACTTTTGAAGGAAAGAATAAAGCTATGGTGCTGGACAGCAGAGAGTCACAATGGTTACCATTGGAACAAAATTACTTAATTCTAGTGAACAACCCTCTCGGTATATATTATTCCCATTTTATAGATGACAAAACTGAGGCACAGTGAGGTCAGTAACTTGCTGAAGGTGATATATCCAGTGTATTTTTAAAACTTATTCATTTATTTTTGGCTGCACTGGGTCTTCATTAACACGTGTGGGCTTTCTCTAGTTGCCATAAGCAGGGGCTACTCTCTTCTTGTGGAGCACGGGCTCTAGGGTCCAAGGGCTTCACAGTTGTGGTGCAGGGGTTTAGTTGCCTTGTGGGATCTTCCTGGACCAGGGATCGAACCCCTTCCCCTGTATTGGCAAGTGGATTTTTAACCACTAGGTCACCAGGGAAGTCCCAGGACACCAGGCTTTAAAGCATGTTCCCATATGCTGGCTATTTGAAAGGCCATCCAACCTTGTTAATTTCCTCTCCAACTCACTGCCATGGAAACAGACTCAGAGGGGTTAAACAGCTTCCCTGAGGTCACACCCATTAACTCCTAATCCCCAGGCAGTCCTCTCCTTGGCGTCCTGTAATCAAATCTACAGAAGCCGGGGGAGGGTGGAAGGAAGCTTTAGACATAAACAAAATTCTCTCCTTTCCCAGCACTGTGCTCAGACCTGGGGAGACAGTCCCTCACAGCAGAGCAGGGACTGGCTTCAGAGTCAGCCAAGCGGTGCTGTGACCCTGCCCAAGTGACTGTCTCTGAGTCTTGGTGTCCTGGTCTATAACATGGTGTAACAGGTGGCACTAGTGGTTGAGAGCCCACCTGCCAATTCAGGAAATAGAAAGAGACTTGGGTTCAATCCCAGGGTCGGGAAGATCCCCTGGAGGAGGACATGGCAACCCATTCCAATATTCTTGCCTGAAGAATCCCACGGACAGAGGAGCCTGGCGGGCTGCAGTCCATGGTGTCACAAAGAGTCAGACACGACTGAAGTGACTTGGCACGCATGCATGCAGCGACTTTGCCTATTCATGGCTAGATCCCCAGTTGCATAATATTTGGCCACGGTAGATGCCCAATAAATGTTTTTTTTAAAGCATGAATAGATAAATGAACCAAAAAAGCCCCACTTCACAGTGTCTCTGTAGGAGTTAAACAAGACTCTGCATGCATGGTGCATAAAATGGAGAACAAGTGTTCAAAACATGCCGATCACCTCCATCCTCATGTCCCAGGCATTCATACTCATCATCTTGATTCATCCTCCCCAGAATCCCATGAAATAGGTCTGGCTATGCCCATGTGATGAGAAGGGAAACCAGAGAAGACGGCAGAGAGTGAAAGAATTCTTAGAGAAGAGCTCACCCATTTTAATAAAAATTGTACCTTTAATAAAAGGGTCATAGAAAAGAGCTATACAAGAGCTGTGGGAATTGGGCTTCGGATCCAGACTGGTGAGTGTTTCTGCCTCCCTCCTGAGTCCTCCTCCTTTGAGGGGGCATCCCGGCCCACCCTCCCTCCCTCCCACCCCTGCATTTGCCATTGGCCCCTCCTGTCTGCAGAGAGCTCCGGCCGAGACACTGAGTGCCCAGCTGTGCTCTTACCGACATAAGAGTAATCCTAATGAATTACAGCCTGATGACTCACTGATTGCAGGAGAGAGAAAAATTAAGAGTGAGCTGATTGAAACTCTTAATAAAGCTTATTCTTTGGGGGAGGGTCTGACTTGGCAGGTGGGAGGGCTGAGGATCTTCCTGGGATCTGATGGGAGATTTTTAAAGATGGTCCTGATGGTCACTCTGCAGAAGACTCTCCTCTCTGTGTACATTGGTTGGAGAATTTTTCACACACTCTCAAAGCTGCCTGGCTGCTAGATTGTGGGCACCTAAAGGGCACCCACCTTACTCCCTTGTTGCTCAACATCTAGCATCCTGAACATGTATATGTGTGTGAGTGTGTTAGTTGTTAGTCATATCTGACTCTTTGTGACGCCATGGACTGTAGCAGGCCAGGCTCCTCTGTCCATGGGATTTTTCAGGTAAGAATACTGGAGTGAGTTGCCATGCCCTTCTATAGGAGATTTTCCCGACCCAGGGATTGAACCCAGGTCTCCTGATTGTAGGCAGATTCTCTACCATTTGAGCCATATTGGAGACATAAGGAGTCTAGGTGCTAGTGAGATGAACAGCAAAACAGCAGAAAGAAGCAGGAAAGAAAAATGCTACAGGGTGAGAATGCACAGATTTGTTTATGAATTCCAACTGTAAAAGGAAATACAGAAATTGATTGCTGATATGTGAGCCATGCAAAGCCAATTATGCTGGAAGTAATCCCAGCAGCCACACCCTCTTCTTGTGCAGCTCAGCAAGCATCTCCTGCATCGCCTCAGAAGAGAAGCCAGCTCCACTGCAGAAGCCTCACCCCCAGGTGTCCATTCCTCTGAAAGCGCCTTTCCCCACCTAATATAATTGCAAATGTCCTCACCAGGGCTCACACCTCCCCTGTGATGCGATTACTTCAGCTCTTCAGTCTGCCCCCACCTGTGTGTCCCCTTTAACGAGACAGGGGAGGGCAACAAGGAGTCACTAACTGTCATTTAATGCAGCTCCTTGGTGCCGGCCCTGGGGAGTGGGATGAGAGAAATCAATGTGGGGGTGTTGAAAGACAATATGAGAATGAAGGACAGATGCTGAAGCTCCAGTACTTTGGCCACCTGATGCGAAGAGCCGACTCATTGGAAAAGACTCTGATGCTGGGAGAGATTGAGGGCAGGAGAAGGGGACGACAGAGGATTAGATGGTTGGATGGCATCACCGACACAATGGACATGGGTTTGAGCAAGCTCTGGGAAATAATGAAGGATGGGGAAGCCTGGCGTGCTGCAGTCCACGGGGTTGCAAAGAGTTGGACACGACTGAGCAACTGAACAACAAGTATCTGAAGTCTTCTGGAATGGATGAAAAAAAGGCCTGTCTGGATTTTCTGCCCTTGGTTGAGACTCAAAGTAGTGCCATTAACTCATTCAGAGCAGTGCCATTCAAGCACTTCTTGGGGACACACTCTGTGTTAGGCACGGTTCCAGACACAGAGAGGACCAGAAATGACCAGGACGACATCCAGGTCCTTATGTGCGTTTCTCTGTGAGTGAGTGGAGGACTAGGGTCAAGATAACTAAGATGGATTTTAAAAAAAAAGGTGACAGGAGAACTGAGAAAGCGGCTTGAGAGAGAGGAATGCCACTTTGCCTCCCATGCATGACATCACCTTATAAAGGGTGTGAAGATGGAAGGTGGGGCAGCTGGAGGGAGTCCTCAAGACAATTTATTCTCGCATCTTCTGAAAGAGGCAAGTGGTTGTTTCTGGTCTCTGAAAGCAGCAGGCATTGTCGGGGTCTGCGGGGCTGGAGGCGGCTCTGTGGGATCGTGGGTTGCTCACGCTCATTTAAGAGTGTGATAGCTGCTGCCGCGTCCTCATATTTCCCCTCTGGAGAAGCGGGGGTGGAGGGGGGACTTCTGCAGCTGGCTGGGAACCGGCCATGCAACTTTGGGCGAGAAGCAATCCAGGACCACCCAGGATGGAGGCCAGCTTCAGCTCTCAGGCTGGCCAGGGCCCGAGGGAAACACTGGTTGGCCTGGGTCACTGCTGCACACTACCCCGTGATGAACCCTGGTGGGCAAGCGGGATAGAGGGTGGCAATGCCCACAGGAAGAGACCCAGACACAGGGCTGGGGCTGTGGACAGAGAACGCTGGGAAAATCTTCCTGAGCCCAGGCCACCAGCTCCAGGCAGCTCCAAAGAATGTGGCTCCTTGCCCTTTTTCTCTGTCTTCTGACACTTTCTTTCCCTCCCCCTTTCATTTGTGTATTTTCTTTTTTAAAACGAAGATAACACTGGTTTATAACATCATATAGGTTTCATGTGTACAACATTATTATGTTTCCATTTCTGCATATACTACAGGGTGCTCACTACCAAAATGTTAGTTTCCATTCATCACCCTACAGCTGATCCCTTTACCCTGCTACCCTTCCAGACCAAACAAAAACAAACACGGAGAAACAGAGTGGTTGTTACTAGAGGGGAAGGGAGATTTTCACTTATTGATGCATTTCTTCCATCCTCTTTCCTTCTATCTAGTTACACTCACCAATCACCCCCATTTCTCTTCCATTTATCTCTCCCACACACACAACACACACATAACACACGACACACGTAACACACGACGCACACACACACATGTGAGCACAATGGCAGAGCACAACGTCAGGCTCACCGGCCCAGCAGTTAATCAGATCTGAGTCACACCTTGCCTCCAGCGCCCTGTGACCCAGCTCACACGACTGGGCCTCTCTGAGGGGCCATTTCCTTGTCTTATAAAATGAAGATGAGGCTAGGACCTTCTTCCTAGGGCTGTGGTGGGGACCAACTCTCTAAGGCTCAACACCGTCCCTTCTTGGACCTGAGTAAGTGCTGTTTGAGACCTGCCGTTCCTTCCCAGGTCTTCTGTTAGAGCCGTGCCCACAATAATGACAGCAACAAGATTTTATGATGTGTTTGCTGCTTTGGAAGCACTCAGTAAGTGTTAGCTATTAGAATGAGTAATTTTGTTAATTCTGTTGTATATCATACTGCTCAAATTAGCTTAAAAAATTCATAGACCAATATTCAGGGCAGGGCTCCGGCAGTGGCTCAGTGGTAAAGAATCTGCCCTCAATGCAGGTGACACCAGTTCAATCCCTGGGTTGGAAGATCCCTTAGAGGAGAAAACGGCAAACCATTCCAATATTTTTGCCAGGTAAATGCCATGGACAGAGGAGCCTGACGGACTATGGAGCTGTGGAGCTGCAAAGAGCTGGATGCAACTGAGTGACTAAGTATGTAATATTTAGGGCAGTTTTAGTTTTATAGAAAAAAATGTGCAGAAAGTAGAGTTTCCACATCCCTCCTCACCTCTCTTCCCCTAGTTTCTCCTGCTATTAACATCCTGCACTAATATGGTTTGTTTGTCACAACCGATGAACTTATGTTGATCCAACAAAACTGATCATTACCTGAAGTCCACAGTTTATGGCAGGGTTCATGCTGTGCATTGTTCATTTAACGGGTTTTGACAAATCTATGATGACACATGTCCACCATCACAGTCTCATACAGAGGAGTGCCACCACCATAAAAAGCCCCTGTGCTCCCTCCCCGCCACCCCTGGCAGCCCCTGGCCTTCCTGCTGTCCATGTAGTTGTGCCTTTACCAGAGCGTGCTAGAGCTGGCCTCAGTCAATACGGAAGCACGCTGGATGCCCTTCTTTCACTTTCTAAGGTGCATTTAAGGTGCCTCCACGTGTTTTCTCGCCCTGAGAGCTCATTTCCTTGCATGACTGAGTAACACCCCACTGTGCAGATGCACCATGCCTTGTTTATCTAGGTACCTACAGATCACCATTTCAGTTGCTTCCAATTTTTAACACATGTTGCTTAACTTTTAATGGCATTTTTGTGCATTTTAATTAAAATAAATATTTCCCTGAAACTGGCAGCCTTTCAGACATGCTGCTGTAATGTGTGTACTTAACTCTTCATCAATGCCTTCCAAGCATATAGAGCAAGAAACTCCTTTATCAGGTGTATACACCAGCAGAGCCCACCAGGCCACAAAGCCGATGCTCTGAACCACAGGATTTTGTAACAGGCCCGAATAGGGTTAACCATTTCCCCCCAGCGTGGGATGTCTATAGTTAAAATTAGGGTTTCTCCCATAGTTCATGCACCTCAGTGTTCATTGCATCTCATCAAAAGATAGATGCACCTCAATGTTCATTGCAGTACTATTAACTGTTCACTATTCACCATAGCCAAGACATGGGAGCAAACTAGATATCCATCAACAGATGAACAGATAAAGAAGATGTCACTCAGACACACACAGACACACAGTGGAATACTACACAACCATGAAAAAGAATGAAATGCCATTTGCAACATGGATGGACCTAGCCTGGAGAATCCTAGGGACGGGGCAGCCTGGTGGGCCGCCATCTATGGGGTCGCACAGAGTTGGACACGACTGAAGTGACTGAGCAGCAGCAGCAGCAGAGATGATCATACCAAGTAAATCAGAGGAAGACAAATTTCATATGCTATCGCTTGTATGTGGAATCTTAAAAAAAAATGATACAAATTAAATTCTACTAGTAAACTGGTAGAAGACCCACAGACAGAAAATGAACTTATGGTTATCAAAGAGGAAGGGAGAAGGGGGGAGGGATAAATTAGGAATTGGGGCTTAATATATACATGCTAGTATATATAAAATATATAACCAATAAGTACCTACTTTATAGCACAGGGATCTGTACTCAACATGCTATTATAATCTATAGGGGAAAGAATCTGTAAAAGGAAAAAAAATACATAAAATCTGAATCCCTTTGCTGTATACCTGAAACTAACACAGCATTGTAAATCAACTACACTTCAATAAAATACAAGAAATAAAAGAAGTCATGTTATGCCAACTGAGGAAAAAATCGGGATTTCTGAGCTTTGGCACAGTTGACATTTAGGTCAGCTAACTCTGTTGAGGGGGACATCCTGTGTGTTGTAGGGTGTTCAGCAGCATGCTGAAATCCTTCACCCAATAGACGCCAGGAGCAACCCCCCTCCAGCTGTGACAACTGACCATGTCTGCAGACCTTGCCCATGTCCTCTGGGGGGACAAAGCTGCCCCTGCCTCCTCCCACTGCTGAAAAGCACTGTTTAAAATATGTTGTTATTGTCAGGGCTGTTACGATGAAGACTTTCAATGCCACCCCAAACCTCCAATGCGACACGGCAACTCCTAAGAGGGGCCCTTCTTTTACTGAACAGGACAAAGATGCCTCGGCCTCCTGATGTCTTCTTCTGTATTTCATTCTCATTGGGTGTGTTTGCGTGAATCACAGCCACATGCTGTCACTGTGCAGACAGGCCCCTGGGTGGTTCCTCTGGAAATGACAAATTCAACATCTCGGTGATGTGATGCTGTCGCTGACTTGCCAAGTACCATACTGCTCACAGCTCAGGCCTGTCTCCTGACTGCAATCCGGTGACATCTTCATGAGCCAGCGAGGTCTTAGCAGTGGAGTCCAGACAGGCGAGAACACACCCTTCCCCTCACCCTAGCCTATTGATCAGCAGATCCCATTGTCTCTTTCTCCAAAATATACCCTGAAATCTGACCACTTCCCACTGCTTTCTATCCTGGTTCAAGCTGCCATCGCCCTTCTGCCTGCTCTCCTGTTCTGGTGTCTGTTTTCCAACAATTCTGTGCTACTTCAGGAAATGACAACCCACTCCAGTATTCTTGCCTGGAGAAGCCCATGGACAGAGGAGCCTGGTGGGCTGCAGTCCATGGGGTCACAAAGAGTTGGATGACTTAGTGACTGTCACTTCACTTCAGGGCAATACTGAAAAATTTCACCCAGATCACATCACCCCCAGCTCCAGTGGTTCTGTTTTTCCTGTTTTTCTGCAGTACTGTTACCCCTCTGTCTACCATCCTTGCCTCTATAATTGAAGGGCTGTGTTAGTTGGAAATAGGAAGAATCAGAGGTTGGCCATGTAAGGATCAGAAAAGTGCACGGTCATGCAGTAAACCCTGCACACACCTGAAACTAACATGATATTGTCGATCAACTATGCTTTAATCAAAAAAAGAGAAGAGAAACAGAAAAAAATCACCGGTGCTGAGCCCAGTGTAGGTACCCCCCCACCCCCCGTTATGTGCTGAATTTGCATGGTCACCTGCACCCAGGGTTTCCCCTGCTTGTTTCTGGTTCCTTGAGTTTTCTCAGTGTTCCCACCACCACTCCTCCCACGAGGGCCAAGCTTCGTTCAGCAAGGCCATCACACCTCAACACAAGAGCTCTGCAGTTTCACTCAGGCCCCATCAGGCCAGTCCCAAGGACTAGACCTGGGTGGCAGAAGTGGGCTTCAGGAAGAGGCAGGCACCTCCGGGCTTGGGAGGGAAGGGAGAAATGCTAGGGGATCCAAGGTCCAGTTTTGCATACTGTCATTATTTCACAGCTTGGGGGCAGGTCACCACCCTTCAGAAAAGAGAAGAAAGAAGGTTTAAAAAAATTAATGAAGATTCTTGAGGGTGGAGGCAAAGGACCTTGGTCACAGTGGTTGAAAAAAAAAAAAGGCACAAAGCTCATCCCTTGGCTCTGGAATTAAAAAGAGGGCTGTGTGGGTGCTTGAAGAAATATGCAAGGAAAGTTACTGTTTCCACTCACTCCTTTCAGGGAATAATAACCACAACAGGATAAGCCGTAGTGCAATGATTGTCTGTGTCTGAAACGTGTCCAAGGAAAGGAAAGATGAATCACACACGGAAGCCTGATATCTCGGGAGCAGATTAAGACAACAAGCTAGCAATTTTGAGTCTGATTAGAAACGGCTCCAATCAGAACTTCCAGTTAAGGGTTTCAACAGGCTTCTGGTTTGACGGGGGCATGGAAGCAGAGAGGGAGATTGATTTAATTAAACCTAGTGCTTAATTAAGTATTCTTCCATACAGGCTATCTCCTTTCTGCATGGTTACTGCAAACATAGGTGCTCAGCACCATTGAATCTGCTGGCTGGAAGGTTTAAGGACCTCAGGGAGGTTTCCATTAGATATGTGAATATAGACACTTTTCTCATGGGAAGTTACAGAGCGGTAGGAGGGGACTTAGGGATGGGACAGAAGCCCCTTCTCAGAAACTGTGGACAAGCAGAAAGGATCCTGATTTTGGGGTCAGGGAAACTGGCTTTTACTTCCCACGTGGCCTCTCTCTAGCAGGAAGACCGTGGGCAAGTCACCTATCCCAGTGGACTCCGGATGTGCTCATCACACTAGCCGTCTTTTGTGATTCCACTCCCATGTCCCCTAAGGATTTTGTCTCCAAACTACATTTACTAAGCTTCACTTCATTTCCATTAATGATTACTCAACATACACACAGTAATAGCAAGATGCAGTATTTATCACAGGCTTCCTGTGTGCTTCAGGTACTGTGGTTCTAAGCGCACGACATGGATTAACTACTTAATTCTCAGAACAAGGAATCACTATTATCTAAAATGTAATCACTATTATCCCCATTTTACAGAGGTGCAAACAGAGGCAAGGAAAGGAACTTAACTTCCCCAAGGTTGTGCTAAATCACTTCCATCTCGTCTGACTCTTTGCGATCCCACAGACTAGTAGCCTGCGAGGCTCCTCTGTCCATGGAACTCTCCAGGCAAGAATATTAAAGTGGGTTGTCATTGCCTTCTCCAGGGGATCTTTCTGATCCAAGGATCGAACCCTCTTACGTCTCCTACAATGGCAGCTGGGTTCTTTACCACTAATGCCAACACAGACAGTAAATGGTGGCAGAAATTGGACCCACGATTCTGACTGAACACAGAGAAACAGTTTTAGTCAGTGTTGGCCTTGACCTCTTTTGCCAAAATTTAACAGCTGCGGCCTTTGTTTTATGTGTGGAACACAGGAACTAATCCGTGCTCTAACTACCCTTCACGAGTTAAAAGACTCTGCTGTCAAGGTGCTCAGAAGGCTTAATAGATGGGAGAGGTGTCAGGGTATGGGTGGAAGGGCCTAAGTGCCCAGTGCGGATCCTTTTAGTAACGCTCACGTGCCTGGCAAATGAAACTGGCAGTGATATTACATCTGAACCAGAGGAATTTGGGCACGTAATTCATTCAGTGTTTCTTAAGTGCTGGATGATGTTACTGCCTTCTGAGTCATTGGGTTCAATGAACTCGACCTTTAGCTGGAGTAGGGTTTTTTTTTTTTTTTTTTTTTCCTGTTGGTTCTAGGGGCATGAGCTCAGGGATTCTGTAAAGCAGTGGTCAACATCCTTTTTGGCACCAGGGACTGGTTTCATGGAAGACAATTTTTCCACGAACTGGGTGGGTGGGAATGGTTTTGGGACGATTAAAGCACATTACATTTATTGTGTGTGCATGTGTGCTGAGTTGCTAAGTCGTGCCTGACTCTTTGTGACCCCATAGACTGTAACCAGCCAGGCTTCTCTGTCCATGGGATTCTCCAGGCAAGAATACTGGAGTGGTTTGTCCACTACCTCCTCCAGGGGATCGTCCCAATCCAGGGACCGAACCTGTATCTCCTGCGTTGGCAGGAGGGTTCTTTACCACTGAGTCACCAGGGAAACCCTGTTTATTTTGTATTTTGTTTCTGATCTAATGTCACCACTGATTCGACAAGAGGTATAGGTCCATGGCCCAGAAGCTGGGGACTCCAGGTCTAAAATAACTTTCCTACTGTCTGAAGGGGCTAGATGCTTGGGGAAGCACCAGTTTTAGATGATTTTTAGGGTGGCAGCAGGGTTTTCCCCTATGTGCTGCTCAATCTCAAGGTTCCCAAAGGAAAATGACAGCCTCCTTTCTGAACTTCTTCACAGGAAGCAGAGGGGCCTCGGTTTCTGAGGCACACAGCCTTCCTCCAGGTCTCAGCTCCACCACGTTGTGACCTCTGGCTGGTCACTGGGGATTGTCAATGAGGCTCAGCTGCTTATATGTAAAGATGGGATAATACCAGTACTACTTCTCAGGGTGGTTTTGAGGATTACATGAGAGCATGAGGAACATTTCCGACTGGAGGGCAGCACTCAAGAATCTCAGTTAATTTTAAACTCATTTACTTATCATAAAAACCCTATCAGGGGGCTTCTCTGGTGGCTCAGTGGGAAAGAACCCTTCTGCATTCCATGCAGGAGACTCCGGTTCTAGTCCTGATCTGGGAAGATCCCACATGCCACAATTATTAAGCCTGTGCTCTAGAGCCCTGGAGATGCAGCCACTGAGCTCACATGCCGCATCTACTGGAGCTGTGAGCCTGTAGCCCTTGCTCTGCAACAAGGGAAGCCACCGTACTGAGGGGCCTGTGCACGGCAACTAGAGAGAAGCTCCCTCTTGCTGGAACGAGAGAAAAGCCCAAGCATCAGTGAAGACCTAGCACAGCCAAAAATAAATACCCAAATAAATAAAATTTTTAAAAATTAAAAATAAAAACCCTATCAGGGAGATAGAATCCTCACCAGAGGCTCAGAGCGGGTAAGTGACATATCCAAGATCACATGTCTGCAAGAGGCAGAATCAAGACATGAACCCAGTCCCTGGGGCTAACTTGGAGATCTCTGGGGGTGGAGAGAGAGGGCTGGCTGCACATCTGGCTTTGCCACTCTGAAGAAGTCACTCAGGGTCCCTGGACCTCAGTTTCTTGACCTGGGAAATGAGAATCATTCTAGTCTTTCATGTTATGAGAAGTATCAAGTGCAAAATAAATTCAATGTATTGAAAGTGAAAGTCTCTCTGTCGTATCTGACTCTTTGTTAACCCATGGACTATGAAGTCCATGGAATTCTCCAGGCAGAATACTGGAGTGGGTAGCCTTTCCCTTCTCCAGGCGACCTTCCCAACCCAGGGATCGAATGCAGGTCTTCCGCATTGCAGGCAGATTCTTTACCAGCTGAGCCACAAGGGGAGCCCAGGGCTACTACAAACCAGAAATGATTTGGAATTAAGAAAAAATATTTAGACAAGGTCTGCTTTCATTTGGCCTATGTTTCTAAGCAGACTGCCTTCAGGGCACACCTGGAGTACAAAGTTCTGCTGGGAACATACAGCTAACACCAAGTTCTCAGGGGTCTGGGAGAAAGCAGCTCAGGACAAGAAGGCACCCAAGCCGAGTGCTACAGAGGGAGCACACCACTCCCCATTCCTTGACCAGAGCGTCTGCTCATCACTGCAGACACCTCGAATCAGGGATCAGGTGTCATGCTGAAGACTCAGATGCTGACTTCAATGCTGTGCACTGAAGACCTACTTTGAGGTCAAGTTCATCTTATGGCTCTGGGGCCAGAAGAAGTTATACGACTATTCCAATCTGTCATTGAGGACTTCTTCTCCCTGATGGCTTGACGGTTCATCAGGTGGATTTTGGGAAACATGTTTTTTCCTAAAAAAAATTTTTTTAATTGGAGGATAATTGCTTTATAATGTTGTGTTGGTTTCTGTCATACAACAACATGAATCAGCCCAAAGTATACACACGTCCCAGACCTCTTGAACCTCCCTCCCACCCCTCGAGGTTGTCACAGAGCACCAGGTTGAGCTTCCCGAATTACACAGCAACTTCCCACTGGCAATCTATTTTACGTATCGGGGACAGTGCTCCTGACCGTGATAAGCGTCCTGATTCTCTGCCCCTCCTCGTGTCTGGACTCTGACGCTGAGCCCGTAGAGCCTCTCCACTGCCACTCTGGCCATGTGACTTGCTCTGGCTCACGGGATGTTTGTTAGCAGATGGGACGCAAGCCACGGCTTGGGAAAGCGCTGGCAGCTCTCTGCTTGCACTCTCACTTGCCTACCACAAGAACATGCCTGGGCAAGACGGCTGGAGAGGGACGATGTGTGGCGTGTGGTCCGCTCACCCCGTCATCCCAGCTGAAGTCATCTTGGAGCAGCCAGCCTCCTGCCATCCCACAGGTAACGGTGAGCCCACTTGAGACCAGCAGAGCCACTTAACTGACCCTTAGCTGACCTCAGGATCATAAGCAAAACCAACACAGACAGGCTGAACCCTACAGACTGGGAGCTAAACAATTACTTCCTGTTGTTCCCCAGTGAGTTTGGTAGTGGTTTGTTATGAAGCACTGCTGTGACAATAAATAGCTGATACACGCACACACATACATATTAAAAAGTGTAGTAGTACACTATGTCTTTGATTGTAATCTGCTACACAGACTAAATCATTTTTCTTTCTTTGCTTTTGGAGGTACAAGCACAAAATATTTTCATTTTCCATATACATACACCCTTGCTACAGACACTTTGCGTGGGTACTCAGTTGTGAAGTCGTGTCCGACTCTTTTTACAACCCCATGGACTATAGCCCTCCAGGCTCCTCTGTGCGATTTCCTAGGCAAGAATACTGGAGTGGGTTGCCACTTCCTTCCCCCAGGGGGTCTTCTTGATGCAGGAATTAAACAAGCAGGTTCTTAACCGCTGAGCCACAGGGAAACCCCACAGACACATGACCCTAATGAAATCCTACATAAGGAAATGGAGAACTCCAAAGACTGCCCGCCCTCTATGTCTCATGCTTTCTCTTCCAATCCTTTCAAATAAAAATCAAATGTATTCAAATTATGCAGGTCACTATCTGTTTAAGATAAGCTCCCTCTCAATGCCAAGAGTCTGCTTTTTTGAATAGGCAACCAGGCTGTGGTTTTCCTCAGAGCAGCCTGTCCAAGCTCTTCAGGGTCCTCTTACTTAGAACCATTCCTCCACCTTCCACTCCCATCCTCTGTCCACAAAGACCCATGAGCCTTCAAGGCATCCATGGCCACCTGCCCCAGACAGCTGTCCCCAGAGCCCTCCAGGGAGGCACCTGTGGTCCCGGCACCACCTGTGTGCTCCTTGTGCTGGCATGCTTTGCGTTTGGTCAGGAGGCAGAAACAGACAAACTGGATTCAAACCCCTGTTACTGTAGCCTCTTGACTAGTTCCCCAACCGCTCTGGGCTCATTTCCTCTCCTGCAAGGTGAGGACGATAATCATAAGAGTATCTGCCTCACAGGACTGCCTGTGAAGATGAAATGACATCGTGTCCCTCCATGACTGCTTAGTGCCTGAGGGACAGTAAGCCCTTCACAGACATCAGCTATTATAATCGTATGCAGGCTACCATGGGAACCTGAAATCCCAGCTAGGAGCTTTTTAATACTTACCATGTGCCCACTGTTGAGTATTTTAAGAATGATTTTAGTGCTTTTTATATGTTTATTTCATTTTTTTTAAACCTCACAATCACAGTTGGGTTGTCCCTTAGGTAGCGTTATCATCGCCAACTTATGGATGAGAAAACTGAAGAACAGAGAGGTTAAGAAATTTACCCAAGGGCGCACCACGCTAATACTCTCCCCACTTGGTTAACCACCCATCTTTCCCAACGGGGATCTCCAATGTGTAAATTAATTTGTGCTCCCCACCCCCCCCAGGCTCAGCCAATAGCTGGGCCATCAGAGTGCTGGAGGCTGCCACAGAATGTTCTGGTCTTTGCTCTCTTGGCATTAGCCGAGCTGGGTGCTCCCATTCCTGCACCTGGCTGTTTCTGAATCAACCAGCTGGGACCAGATGGTGCCTTGAAAAGGAAACAGCTCTTTCTCACCCTGGTGCTCACAGGACATGGTCCCACAACCCAGCTCAAGATACAAGACACAGGAAGCAGACAAGGCTGCAGCAGTCTCAGGCGAGCGGTGGTGAAATTAGTAGATCAGTGTACAAAGGAGCGTTTAATAATGCTATCACGCTCCCCCATCCACACATAGCCACTGTGACATTCTGCATCAAAGTGACAACCCTCAATTGCTGCATGCAATGGAGGCCTGGCATCGCGTTGGCTCCCAGCCCCCAGAACACTTGCATTTTCTGGCAATGGACGGTACATGGGCATCAGGGGAAACTGAAGGCTTCGTGCAAAAATGTCCTCGCGGAGCCCTCTAAGCGCTCTGCAGTGTGGTTGCTCTGATTGCCTGTCAGGAGCGTAATTTTCATTAAATATTAAGGAGCTGTTTGTTAAAATAATGTCGTCATGGTAACCACGTGGGGTGGGGGAGGGTGCTGGGATAGCCTGGCACTGCCCCGAATTGCAGCATGTGAATCAAGTGCTCGGTGCTATTGAATGAGCTCCTGTTGGCGCATCTCTGTGACAGCGAATCTGGGGGACCCGGGGCCTTGAGGTCTGCCCCACTTGGCACTGTCAAAGATGTGGGCGCTCCTGAGTCCCTGGTGCCATGTTTGCTCGATGGATGGATAGACGGATGCATGGGCGATGGACAGATGGATGACAGAGGGATGGATGCTGGCAACAAAATTTTATATGTTTGAGTCTGAGCCGTTCCTCACAGCTCTTCCGTTTTTCAGTTTCTCTTTTGCAGGGAAAAGGAACTTTGCAGGAGAACTAGGAGAAAGAGGTGAGGCGAGTAAGTGCAGAAGGCATGGTCAAAGCTGATTCTGCCTGAAAGGAGAGGTGATGGTGACAACAGGGAGGCAGGGTAGAAGCATAGACCAGATTGCCTGGGTGCAAACCCCTGCTCCTCTCCTGTGTCATCACGAGTCAGTGACCTGGTCCTCCGAGCAGCTTCTGTTTTCCCCACACATCACAGGCCTTCACAGTGTGCGTCCCTCAGAGCACTGTAGAGGGTTTGATTTCAGGCCATGAGGCTCTTACCATGGCGCTCGCCCACAGTAAGTGCTCAATAAATCCTGGCCACCGCCACCTCTGCTGTTACTACCAGCCCTACTGCGGCCACAGTGACTACGAGAGGACCTCCTCCCCGACCGAAGGGCTCACGGTCTAAAGGTCTGAAGGGGCCCCGAGCAGCCAGTGCAGACCAGGACTGCGTGGCTCGCCAACCCTTGTGCTTTCTGAGGTCAGCAAACTTTTCCTGGAAAAGGATAGAGAGTAAATATTTTAGCCCTGGTAGGTCACATGCAGTCTCCGTCACATTTCTTTTTTAAACAATCCTTTAAAAATGTAAAGCCATTCTTAGCTCACAGGCTGCTCAGAGAGAGCCCTGGTTGGCTCGTCCCTGCCATGCTGCCTTATGGGGAAGTAGAGGAAAAAAGGAAAGTACAGGGAGATGTAGACATGGGATTCCCCCCCCCCCACTAAAAGTAGGTGGAAACTACATGTAGAAAAGGAAAACTGGGGTCCAGGAATTTGTCTTAGTTTAAAAAACAAAAATAAAACCAGTCACCCGTTCACTTGCAATGCTCATTTCATTGTCCAGGACAGGAAGGCAGAGGGAAGTGGAGAGAGCTGGCCAAGTTCATATCACTAGTAAGGGACAGAACTGGGACATAAACCCAGGGGGTTTGGCACCAGACAACCTCCCCACCACCTCATCTACCTTGACTACTGTAGGAAAGTATCTCTATTTTCCATTATTCTAAGACTCCCAACATCCTCCATGAATTGACTTCCTGGTGAAGAGCTGGACTTTGGGGTCTAAGTCCAGCCTCAACTCTATGGTTACTGCATCCATGACCTTGGAAATGAATAACTTTTCAGTGCCTCAGTTTTCTCAATGGTAAGATGGAGAGACCTCGTATACCCCCTCTCTGGGGATTTATGAGGATGAAATGAATTAAAGGCATGTAATAGACTTCTTGGGCTTCCCAGGCAGCTCAGTGGTAAAAAAAATAAAACAAAACTGCCTGCCAATGCAGATCCCTGGGTCCATCCTGGGTTGGGAAGATCCCTGGCGAAAGAAATGGCAACCCACTCCAGTATTCCTACCTGGGAAATCCCATGGACAGAGGAGCCTGGTGGGCTACAGTCCATGGGTTGCAAGAGAATCAGACATGGCTTAGTGACTAAACTACAACAATAAGGGACTTCTTAACTAAGTGTTGGATCAAGGTTAGAACTGATGATGGTAACAATCACTGAGGCAGGCAGAATAGCCCCCAAAGATGCTCTTGCCCTGAACCCTGGAAACCGTGAATGTTACCTTAAATGGCAAAGAGGACTTAAGGTAGCAGACGGAATTAAGACTGAGAATCAGCTGACCTCAGAATAGATGATGCTGAGTTATCTGTGTAGGCACGAGGTAATCACAAGAGTTAAGTCAGAGATAGGACAGAGAAGCAGAAGAGCTAGTGCCAGAGAGATGTGCCATGAGAAGACTGGCNCGGACAGAATTAAGACTGAGAATCAGCTGACCTCAGAATAGATGATGCTGAGTTATCTGTGTAGGCAAAAGGTAATCACAAGAGTTAAGTCAGAGATAGGACAGAGAAGCAGAAGAGCTAGTGCCAGAGAGACGTGCCATGAGAAGACTGGCCACTCCTGGCCTGCAGGCGGAAGGGGCCGCAAGCTACGGAATTCAGGAAGCTCCCAGAAGCTGGAAATGCAAGGAAACAGGTTTTCCCTTCAAGTCTCCAGATAGTNGAGAAGCAGAAGAGCTAGTGCCAGAGAGACGTGCCATGAGAAGACTGGCCACTCCTGGCCTGCAGGCGGAAGGGGCCGCAAGCTACGGAATTCAGGAAGCTCCCAGAAGCTGGAAATGCAAGGAAACAGGTTTTCCCTTCAAGTCTCCAGATAGTAATGCAATCTGTTGGCACCTTGATTTTAGCTCACTGAGATGCGTTTCACACTTCTGACCTCCTAAACTGTAAAATAATAAATGTGTGTGATTGAAGCCACTAAGGAGTGTGTTGCAGCAGCAATAGGGAGAGGAAATGAACCATTTTCCTGCACACGAGAGGTCTCCAAAGTTGGGAGGGCCACCAGAAGCGAGGATGGCATCCCACACAGGCTGGCGGAGGCAGGGCCTCCTCGGCACAGTCCCTCTACTGGGGCTCAGCCAGCCCCCCTCGGCTTAGGGACGGACACGTGGCCTGACCTTCTCAAGGCCGGAGTATTTGCTGGAATGACGATGATAGACGCAAGGCCCTCTTTCTGTGGGGGCTGCTGAGAGAAGGGGCTGTGGGTCGGTGGGAGAAACGTGCTCACATAGAAGAAAGCCAGGGGAGGAGATGGAGCAAAAAACAACACACCGCCGACACTGTTGAGCTCCAGCTGGGCTCAAAGCCAGACCAGCTCAGACTTTTCAATTATACGGGCTGCTTTTCTGTTTTGCACTTACGTCAATATGAATTAGATCTCTATTTTGTAACTAAAAGTCTGACTAATAGAATCCAATATCCACTTCAGTACCGTTTCCTACCAGTTTCAGGTGTCACCCCTTCCTTGGCTGACACTTTGGGCTCTGGAGAACGTGGAGTGGAGTTTAGGGCTGGGTACCTAGGGTGAAGATTTAGGTGGACGGTGCGGGGGAGAGTGGGCTGCCATTTCTCACTTCTCTCCTCACCACTCCTGTTTAGCTCAGAGACACTGAGTCTACTGCTATAATGGAGGGAGCAAAGAACCCTCGTGCATGCCTGCTAGGTCAATTCAGTCGTGTCTGACTCTTTGTGACCCCATGGACTGTAGCCTGCCAGGCTCCTCAATCCATGGGATTCTCTAGGCAAGAATACTGGAGCTGGTTGCCATGCCCTCCTCCAGGGGATCTTCCCAACCCAGGGATCGAACCTGTCTCTCTTAAGTCTCCTGCATTGGCAGGTGGGTTCTTTACCACTAAAGTCATTGGGAGGCCCCCAAAGACCCCTCAACCTGCTACTGAATGGGAGTTTGAACTTGCACCTGGATCTGCAGACGAACCAACTGCCTATGGTGGAGTCTTCACATCTAGTCCATTAGGGCTGAGTGGCTTTCATGCTGATGTTATGGGGGACACATGTGACTTGGTTCCCTGATTGAGCTGTTTCTTCTGGTTTTGCCTCTTACATGTTGACCACGTTCCAGGGTTCTGTCCTCTGGCTCGGAGCTGTCCCCAAGAGTGTGCAGTCCCCCACGGCCTCTCCATCTCCTCCATCAGCTGCCTGTCCATCCTAGTTCCATCCCAATAGGCCTGAGGGATGTGGCATATGTCTTTGGGTAATGGTGACGCTGGCCCATGTTGATTCTTCATAGGGCAGCAAGGGTGGGGTGGGGGCTAAACTGCAGTTGGGGAAGGTGATATTTGAAAAAATCTTAGGTCAGGGACTTTCCTGGTGATCCAGTGGCTAAGACTCCATGCTCCCAATGCAGGAGGCCTGGATGCAATCCCTGGTTGGGGAACTAGATCCCACATGCTGCAACTAAGAGTTTGTATGCCACAACTACAGTTCCCACTGGCTGCAACTAAAACCCTGCACAGCCAAATAAACAAGGAAAAATAACATTAAAAGAAAAGCACCTAGGCCACGTTCATCTTTTCCTCCCCCAAGAACATACTGGCCAGGCGGATAAGATAATCACTGACCTATATACGTATGACTCTTAAATTAATCCATCCTGACCCGAGCTTGCTTCTGGGTTCCAGGCTCACGGTGGACGTTTCCACTAGGATGATGATACGAACACTAATCCTAGGATTACTATCAATACTAATACTAATGTAATTTCAGGGCACATTTATTGAGCAATCTGTCTGTGCCAGGCATAGTCCTCAACACTTTACATGTACTGATCAAAGCAGCTCTCTTGGGCAGCTAATAATTGCATGATCCCCATTATACAGATGAAGAAACTGAGGCTCAGGAAAGTTATACAACCCCTTAGGATTTGAATGCAAGCCATTTGGACTCCCGAGATTACCTGTTCAACCAGACCCTGGGCGTCCCCCAGGTGTGCCCAGTGCTGTGTTCCCAGCACCTTCTGCCACATCCACTTCTTTTTCTGTTTGCTCCCTGGTTAACAGGATCATTCTTTTAGATTTCCAAGCTGGGAGTCTGGGGCTTGCTCTCGACCCGTCCTTCCTCACTTTCCATGTTCGAGTCCCAGCAATGCTTTCTCTGAATCGGTACTCTGCAGACCCACCCTTGCTCGCCCATGCTGTTGACTGCCTCAGTTTGGGTGGCCACGTCCTGTCTCCAGGGGTCATCTCTCTGCAGCTGCCTCTGGCCTCCTGCCTCGTCTTTGACCTCTTACTCGCAGCCCACCCTCCGCACTGTGACCACGTCAGGTTTCTGAACCCAAGGCGGCATCACTTGGTTTAAAACTCCCAAGACCTGCTTCCTGCTTCCTGCCAACAGTACACACCTGAGTGCGGCATTCGAGAACGTCTGTGGTTTGACCAAGCCACGCTTGCCCCTCTCAGCTGCCGTGTGCTCCCCCGCCAGGCTCTCCCAGCTCCAGCGCCACCAGCCTTCCCAAAACCCTCTACATGTCTCCCTCCCCTCAGCACCTCTGCCCAGGCTGCCCCTCTCTCTCCTTCTGCAGAAATGTTGCCCCTCCTTCAGGGTCCAGGTGAAAGCCTCCCTGAACCCACAGGCAGAATGAGGGACTTCATTTCTGCAGGTAGGAAGCTGACTGTCTTGGTGTCAGTCGGGCGATCACACAACAGACTGACTTCTGCATGTAGTTACCTACTGGTTTTGTTTTACTAACACTTTTACTTAGTGCCAGGCACTGTTCTATGCATGTTTCATAAACTCCGCAGTCGTTGTCGCTAGCCTACCTGGTGGCCCATTTTACAGATGAGGAAACTGAGGCACAGAGAAGTTAAATAACTTGGTCAAGATCACAGGGCTAGCAAAGGTACAAGTTGGGATTCTAACCAAGCCAATCTGGCTCTAGAGTGTGTGGTCTTAAGCACTCTGCAGTGCTGCCTCACCAGTACCCTCTGTGGGAGCCCAGAGAGGGGACACAGGCCTCAGGGGGACGCTGCAGCACCTGCTGAGTCTGGAGTGATGTGCCTGGCTAGGCCTCTAGAGGCGAGGCTACGATCTTTAACCCTAAGGTCCTGCCTGGTCCACAGCGCCCTCAGCTCCATCTAAAGGAGTATCTAGGAGTCTGAGGCCAGATAAGGATGAAGGGAGGGGACGGAGGACAGGGTCCCTACAGCACGGAGTGGAGCCTCAGTGGAAAGAACGGGAGGACAGGCTGGGCCACACTCCCTGCATCCCTGCCTGTGGGACAGTAGGGTGACCAGTGGCTATGCCTTCTTGGGAGTGGGACAGCTCTTCAGGCAGCAGGGAAGCTGTTCTGTGATAGGTCCCAGAGAGAGGCCACAAGAGAAGCACGATGTTATCCGGCCCAGACCAGGCCAGGGGCTGGAAAAGACTGGGGACTGATGCTTGGCATGGCCAGAGTAACAGGTGTGCGCCTGCCCGCTGCCCGCTTAGAACTCAGCTCTGGGCTAACCACCGGGGGTCCTAACGGGCTCACTTGGGAGTCCAGGCCTTCCCCACCCCGACCATGGCTTCTGTGATCAGAGGCACTGCTCCTCCAGCTGTGCGTGGGTTCCAATTCCCCCCTTCATATGGATTTAACTGGTCTTGATTTTTTTTTTTTTAAGTATAAACTGAATCTTTCTCTTGAAGAATCTCAGAAACTAAGGCTGAAAGAGGAGTTCCAGTTCCAACTTCTTCCCCATTTTGAGCAAGTAAAGCCCATCCTTTAGATGCGCTCCCACTCGAATTCAGTGGGTTCCAACTTGCTCTTCTCCCCCTTGGCTGTCTGGACTCTCCCTATAGTGGGTGAATTCAGGGGGTGATGCTTGCTGAGCTGAGGGGAAGACATGGTCTAGTCACGATGGGCTTTAGTCCCTTCCAGAGGGACTTGTTACCAAGGGATTCCTGTGCACGCCTGTCAGACCCTTGGGGCATCTGCTACTCCCTGCGGAAGACTGAGAGTAGAGTAACTCAGGTTGAAGGTTTACATGGACCGCTCCTAGGGGAGAATCATCAGCAACAAAAAAAGAGCCTCTGAAAAACTAACAGGAGTCATTTGAGAAGTTATGATACTATTAAGACAATCTGTAACCTCATTTTTCTCGAATGCATGTCAAGGAGAAAGCTCTGCTTTCAGGTAATTATGGAGGTAGAGTTTGGGGTGGTGGGGGCAGAGAGAAATAGCATCTTTTGACCATAGTTTGTGAGCAAGATCTTCGGTTGGGTCTCTTCCACATTTTATCTCAATTACCCTCCTGCAGAGCCCTGTGAGGTATATTAATTCCCCATTTTACAGATCAGGAAACTCAGAGGAAACGTAGTTCTGAACGACTTGGTCTCATCTTCTGCATATAATTCTGGAAAAATAGCTTTTTCCCAGCTAGTACGGTGACACCTCTCTAATTCAGATCCCCTGGCAATTTGAAACAGAAGCAAAGCTGCCCATGGAATGATTTTCTACTTCAAAAAAGCCCTGCTTCATTGAGTTTCATTGGCATTGATCTAAGGCTCACAAAGTGTCCTAGGAGTGTTACAGGTCAGGTGTGCTCAGCCATATGGTCAGACCTGCAAGCACAGACCACCACCACCCTGGCCTCTGCCCTGTCAGCTAGCTGGGCTGAGCCGACTCTGCAAACTGAAGGATAATAAAGCTCACCGGCATGCAATGGGCACCCTCAGATGACGACTTTTTCAATCACTTGGGCTGGACCTAAAGTGGTCCAGATTAATGAGGTTTTGCTGTGCTTTGCCCCCCTGATGTAAAACCATGATGTGCAGAAGCAGGCAGGGGCGTTGGAAATCTTTTTTTTGTCAAATGCCAAAAGGTGGCACATGGGCTACGTCCTCCTTACTGCTCCCCAGCAGACATCACTAATTCATTGCAGCACCCTCTTTCCTGGGTATGCCTCAGAGTCCTTCTCCATGCAGTGCCCTTGGCAGCCATGACCAGTTGATCAGAAATGGCAGGAGATGAGATCTACTTTTCACCCCTGACCTAGCCCAGTCACCTCATCTGAAAAGAGGTGGAACAGAAGCTAAGAGAGGCCAATGGCTGATAGAACCAGGAATCGGGACCTCCTCTCTCTGATGCTTTGTCTTTGAAGCTGCCCCCTGCCTCATCCCTGTTCCCTTCCCATTAAAGGTAGAACTGAAGCTGGGGTCACTTGGCGGATGTTAGGGGGTGCACAGGGAGAAGGAGACTGACATGAGTGACAGTTTTTAGGACCCTGTAGGTACAGGGGCTGTGCTCATGCTGTAAACAATTTTGGTTTAAACTACCAAAGCAGAGACATCACTTTGCTGACAAAGGTCCATAAAATCAAAGTCAAAGCTATGGTTGTTTCCAGTAGTCATGTACAGATATGAGAGTTGGACCATAAAGAAGGTTGAGAAGAATTGATGCTTTTGAATTGTGGTGCTGGAGAAGACTCTTGTAAGTCCCTTGGACAGCAAGGAGATCAAACCAGTCAATCCTAAAGGAAATCGACCCTGAATATTCATTGAAAGGACTGATGCTGNTAAAGAAGGTTGAGAAGAATTGATGCTTTTGAATTGTGGTGCTGGAGAAGACTCTTGTAAGTCCCTTGGACAGCAAGGAGATCAAACCAGTCAATCCTAAAGGAAATCGACCCTGAATATTCATTGAAAGGACTGATGCTGAAGCTCCAATACTTTGTCTACCTGAGGCGAAGAGCAGACTCATTGGAAAAGACCCTGAGGCTGGGAAAGGGTGAGGGCAAGAGGAGAAGGGGGCAACAAAAGATAAGATGGATGGCATCACTGACTCAATGGACATGGAGCAAACTCCGGGAGATAGTGAAGGACAGGGAAGCCTGGCATGCTGCCGTCCATGGGGTCACAAAGAGTCAGACACGACTTAGCATCTGAACAACAACCATCTTATTATCCAGCTAGGATCACAGGGTGATGAAGCAGGAGAGAAAAAAGATAGGTCCCCAAGTAAGCCCATTCCAGAGTTCCATGACCACTAATGCAAGAAAGGTGACCCTGACAAATTTTCAGGCAAGTGCCATTTTTATTTGAAATATGCTACAAATCCTGGGATGGTGGATGATGCCTTCTGTATAGTGAAGCATCGCTTGAGCAATCTATCTTCCAGTTGAGGAGATAGCCAAGGCTCCCTGGAGAACGGCTGGGAAATCAGTGCTCATTGACTGAGGCTCATTGACTGATGCAAGTGCAAGTCTTAAATGATTTCCCATTGGTACCAGCAGACTCCCTCTTGTACCTGAGCTTTTCACTTTTGCAAGGGAAGGAGGCTCACGTTGGGCTTTACTGGGAAAAGGAGAGGTCCTGAGAAGTCCAAGCACTCTCCGGGAGGCCCCCTAGCAGGTAATAAAGAGCTGAGTGGCCTCTGCCTTTGGACTGGTGCCAGAACCACCGGAGAGAGAGCAGGAAAGATGGAGCTGCCCTTGACCGCCCTCTCGCTGCATCTCTGCTGTAGAGTGAGCCTGGGGGGAGTGATGCTTCTCGCACCCTCTCCATACAACTAAGCCAGGGCTTCTGACTCCTGGCCCAGTGCTCTGTCCTCTCGCCTATGCTGCTATTTCATGTCCCAATACTGAACCTTAATCGGGATCACATCCTACTTCCAGAACAAGAATAAGAGCTAATATTTATTGGGCATTAACAGTATACTGGCAGGGGACCAAGCAGTTTTGCATGAATGTTTACTGACTCCTCCCAGCAGCCCTCTTATGTAGTAGGTACTGCATGGTGCCCATTTTGCAGATGGGAAGACTGAGGCATAGACAGATTGGCAACTTCTGTCTATGAGGCCCCATGGCTAGTGGAAGAAACAGGATTTGAACCTGAGCTGTCTGATCTTAACCACAGACACAGCCTCCGGAACTCTCTCTTTATCACTTTCCCTATAACAGTCACTTCCTGAGCACGTATCTCAGGTCCTTTGAATCAAGGACAGAGTCTTTGTCCTCAAAGCCCAACTTGTGCCTCAAGACTTGCAAGGAAGCACCAAGTTACAGCTCAAGCTGCTGCTCAGCCCCCTCCGCTTCCTCTCCCACCCCCCTGCTACACAGCACTCAGAACACAGCCAACACACAGCTTCTGCGCAGGGACTGTCAAACTCGATTCTCATCCAGGCCGTCAGTTTCTTGAAAAGGAACAGCATCTCTGGCCTCCCACAGCGCCCTGCCCTCGGTGCACACACTGCGGCAGCTGACCCAGGCCCAGGGGGAAGAAGACCCGGTGACAAAACACAAAGGAGGCCCCTGTGCTCCTCACTCAGACCTTCAGAGCCTTGTCCTTGCGATGGGTGTCTTTCCTGAGCAGTTTCTCCACCTGGGGCGTCTAGGGTGCGATTCTTTTCACGCTTGTCGGGCCGGGTGTGGTCACTGGCCAGTGTGGTGCAGGAGGACCCCAGCTCCCTTGGGGAAGCCATGCTCACTGTCCTCTCACAGCCTGGGGACGCGGGGGAACCCAGCACAGCATTCCCACCGTGCCTTTCCTGCTGGCCTGTGTGGTCTGGATCCTGGGCAAGTCTCTCGATGGCGTGATGTGCTGGCAGCTCTTCTTTGCTGGTCTTGCGACAGGAGCGAGCTCTGTAGAGCCTCTGATCAGAGTCCCCATCATGCCTGGAGAGTTGCCCACCCTTCACACAGATTAGTGTTTGGGGCCACGCGTGTGACATGTGGTGAGCTCAGGTACACCTGGCCCATGGACAGTAGGTCAGGGGAGAGACTGTCTCATCCAGCAACTTCCAGGCTGTTTTAAAGCAGGACACGTGTGTGTGCTAAATCATCGTGTCTGACTCTTTGTGACCCCATGGACTGTAGCCCGCCAGGCTCCTCTGTCCATAGGGCCCTCCAGGCAAGAACAGTGGAATGGGTTGCTGTGCCCTCCTCCAGGGACTCTTCCTGACCCAGGGATCAAACCAGTGTCTCCTACATCTCCTAAATTGGCGGGCGAGGTCTTTACCACTAGCGCCATCTGGGAAACCCTTAGCAGGAGCCTGCCCCGTAAAACAGACAGCGCTGAGGGAATGCACGCGTGAACTTACAAAGGCCGGTCGTTCATTCTCTCTAAACCTTCCCCTCATCCTCCTGCCCCTCCAGGATTCTCGGTCATCATGGAACAGTTTGTAAAACACTGCCCTGTCAGAACCCCTCCCCACTTCAACATTTCCCATCCACGCTTCTCCAACCTGTGCTTGGATTCTGCCAATGACAGGGAACTCACTACTTCTAACGGACATTGATTTTTACCGTTGCCGACCTCTTGTTAGGAATTTCTCCTTAGGCTGAGTCACTAGCTGCCCGCCTGCCTCTTGCCAGCGACAGCCATTCAAAGGAGCAAAGGTGGCTTTCTCGCCTCTACTTACTCATGTCTCCTCGGGGCTATGGTTTACAAACTGGTGTGCACCGCGGAGTTCCCTCTGTGTTGTAAAAATGCGTCCCTAACCCTGGTTACAAGGTTCGTGAGAACAATCCCCAGCCCATGCCCTCCAGAGGGTGAGCCTGAGATGCTGGCATCTGAGCAGAGAGAGGCCAGCACAGCCTCCTGCAGGCTCCAGTCTGCGTCTGGGGAGGGTGGACGGGACCCAGTGAATTCTCAGGGACACACAGTTGGGTTCTCTGCACCACGCTGTTTCCAGGTGCATCTCGACAAAAACAATTTCAGAGGTGCAAAAGTTCAGCTGCCCCCTGGATGGGCTTCGGACCCCGCTTCCCCTGCCCGGCTCCCTTCCATCTCCCTTCCCTTCCTGAAATCCAGTGGAGGCCCCGACCTTCACCAAATACACGGTTACTCACCAGTTCCCGTGTTGCTTACATCCTGGGAATCTTTTTATTTTGACTCCAGAGCAGTCAGTGCGTCAAGGCCTACAGAGAAGAAATAATCAATATTAAAAGCAGGGCAAGGCGAAAGGGGGTATCAACTCCCATTTCTAGAAGGTCTGAGGCCCTGGGATCCTGGGATGGAGATTGGGAGGAGAAAGGAAATGGTCAAGCCACTGGTTAAACTGACCTCAAGAATCTCTTTGTGATGATGCTGAGAAGAAGAAAAAAAAGACCCTCACACTCTGGGTGAGTCAGCAGCTTTCTGAGAAGCAGGCCTTTTAGGAGAGTGAAACTAAAAGCAAGATGTGCTGGGTGGGGCTGGGGAGGCGTCTCCTGAACCCCACTCCCTGTTGCCTTCAGTCCCTGGTGTCGGTTCCTTGGCAGCAACCGAGGTTCACAGTTGGTGAGGGTGGAGAAGGAAAGCTCTGCCTACAGGCCTCAAATCCAAAAGATATGGCAGTCCTGAAAACAAAAGCCCTCGATGTGGATTTCCGCCCTGGGAGACTCCTGCTGGGCAAGCCCTGTGTGCTTTGAAAATTCCTCAGGAGAGCGAAGCCGGAGAAGCAGGCGAGCGCCCAGCTCAGAGGATGCGTTCGTTCCCAGCATGGCAAGTCGAGGCCTGAGCTCTAGAGGTTTCTGCAGCCGGCCGAGGCCCACCTGCAGCGCACACGTGCGCGTGGCGAGCCTGCCTATGAGCTGCGGCTGGGACCACGCTTCTCGCTCCCCATGCCCTGCCCGCCTTTATAGCCAAGCTTGTTTTTTCTTGTTGCCCTTGTAATTCTGAAGGGAGTAGACGTTTCTCTATTCATCTCTCCCTGTTCTCAAAGGGGCATCTTTTGGGGAAAAAAATCTTTATGGCCATACCACTAAGTGCTATTGCTATGGCAGGTATTTCAAATGTGGATCCATATGTCAGAGGTGAAATTGCATCACCTGGGAGCTTGTTGGAAGGGCCGATTCAGGACCCTAAGCAACAAAGCCTGCTTTTTAACAAGCTCTTCAGGTGATTCCCAGGCACATTAAAGTCTGCAAAGCATGCATTTCTAATCCCCTTCATCAGGGAAGGAAGGAAGTCAGGAAGTCATAGCCCATTCCCCAGGGGAAGAGACAGGTTCAAGAAACCACTACTTGGCTATCAGGATTTTAATGATGCTGAGTGGTAAAGCTCATCCAAACCTGAGTTCATGTGATTCCAGAATCAAGTGTTCCTTTCCCCTGTGCTATTCAGGGAAGCAAAATGAGAGGGTGATGGGACAGGTGGGCCTGGCTTGGTGGGAGGGGCTGGGGGCAGAGCAGTGGGCCAGGGATCGGCTGATGACTTCAGGCCTGGAGACGGAGGCTGACGGGTGAGCACTCAGTGAGGGAGGCATTGGGTAGGGCGGGAGGCCAGGGTCCCCTCCTCACTGTCGTCAGAGGCCAGCAACATTTCCCAAAGGTCATCCCAGCTTCTCCATTGAATCCCAGTGATTAATTTATTCTGATCCCAGTGTAGCTGGATTTGCCCTCTGCCCTTAGAACTGAGCATCCGGCAGGAGAAGGCACCCTAGGAGGCAAGCTGATCTGAGTAGCCCAGCACTGATCGGCAGGAAGGACAATACTCTGTAAAGCTCCTTACAGTTTAGAAAGAACTTTCCTTTCACTAAGAGCTCATCTGCTCCTTCAAAGGACTCGGGGATGTCACTGGTGCTATTCTGCAGTTGAGGAAACTGAGGCATAGAGAGGTTAAGTGATTTTCCTGAGGTCACACAGCTTTCGGGCAGGATGGGGTTGAGGTCCTCTGAATCCAAGTCCAGAGGTGTGAGCTCAGCTGCTTTTTATGGGGAAAGTGATCACATCACGGGCTTATGGTACCCTTCATTAGTGTCTAGGGCTTCCCTGCTAGCTCAGTTGATAAAGAATTCGCCTGCAATGCAGGAGACCCCAGTTCGATTCCTGTGTTGGGAAGATATGCTGGAGAAGAAATAGGCTACCCACTCCAGTATTCTTGGGCTTCCCTTGTGGCTCAGCTGGTAAAGAATCCACCTGCAGTGTGGGAGACCCGGGTTCGATCCCTGGGTTGGGGAGATTCCTTGGAGATGGGAATGGCAACCACTCCAGTATTCTTGCCTGGAGAATTCTGTGGACAGAGGAGCCTGGCGGGCCACAGTCCATGGGGTCACAAAGACTCGGAAGCGACTGAGTGACTAACACTTTGACTTGGATTAGTGTGCCCCAGCTCCATCTTGCCTTACTCTCTGCTCACAGAATGGGTTTACTGAACAGACTTGTGGACCAAGCAGAGAACAGTCCACAACCCTCAGAGGGTGTGTGACTGGTAGGATGCCAGCAGGCATCCTCAGTATATCAGTCATGTCTTCTGCTACACATAATGTTTGTTCTGCTGTACGTGCTTCCACAAGGAGGTTCACTGCACACAAGGTATACAGGCGGTGGACGTCAACAAAGCCTGGACGTCGCACTGGCTCATAGACAACTAACTGTCCCAGCACGTTAATACTGTGCACCACCAAGTGAGGGTGGCTGGATGCAAGGTACACACCGCTGAGCAGAGCAAGCCACAGGGTTCCGCCCTCCCAGCTCCTCCTCGGGGCTCCGGTGGCCATGTGCTCTGTCTGAGGTGCTCGTGTGGCTCAGTTTGCCCTGGTCTTTGTGCCAAGGCTGGGGGCTCAAGAGACTACCCATCCTTGCCACACTCCAGCAGGGCCTGAAAGTGCTCTGCCCCAGGAACTTGGGATGAAGACATCTGCCTGCTTCTGCCTCTACACCCAGCAGCCTCAACCCTCCGCTAGCCCCTTCCATCAAGTTGCGCCTCCCCTTTTAAAACAATATTGATTGGCCTATAGTCACTCAGGCCCTATAGTTATTGTATTTATTCTAATTCAGAACTTACGCCCTTTGAACTCGACTGGTATTGTCACTCGGACTGTGCTTCATTACAGCGGTGTATGAATTGTGAATACTCTGCTTCAGCCCAATTGTCCCCCAAATGCTGTGATTTTTGAATTTATCAGAATGCAGGTTTTATAGGCACACATATAACATTTTAGAGCAGAAATGCCTGCATAATAGAAGTTATATTTTAGGTACTAATATGTGTGTATAACAAACATGTAGTATGTATGTTGTAGTTCAATTGCTCAGTCATGTACGACTTTTTGCAACCACTTGGACTGCAATAGTTATTAAATATTACCTTGTTAAGACCCTGATGCTAGGAAAGATTGAAGGCAAAAGGAAAACAAGGCAGCAGCAGAGGATGAGATGGTTAGATAGGATCACCAGCTCAATGGACATTAGTCTGAGCAAATTCCGGGAGATGGTGGAGGACAGGGAAGCCTGGCGCATTGCACTCCATGGGGTCGCAAAGAGTCGGACACGACTTAGCGACTGAACAACAACAAACCATTATTAAATGTTGAATATATTAAATATCTGATGAGCAATCATTTATTGAGGTATCCACATATTGAGTAATCACATATCCTGATTCTGTGCTAGGGAGTAGACAGACATAAATAAGATCCAATCCTTACCCACAGTATAAAAAAGGAGAAAGATCCATAACAGACTGAAGGTGAGGAAGCACAATGTATATAGAGGTGCTACAGGTGGCAGCAGCTAACGTATGCCCTCATTTGTCTCAGGATAAAGACCACACTTCTCACCCCAGGGCCTCTGACCGAGGTCTGGCCAACGCTCATCACTCCGCCTTCCCCTTGCCCCACTGTGTTATGGGCTCCCGATGCCCAAGCTTTTTGAACCCCCTGGATTCCATGCAGCCATGTGGCTACCTTATCTTAGACCCTCTCTAGTCAATGCTCTGTCCTCCCACTTCCCCAAATTAATTCTGAATTACTCTGCAGGACCCAGGAAGGTAATGCATACAAAGCACTTAGAAACATGTAGGCGCTAGATACAGTAGGTATGTACACAGAATAGTATGTTAGGTACTATTATTACTAGTGATACTTATTATCCCCAACTGACTAGGTGTTTCTTCCTGGGCACAGAGATGTGGAGTGGGGCTTGGCTGGAGCTACAAACAGTGAATTCTTCTTGGAGCTGAGTCTCAATAAATCAGTTTCATGTTCCCATTTAGCTTTTTCTTTTTTTTCCCACTTTTTTTGGACATACATGTAGGATCCTAGTGCCCTGGCCAGGGATCAAACCCATGCCCCACTGCAATGGAGGCACAGACCCTGAATGAAGTCTCTCCCCTTGAACTCAGCACGGGGGCATCAGACACTTGGTCCTTCCTAACCAGTGTGAGGGGAAGGGCACTGGTCTCGGAAATGACACACCTGAGTCTGGTCTTGGTTCTCTCATACACTTGTGTTGTGATCTGATGCCGAGTCCTGCCCTCCCTGGGACCTTAATTTCCTCACCAGCCAAGTAGAGCTCTAAACAGAACCTGCCTCCTTTCTGCACGGGGGATTCAGTGCTGTGGTGCCCACGGCAGTTCCTGAATGTGGAAATGACGCTCGCGTTGTGAGCAGCAGCATAAATGAAGGAAAAGGCTTTTCACTGTCCTTCAAGCTCTCCCTGTGTACACATTTCCAGTCTTTCTGGCTCAGCACACCTCTCCCCAGGAAATGATCACGAGGCACAAAATCCCAATGAGGAAAAATCTGCCCATAGGATTTTCCCTTCAGGTCCCTCCTATCCCCTCCTGGCCTTGTTTAAACCCATCAGATGGCTGGACAACTGCAGGGGAAAAAGAGGAACAGTGTTTTAACCATTCGGAGAAGAAGAAAAACACCCAGGGTTACTCCCTCTCTCGCAGTTTATTCCAGTCCATTTTTTCACTCGGCAAACATTTAGCAGATGAGTAACAAATTCCGGGTCTAGTAAACAGGTCATGATGTCCTCGGGTGATGGCCTCATATTGAGGAGAGGATGAAGAACCCATGGAGGACTGTATTTGGGATCAGCAGGTTTGGGTTGGGGCTACTGTGGACTGAGCACAAGAGAGGAAGGTCAAGGTCAAAGAAGGTGGCAAGTTACAGGCCACTTCCGTGCAGCCATGATTCTGCAAGCCGGCAGTGCGGTCTTAAGTTGCCTGTCTTTGCACCAGGACATGTTCCACTTTGGAAACCAACAACACCTTTAATTCATAAGAGCGATCAGTGAAGGACCAGTGCAAAAGTCACCACTTCCTGAGTGCTTGCTCTGAGCTGGGCACTGAGGGGGTCTTCCATGGCTTCTCACAGCAGCTCTCAGTAGCAGGTACTCAATACCCACTTTGCAGACAACAGGTCTGAATCTTAGGGTGATCATACGTATCACCCCGAGAGGAAACATTCAGTGACAGGTTTGAACTCAGGCCTGATTGAACGGTCTTTCTATTCCTCACCACTCCCTATGTTGCCCCTTAAACTTTGACTCCATGGCTGGAGCTGCTGGCAAACTGGGCCATCTCTTCCACCAACACCAACCTACTCTTCCAAGAAGACCCTATGTCCCCACTCGAGACTGTAGAGGAGGTTGAGTTCACAACCTTCCCGGGGTGTGCAGGTGTAACTTGAAGCATCGAACATTGACAAGAATATTGAACGCTACTCTAGAATTGGTCTGTGTTTGTTCTCAAATATTTCCCCTGAAAATTGTCAAATACCATCAACACTCCAAGAAGATGTGCCCAGCACCAGGCAGGGCAGTGTTTAATTTGCTCACTGCTGTCTCTTCATTCCTTTGGCAATCTTTTACAAGTATTTATTTATTTATTTGGCTGCACCAGGTATTGGTTGCAGCACCTGAGATCTTTGTGGCACGTGGCACAGAGCGCATGGGCTTAGTTGCCCTCTGACCTGTGGGATCTTAGTTCCCTGACCAGGGATCAAACCCAAGTCCCCTGTATTGCGAGGCAGATTCTTAACCACTGGACCACCAGGGAAGTCTCCCTCCAACAGCTCTCTATGGGGCACTGGTTTCAAGCCAGCACTGGGGAGATAAAGTGAGCCGTACCCTTGCAGGACTTCCCAGGTGGTGCTAGTGGTAAAGAATCTGCCTGGCAATGTAGGAGACTTAAGAGTCATGGGTTTGATCCCTCGGTCGGGAAGATCCCCTGGAGAAGGAGACGGCAACCCACTCCAGTACTCTTGCTTGGAGAATCCCACGGACCAAGGAGCCTGGTGGGCTACAGTCCATGGTGTCGCAGAGTCAGACATGACTGAAGCGACTGCATGCACCCTTGCAGCTGGGCTGGAGAAGAGACTCCAATGACGTGACAGGGAAGCACATGCAATGGTGGCAAGATCACCAGGGAGGCAGATGGAGGGCCTGGGGGAGGACAGTTGGATCTGAAAGGTAAGCGGTAGCAAACCTGGTCAAGAGAGGAAGGAAGAATCCAGAAAGCTAGAGGGACTGTGTGCAGGGCCGGAGGAAGGAGGAGGTGCCCTGGACACCCAGCAATGGGAGCAGGCCAGAGAAAGAACAGGAGCCAGCTCCTCCAGGGACTCGCTGGCCTTTAAGAAGCTGGCTCTTTATACCTGTCAGTGATGGGAAGTCACCAGAAGAGCTGGATCCCCAGGGTCTCCAGTTCTCAGCACATGGTGGCCCGCAACAGTCTGCTGAACGGAGGGTGGAATCCTGTTTGCCCCCTGGCCCCCTCAGNCAAGAAGCAGGTTCTTCATCACCCTCAACGTGTGTGTGTGCGTGTAGGTTCTTCATCATCCCTAATGTGTGTATGTGCACGTTCAGTCGTGTCAACTGTGTGTGTGTGTGTGTGTGTGTATGCATGCGTGTGTGCATGCGCACACTCCGTCATGTCCGGAGGTGGTTAAGGGACTGGTTTGTGAGAAAGTGGCACCTGCTTAGGATATCTGAGTGTTATCGCCGAGAATGGGTGTGCCTGCTTCCCTCCTTCCTGGGGACACTCAGCCTTGGGGACACTGATTTAATCCAAATTTCTTCACCACAGGGAGACTCACAGACCTAGTTTATTTTTCTTTCTGGGGGGCGATTCCTCCTCATACTGCATTCTGGAAACTGCTTCAAGGCAGCAGCTGGTGCAACTGTAGAACTCGCTGTGTTTGTTTCCCTAGCTAACATAATCCTGTGTTGTCTCGTGTGATATCTGAAAACTGCTGTATCACTTATTTTGTTTGGTGTAAGGCAGAAGGGTAACAGACCTTGTTTAGAATATGGTTTCCACCACTTAAGAGCTTTGTGTCCATAAACAAATTATTTTCTCTTCTCTGAGCCTTAGTTTTGCCATCCACAAAATGGGCTAAGATGGGCCTTAGATAACATTCTAAAGGTAAGCTGCTGCGGTTTGAGCCCAAGCACGTCTGAACACAACTATTCCATTTTCCCCACACTGTCTCCTGAACTTGGGACATGTACCCCTACCCCAGCTCCGATTACCTGGCACGTAATAGGTGCTTAGTAAATGCTGCTTCTGCCTCCCTTCTTTCACATACCTATTTTCCCACTATGCTGAGTATAAATTGGGGTAGCCAGGAGGTGCTTTATAAACCCATGCTATATTGGGTCCTCCAATGTACACTTCAGCGGCTGAAAATACAGAAGGAAAAAGGCAGCTAGCTGTGTTCTCTTTCCCTTGACTCTTGTTTTGAACCCTTTATTAAATATCTTAAGTATTATTTGCCTTCAGGGTCAAAACACAGTTTCCAGAGATGTCCACTTTGCACTCATAAATGAATTCTCACTAAAGTCTCTTTCTAAAATTTTTAAATATGTGTGTGAGAGAGCATAAATGTACTGACTCACAGCTGGAAAAACTCTCTCTCCCCAACACATTCCAAATTTGTCGAGTCACATGAACTGAGTAAGAGCACTTCGTGTGGCTGCTAGCCCCGAGCTGGCGAGCAGTTCCGCCACTGAAGGCTCGTCTCTCCCTTCCCTGCCCCTGCTCCGAGCCAGCATATCCAGGGACTCGGCAGATGGCCCTGAATGCCCAACACAGGTTCAATGAATGCAAGGATTGGAAAGGACCTGGCAACTACCTAAAGCCAAACTCGAATTCTGCAAGATGGTGTAATATTAAAAAAAGAGAAAAAAAAAAAATCAAAGAAAAATTTACATATCAGACTGCCAAAATCTAACAACTTTGCTTACTGAATCAGGTAGGTCTCTGCTGGGCATGACATCAAGCACTTGACAAGCGTAACTCATTTAACCTTCACAGCCAGCCTGTGAGGTAGGGAGGTTATGATGATCCTCGCTCCACACGTGAGGACACTGAGGCATGAGTGTTAGAAACTTGTCCAGGGTCCCGCTGTGTCGGTGGAGCTGATTCTACCCAGTGCAGCTATAGAACACAGGCTCTTACACATCCAACCATTCATTCTGGAAGGAAAGACTCTTTCTGCTACACAGAAGGAAGAAAACTCCATTTATTCTGCCAATCTACTCAACACTAGAATCCAAACACCACATCAGATGTCAAAGAGGGGACTGCTGATGAGCATGGGCAAAACGGGGCAATTTGGTGACTGTGTCCAATGAGTTTGTAATTGTGTACAGGAGCTATGATGTTTGCACAATTACAACACTAGTAAGTAAAAAAAATGGGGCTTTCTTGGTGGCTCAGTGGTAAAGAGTCCACCTGCCAGCACAGGACACGTGAGTTTGATCATTGGATCAGGAAGATTCCCCTAGAGGAGGAAATGGCAACCCACTCTAGTATTCTTGCCTGGGAAACGCTATGGACAGTGGAGCCTGGCCAGCTACAGTCCATGGGGTAGCAGAGTCAGACACGACTTAGCGACTAAACAACAATAACAAAAGTAAAAAGTTACATTTTTTTTTAAAATAAAGTGGGATGCCTGGGGGAGGCTGGGTAAGGTGGTGACTCTGGTTGGGGAGATCTGGAAGGCTTCCTGGTGGAGGCGCCATTTGAACTGGTTTGAAGGATGTGTAGGATTCAGACAGGTGGTGGCTGGAGGAGGTCCTGCCTGCTTATCCCAGTTAGTACACACAGATGGCTATGGCCCCAGGAGTTCTTCTCTTGGTTGAGACTTGGGACCCACCCACCCCAGGAATGGCTGAGCCTCCATGTCTGCGGATGAGGAGCATGGGTAGAGGAGAAGGAGGGTAGGAGGGGACAGGAAGGAGAATATCGGGAAGGGGCTGCAGGACACTGGAACACGGTCGGGTGGGGGAAGGGAGCATATCCGGCCAAGCTCCAAATGGGCTTCCTCAGAGCAGGCTCCTCGCTCCGTGGCCTCAGTGTCTCTCATCTATGTGCTGAGTCACTTCAGTCGTGTCCAACACTGTGCAACTCTATGGACTGTAGCCTGCCAGGCTCCTCTGTCCGTGGGATTCTCCAGGCAAGAATACTGGAGTGAGTTGCTAGGCCCTCCAGAGGATCCTCCCAACCCAAGGATGGACCTCGTGTTTCATTATGTCTCTTGCATCGCAGGCGGGTTATATACCACTAGGGCTACCTGGGAAGCCCCCACTGCTATCTATAGGGAAGAAGACAAAGGAATTGCCTGGGCAGAAGCTTGGAGAGCTCCCAATTTATCCCATCCGTTTGCAGGTGAGAGGACCCAGGACCAGAGAGGGGCTGGGCTTGTGGAAGTCCATGGATTTGGATCCAAGTTTATGGGACGACAATGCTAAGTCCCAGTTGGGCTGCTCTTCCCACATCCACACTCCGAGGGGTATGCCACCTTTCAGAAGTCCGGGAAACTCCAGACACGCTGTGGGAGGGGAGACGGAGGACCCCAAACGTGCCTCAGCTGGGTCCACGGGCATCAGGCTCTGACACCTCCAATGGCCACGTAAAGTTCGGCCCCAGTGCTGACAGTGCAGCTGGGCCGGCCCCCCAGCGGGTCTCCGGGCTCGGCCCTGCCCCCACCAGCACCTGTCCTCAGCAGACCCCTCCCCCACTCTCAGGAAGCTTCCAGGAAACCGTGACCAGTTCCCCTCGGCCCCGGTTCCCCCTGATAGGCTGTACATCTGGCTGTGACTCACAGCGCTGGATTTCTGCCCGGGCCCTGCATCTTGAGTGGGGTGCCCAGTCTCCAGAGCAAGCAACCTGCCCACCCGGCCGTGGCAATGGGGGCCGCTGCCCTCGCCAGCTCACGCTGAGCTCGTCCGCGGCGTGCCTCGGGCTCCTGGCCTGACACTGCTCTCTGGCCGGGCTCAGGCCTGAGCAATCTCCGAGGGTCCCTCAGATTCCAGGCTCTTCAACCGAACTCCCCTCTCCCTGCAGGGACGCTCGCTGCCCCCCAATCCCGCCCGCAACGCCAAATCTTCCTCCTCTCCCGTCCTGCTGCTCCCAGCACTCCAGTCAAGGCTCTGCTCCCCTCTGACAGCTGGTTCGGCTCCGCCCTGCTCCAGGACTGGAGGGCTGGGCAGAGGTCCTGTGTCCCCGAGGGTGGTGGCCTCCGAGGGTGGGGTCGCATGCAATATGACCACAGCTGTCACAATGAATGCCAACTGCTCATGCGGGCACCCAGTGTGCCCACCTTCAGGCCTTCACAACTGCCACTTCCCCACCTGGAAGACTCTGCCCCAAGTCTCTGGCCTCAGCTTCTTGTCCAATTCACCTCCCCAGTGAGGGCTTTCCTCCCATCCTGCCCTCTGCCTGTTTTACTTCTTCACAGCCCATGTCCCATTCGCCAACGACTGACTTGGGTTCAGAGGCCCCTGACACCACCCCAAGAAGTTTGAGCACTGTCCCCTATCCAGGAGTCACGACCAGGAGTCCCGGCAGGCTTTAACCAGGAGGGGTCACCAGACAAGCTGAGTTAACACAGGCGGATGCTGCTTCAACCACTTCCTCACTGTGTGACTACACACACGGGTCGCCCTGGAGCCATGTGGCCTCAGGCCCCTCATCTGTAAAATGGGGGTCACAGTGCTATACATCTCAAAGGGGGTATTGTGGGGACTGCGTGCATGCTCAGTCGCTTAGTCATGTCCAACCCTTTGCGACCCACTGGACTGTGGCCTGCCAGGTTCCTCTGTCAGTGGGATTCCCCAGGCAAGAACACTGGAGTGGGTTGCCGTGCCCTCCTCCAGGGGATCTTCCCAACCCAAGGATTGAACCCGCATCCCTTGTGTCTCCTGCATTACAGGCAGATTCTTTACCCACTGTGGCACCTAGGGTAACTGGGGTTAATAAGTGTACTTATTCCCAAGATTGGTTTGGGGAACTTAATGAGTTAATAAGTATAAAGCACTTGGAATGTCCCTAGCACCTGGTAAGACTCAAGGAGTAAGAGTTACTATTATAACTGCTTAAGGACACAGGTTATCTCAGTGGTAGTGTTGAGAATGCATCTGCACGGCCCCACACTGAAATATTTGATTCTTATCAACACACCATGTTTACTCAAGGCGGAAAATGGACTGACCTGTTTTTGGAATAAAGGGCACATTCATGCAGGCTGAGTGCCCCATTTCCAGAACATTCCGGGCCACCGAAGGCTGACAGTAAAAATTCAATGGAGCAACAGGGCCTCTCGGACATATTTCTTTCCCCCTCNCCTAGCTAACATAATCCTGTGTTGTCTCGTGTGATATCTGAAAACTGCTGTATCACTTATTTTGTTTGGTGTAAGGCAGAAGGGTAACAGACCTTGTTTAGAATATGGTTTCCACCACTTAAGAGCTTTGTGTCCATAAACAAATTATTTTCTCTTCTCTGAGCCTTAGTTTTGCCATCCACAAAATGGGCTAAGATGGGCCTTAGATAACATTCTAAAGGTAAGCTGCTGCGGTTTGAGCCCAAGCACGTCTGAACACAACTATTCCATTTTCCCCACACTGTCTCCTGAACTTGGGACATGTACCCCTACCCCAGCTCCGATTACCTGGCACGTAATAGGTGCTTAGTAAATGCTGCTTCTGCCTCCCTTCTTTCACATACCTATTTTCCCACTATGCTGAGTATAAATTGGGGTAGCCAGGAGGTGCTTTATAAACCCATGCTATATTGGGTCCTCCAATGTACACTTCAGCGGCTGAAAATACAGAAGGAAAAAGGCAGCTAGCTGTGTTCTCTTTCCCTTGACTCTTGTTTTGAACCCTTTATTAAATATCTTAAGTATTATTTGCCTTCAGGGTCAAAACACAGTTTCCAGAGATGTCCACTTTGCACTCATAAATGAATTCTCACTAAAGTCTCTTTCTAAAATTTTTAAATATGTGTGTGAGAGAGCATAAATGTACTGACTCACAGCTGGAAAAACTCTCTCTCCCCAACACATTCCAAATTTGTCGAGTCACATGAACTGAGTAAGAGCACTTCGTGTGGCTGCTAGCCCCGAGCTGGCGAGCAGTTCCGCCACTGAAGGCTCGTCTCTCCCTTCCCTGCCCCTGCTCCGAGCCAGCATATCCAGGGACTCGGCAGATGGCCCTGAATGCCCAACACAGGTTCAATGAATGCAAGGATTGGAAAGGACCTGGCAACTACCTAAAGCCAAACTCGAATTCTGCAAGATGGTGTAATATTAAAAAAAGAGAAAAAAAAAAAATCAAAGAAAAATTTACATATCAGACTGCCAAAATCTAACAACTTTGCTTACTGAATCAGGTAGGTCTCTGCTGGGCATGACATCAAGCACTTGACAAGCGTGACTCATTTAACCTTCACAGCCAGCCTGTGAGGTAGGGAGGTTATGATGATCCTCGCTCCACACGTGAGGACACTGAGGCATGAGTGTTAGAAACTTGTCCAGGGTCCCGCTGTGTCGGTGGAGCTGATTCTACCCAGTGCAGCTATAGAACACAGGCTCTTACACATCCAACCATTCATTCTGGAAGGAAAGACTCTTTCTGCTACACAGAAGGAAGAAAACTCCATTTATTCTGCAAATCTACCCAACACTAGAATCCAAACACCACATCAGATGTCAAAGAGGGGACTGCCGATGAGCATGGGCAAAACGGGGCAATTTGGTGACTGTGTCCAATGAGTTTGTAATTGTGTACAGGAGCTATGATGTTTGCACAATTACAACACTAGTAAGTAAAAAAAATGGGGCTTTCTTGGTGGCTCAGTGGTAAAGAGTCCACCTGCCAGCACAGGACACGTGAGTTTGATCATTGGATCAGGAAGATTCCCCTAGAGGAGGAAATGGCAACCCACTCTAGTATTCTTGCCTGGGAAACGCTATGGACAGTGGAGCCTGGCCAGCTACAGTCCATGGGGTAGCAGAGTCAGACACGACTTAGCGACTAAACAACAATAACAAAAGTAAAAAGTTACATTTTTTTTTTAAATAAAGTGGGATGCCTGGGGGAGGCTGGGTAAGGTGGTGACTCTGGTTGGGGAGATCTGGAAGGCTTCCTGGTGGAGGCGCCATTTGAACTGGTTTGAAGGATGTGTAGGATTCAGACAGGTGGTGGCTGGAGGAGGTCCTGCCTGCTTATCCCAGTTAGTACACACAGATGGCTATGGCCCCAGGAGTTCTTCTCTTGGTTGAGACTTGGGACCCACCCACCCCAGGAATGGCTGAGCCTCCATGTCTGCGGATGAGGAGCATGGGTAGAGGAGAAGGAGGGTAGGAGGGGACAGGAAGGAGAATATCGGGAAGGGGCTGCAGGACACTGGAACACGGTCGGGTGGGGGAAGGGAGCATATCCGGCCAAGCTCCAAATGGGCTTCCTCAGAGCAGGCTCCTTGCTCCGTGGCCTCAGTGTCTCTCATCTATGTGCTGAGTCACTTCAGTCGTGTCCAACACTGTGCAACTCTATGGACTGTAGCCTGCCAGGCTCCTCTGTCCGTGGGATTCTCCAGGCAAGAATACTGGAGTGAGTTGCTAGGCCCTCCAGAGGATCCTCCCAACCCAAGGATGGACCTCGTGTTTCATTATGTCTCTTGCATCGCAGGCGGGTTATATACCACTAGGGCTACCTGGGAAGCCCCCACTGCTATCTATAGGGAAGAAGACAAAGGAATTGCCTGGGCAGAAGCTTGGAGAGCTCCCAATTTATCCCATCCGTTTGCAGGTGAGAGGACCCAGGACCAGAGAGGGGCTGGGCTTGTGGAAGTCCATGGATTTGGATCCAAGTTTATGGGACGACAATGCTAAGTCCCAGTTGGGCTGCTCTTCCCACATCCACACTCCGAGGGGTATGCCACCTTTCAGAAGTCCGGGAAACTCCAGACACGCTGTGGGAGGGGAGACGGAGGACCCCAAACGTGCCTCAGCTGGGTCCACGGGCATCAGGCTCTGACACCTCCAATGGCCACGTAAAGTTCGGCCCCAGTGCTGACAGTGCAGCTGGGCCGGCCCCCCAGCGGGTCTCCGGGCTCGGCCCTGCCCCCACCAGCACCTGTCCTCAGCAGACCCCTCCCCCACTCTCAGGAAGCTTCCAGGAAACCGTGACCAGTTCCCCTCGGCCCCGGTTCCCCCTGATAGGCTGTACATCTGGCTGTGACTCACAGCGCTGGATTTCTGCCCGGGCCCTGCATCTTGAGTGGGGTGCCCAGTCTCCAGAGCAAGCAACCTGCCCACCCGGCCGTGGCAATGGGGGCCGCTGCCCTCGCCAGCTCACGCTGAGCTCGTCCGCGGCGTGCCTCGGGCTCCTGGCCTGACACTGCTCTCTGGCCGGGCTCAGGCCTGAGCAATCTCCGAGGGTCCCTCAGATTCCAGGCTCTTCAACCGAACTCCCCTCTCCCTGCAGGGACGCTCGCTGCCCCCCAATCCCGCCCGCAACGCCAAATCTTCCTCCTCTCCCGTCCTGCTGCTCCCAGCACTCCAGTCAAGGCTCTGCTCCCCTCTGACAGCTGGTTCGGCTCCGCCCTGCTCCAGGACTGGAGGGCTGGGCAGAGGTCCTGTGTCCCCGAGGGTGGTGGCCTCCGAGGGTGGGGTCGCATGCAATATGACCACAGCTGTCACAATGAATGCCAACTGCTCATGCGGGCACCCAGTGTGCCCACCTTCAGGCCTTCACAACTGCCACTTCCCCACCTGGAAGACTCTGCCCCAAGTCTCTGGCCTCAGCTTCTTGTCCAATTCACCTCCCCAGTGAGGGCTTTCCTCCCATCCTGCCCTCTGCCTGTTTTACTTCTTCACAGCCCATGTCCCATTCGCCAACGACTGACTTGGGTTCAGAGGCCCCTGACACCACCCCAAGAAGTTTGAGCACTGTCCCCTATCCAGGAGTCACGACCAGGAGTCCCGGCAGGCTTTAACCAGGAGGGGTCACCAGACAAGCTGAGTTAACACAGGCGGATGCTGCTTCAACCACTTCCTCACTGTGTGACTACACACACGGGTCGCCCTGGAGCCATGTGGCCTCAGGCCCCTCATCTGTAAAATGGGGGTCACAGTGCTATACATCTCAAAGGGGGTATTGTGGGGACTGCGTGCATGCTCAGTCGCTTAGTCATGTCCAACCCTTTGCGACCCACTGGACTGTGGCCTGCCAGGTTCCTCTGTCAGTGGGATTCCCCAGGCAAGAACACTGGAGTGGGTTGCCGTGCCCTCCTCCAGGGGATCTTCCCAACCCAAGGATTGAACCCGCATCCCTTGTGTCTCCTGCATTACAGGCAGATTCTTTACCCACTGTGGCACCTAGGGTAACTGGGGTTAATAAGTGTACTTATTCCCAAGATTGGTTTGGGGAACTTAATGAGTTAATAAGTATAAAGCACTTGGAATGTCCCTAGCACCTGGTAAGACTCAAGGAGTAAGAGTTACTATTATAACTGCTTAAGGACACAGGTTATCTCAGTGGTAGTGTTGAGAATGCATCTGCACGGCCCCACACTGAAATATTTGATTCTTATCAACACACCATGTTTACTCAAGGCGGAAAATGGACTGACCTGTTTTTGGAATAAAGGGCACATTCATGCAGGCTGAGTGCCCCATTTCCAGAACATTCCGGGCCACCGAAGGCTGACAGTAAAAATTCAATGGAGCAACAGGGCCTCTCGGACATATTTCTTTCCCCCTCATGTTGTACTGTCTAGGGAGGCAGTAAAAAAAGCTCTCACAATTTAAAAAATTAAACAAGAAGGAGACCCAAATAATTTCGGAGCAATCTGCATAGACGTGCTGCGCTTGGCTACTGTCGCCCTGGTGCACTCACATCGCACGTTTCCATTTCCAAAGGTCTGTCACTACCGTCTTTCATTTCTGCCTCCTGACAGATGGTGATTCGGAAAGTGGGTTCTGGCAAGAGACTAGCTGGTTCAGATCTTTTTGCTACCCATCTTGAATTCAGTAGTCCAGGGACATTTATTTATTCTTGCGCCCGACAAAATGAGGAGGGGACCACATCAACGCCAGTGGCTGTTGGGAGAACTGGAAGATGCACACGAAACCAGAGCCCTGAGCATAATCACTCCCTCATCCAGAAAGTGCTTCTCACGAGCTTAACCGCTACTTAGGGCTGAGGACTCAACAGCCATCAGAACACAGTGTCTCCTTCCAGGAGTGTGATGGGGGAGGGTGGACGATGCGACAGACAGATAAACAGCCAGTGCCAGGTAGCCAGATGTGCTTTGGGAAAAAAACCAAACAAACAGAAGATGGTAGAGATTTGAGAGGTCTGGCTTAGCTATGACCCTAAAGTGGCCAGGCAAGGCCTCCATGACAGCGTGTCTTCTAAGCAGAACCTGAATGACACGAGGTAGATCTTTCCCACAAAGATAATGGGGGAAAGTATTCTAGACTGAGAAGCAGCAAGGGCAAATGTGTGTGTGCGCGTGCATGTGTATGTGTGTGCGTTGCTCAAGGCTGGTGGCAGAGGGAAAGGTGATGTACCTGGGACTGCCATAAGCACTTTGGCTTTTGCTCTGAGATGCGGGAGCCAGTGTAGGGTTTGGGGTAGCAACCTGACAATCTGACCTGTGTTTTAAGAAGTCTGTAGTTTTGAGGAGAGGAGACAGTCAGGGTTTTGTGCATGAAGCGAGCGGAGTGCTGCAGCTGAGAGGGGCTGAGAGGACAGCCAACGGCAATTGCAATGACCCAGGTGAGAGGTGACGGGGCTTGAACTGGGAGACGGGGATGGAGGTGGCAGGGAGCAGCACCACGGGCTGAATATGACCCCAGAGGGGGCATTCATGGCCACCAAAATGGGAACAGTGCCCCGTGGAGGGGTGTGACGTGGTGATCCTGGGAGACAGCGGTCACACTGGGGATATATTTTGAAGGCAGAATAAACAGGACTTATCAGATGTAACGAAGTGGGAGAGATAAAGAAGAAACCAAGATTATTTAAACAGAGGTATCTGTTTTTTGAGAGGTTGAAGAATGAGAGTCAAGACTTAGTTTTAGATGTGTTCAGTTTGGGAAGCCTCTTCACAAATGTTAGGGATGGTAGTGAAGATGGTGGTGATGGTGGTGATGGTGGTGGTGATGGTGATGATGGTGGTGGTGATGGTGATGATGGTGGAGGTGATGATGGTGATGATGATGGTGGTGGTGATGGTGGTGGTGATGATGATGGTGGTGGTGGTGATGGTGGTGATGGTGATGATGATGGTGGTGATGGTGGTGGTGGTGATGGTGTTGATGGTGATGGTGGTGGTGGTGATGGTGGTGGTGATGATGGTGGTGGTGATGATGGTGGTAGTGATGATGGTGGTGACAGTGGTGATGATGGTGGTGATGGTGGTGGTGGTGGAGATGGTAGTGGTGGTGGTGGTGGTGGTGATGATGGTCATGATGGTGGTGGTGGTGGTGGTGGTGGTGATGGTGTTGATAGTGATGGTGGTGATGACGGTGATGGTGATTATGAAATGATGACTTGGTGAGGATTATGACACAAGCAGGTTTGCTGTGTGCTGGGCATAGCGCAAAGAACATGAGATGCATGAATCTGTGTGATCTCCATTGTCATCCTCATTTAATAAACCAGTGTAGTGGGTTGAACTGTGTCCCTCTCCCGCAGTGATATGTCTATGTCCTAGTCTCCAGGACCTGTGAATGTAACCTTATTTGAAAAGAGTCTTCGTGGGTGCAACTAAGTAAACGATGAGATCGTTTTGGCTTCTCCAGATGGCCCTAAACTCATCAGCAAGATGCCTCCTAAGAAACACCTGGAGAAGAACCCACTTCTGGAAGGTGACGGTGAAGGCAGAGGCAGAGCTGGGAGTGATACAGACACAAGGTACACCAACAACTTCTAGATGCTGGAAGAAGCAAGGAAGGACTCTCTCCCAGAGCCTCCAGTGGGAGGGCCCTGCTGACTCTGGATTGTGGACTTCTGGCCTCCAGAACTATGAGAGGTCCGATCTTCGTTAAGTCACCCAGTTTGTGGTCCTCTGTTATAGCAATCACAGGAAACTAAAACGACAAGGAAAGTCCAGCACAGAGAGATGAAGTCACTTGCTCAAAGGCAGGCAGCAAAAGAGCCACAGAGCCAGGAATGTCTGCCTTCAGAGCCGCTCACTCAGTAGGCGGGTGCTGTTCACCCTGCGTCTCCAACGAGGAACTGGAGGTCAGAGCCACAAGGCCGTGCCAGGAACAGAGCTGCTGGAGGGCAGGACCAGGCTTCCTCGGGCTTCTAGCAGGTTGGCCAGACACCTTTCCCTGCTCTCGATCCCCACCTCTCCACTTTGAAAAACCCAGAAAGGGCCTTGTCCAGACCATCTAGTGCCTCTTGGCCGCCACCACGTGGCTCCAAGGCTCTGCTGGGAATGCCGCCCAATCTGGTGATTCCAGTCTCCAGCTGCTCTGGGTCCAGGAATAAGTGGCCCCAGAGAGACCCTGGTGGGGTGGCGGCCTCGGTACATAGATTTCAGTGCCACCAAGGTTCACAACAGTCACTTAGCAACAGTGTACAGTCTGGATTTCAAAACCGCCTCCTCTTTCCGTGATACTGACCCTGAAAACCTCTTGGCTCCCCTCCCACTGGGGACACGGGGACTGAAGTGGGAGCCGAGCTGGGGCGGGCCACACCCACTGCGCTTGAACCTCTGCCCACAGCTGAAATCAGCCCTGGAAGCAGAAGCAGAAAGGGTCCATTTTCTCTCCCTCCGATGTCCGGGAAAACAATTTACCGGACAAAACCCAAACACTGGGGATCCAGGGAAGATGATGTCCTTCCCCACCTCCCCCGACCCCTACGCCTCATCAAAGCTTCAGCATTTGCAGAGATGGACAGAGGGACTTGTGACAATTAAGGCCTGTGAAGGGGCCCAGGCGTCTTCCCACAAAGAAGTGTGTGTTTAGAGCCCTTAATGAGCAGAGGGCAGTTCATGTTGGAGGTGGGCTGGGAATCAGGGGTGGTGGTGGGGGTGTTCTGTTTATGAAGAATACAGTCATTATGTCCAGGTCAGTGGAGGAACCACTGGGCTGAAACAAATTTGGTGGCCGGGGAGGGAGGAACATTATGGCTGCTTCACAAACAGGACTGTCTCCCTGGCCCGCCGAGTGGCCCAGCAGACCCCGCTCTCTCCCCCAAGGTGCACAGATGCACAAACAACACAAGCACAACACACGCTGACTCTCAGCACACCTGGGCTGCAAGGTAACCAGGTCCCACTCACGCACACGTTTACTGGCTTGTTCCTCTCTGAGGGCAAACTGAAAACATGCTCCCAGAACTGACCTGTGCAAAGCAAAGCACTGTCTCCACAAGGTCCCCACCGCAGAGCCACCTCCACAGTGCCCAGGACAAGTGTGGAAACCTCCTCTGGAGCTGTCTTCAGAGGCAGGACAGGATGCGAAGCGTAAAAGTGGGCACACGACTGCATAATTGCCCCCAGTTCTGCCCACCCCTCCCCCACAGCTGTATTTCTAAAGGGTGACACAGTCCTCATTCCAGACATGTGAGCCCTGGAGCCACCCGCAAAGGGCAGAGATTTGACGACTTGGAGGATAACAGTGTGGTGTGCGGGGATGTTCTCGAATGTTCTTGGGAGTCTCAGAGGCTTTGGGTCTTGGGTGCCGCCTCTGGAGTAAGGAGTAAACTTCCCATCAGGATGACTTGGATGAATACACCATCCCTCTGCACAGGCAAGTGCTGTGGATGGTTATTTCATTATTTTCTACAAGGCAGTTGCGTAACATCATGCCATCTGCTCTGGCCCTGGCCTGGCACATGGGAGCTGGAGAATCACAAGGTGCAAGGTGGGGCTTCTGTCCGCATCGACCTGATGGGAGAGCCAAGACTCACACCTGGGATGGGTGAGGTGGGGCCCNTTTGCAGAGATGGACAGAGGGACTTGTGACAATTAAGGCCTGTGAAGGGGCCCAGGCGTCTTCCCACAAAGAAGTGTGTGTTTAGAGCCCTTAATGAGCAGAGGGCAGTTCATGTTGGAGGTGGGCTGGGAATCAGGGGTGGTGGTGGGGGTGTTCTGTTTATGAAGAATACAGTCATTATGTCCAGGTCAGTGGAGGAACCACTGGGCTGAAACAAATTTGGTGGCCGGGGAGGGAGGAACATTATGGCTGCTTCACAAACAGGACTGTCTCCCTGGCCCGCCGAGTGGCCCAGCAGACCCCGCTCTCTCCCCCAAGGTGCACAGATGCACAAACAACACAAGCACAACACACGCTGACTCTCAGCACACCTGGGCTGCAAGGTAACCAGGTCCCACTCACGCACACGTTTACTGGCTTGTTCCTCTCTGAGGGCAAACTGAAAACATGCTCCCAGAACTGACCTGTGCAAAGCAAAGCACTGTCTCCACAAGGTCCCCACCGCAGAGCCACCTCCACAGTGCCCAGGACAAGTGTGGAAACCTCCTCTGGAGCTGTCTTCAGAGGCAGGACAGGATGCGAAGCGTAAAAGTGGGCACACGACTGCATAATTGCCCCCAGTTCTGCCCACCCCTCCCCCACAGCTGTATTTCTAAAGGGTGACACAGTCCTCATTCCAGACATGTGAGCCCTGGAGCCACCCGCAAAGGGCAGAGATTTGACGACTTGGAGGATAACAGTGTGGTGTGCGGGGATGTTCTCGAATGTTCTTGGGAGTCTCAGAGGCTTTGGGTCTTGGGTGCCGCCTCTGGAGTAAGGAGTAAACTTCCCATCAGGATGACTTGGATGAATACACCATCCCTCTGCACAGGCAAGTGCTGTGGATGGTTATTTCATTATTTTCTACAAGGCAGTTGCGTAACATCATGCCATCTGCTCTGGCCCTGGCCTGGCACATGGGAGCTGGAGAATCACAAGGTGCAAGGTGGGGCTTCTGTCCGCATCGACCTGATGGGAGAGCCAAGACTCACACCTGGGATGGGTGAGGTGGGGCCCGGGAGGGCTTCGATGCAGAACTCCATTGGAAAAGGGTGGCATGAGGGTGGGGCTCAGGGGAGGAGGAGGTGGAGGTGGGGTCTGAAGAATGGGGCGCTTGGGAAGGGAGCACCCAAGCGGGAGGCAGGGAGGCAGGGACAGGCCAGAGAAGTCCTGGGTGGCGTGTTCAGCCCGCCTCACTTGCAAAGGAGAGGTGTGGAAACTGCTGAAGGCGGGGTGCGTGCATGCATGCTAAGCCACTTCGGTCATGTCTGACTCTGTGTGATCCTGTGGACAGTAGCTCCCCAGGCGCCTCTGTCCATGGGGCTCTCCAGGCAAGAATACTGGAGTGGGTTGCCATGCCCTCCTCCAGGGGATCTTCCTGACCCAGGGATCCCTCATCTATGTCTCCTGCATTGGCGGGTGGGTCCTTTACCACTAGCGCCACCTGGGAAGCCCAAACAGGGGGGTGAGTGGGGGAATTCCATGGGGGTCCAGGCCCAGTAGAAGCCTGGATCCCCTTGAAAATGACTTTGGGTCATGGGTTCCTTATGAGAATGGCATCCAGAAATATCACAAATCCTACACAACTTTCCTGGTGGGCTACAGCCCATGGGGTCCACAAAGAGTTGGACATGATTGAGTGACTAACACTTTGAACCTTTTTTGAACTACACAACTCAGGGTTGATTCCACTGATGTGTGTATGGTGCAGTTTCATTGTGTCTCTGTCTATCTAGAAACTAACCATGTAAACAACAACAGCTACTGTTTACAGGCCAGCCCCATTCCAACGACCTCAATTCGTACTAAAAGAATTAGAGATGCCACTTTTCAAAAGGTATTTTTTGATGTTGACCATTCTTAAAGTTTTCACTGAGTTTGTTACAAGATCATTTCTGCTGTTTATGTTCTGCTTTTCTGGCTGATCGCATGCGCGATCTTAGCTCCCTGGCCAGGGATTGAACTTGCACCCCCCAAACTGGAAGGCAAAGTCTTCACCCCTGGACAGCCAGAGAAGTCTCAGCAATGCCACTGTTATCACACTTTTAATGCCCGTGGCTACTATATTCCTTGGCCTCCCAAACAGAGCTTAACCTGCCACTTAGCTCACCTGATTGTCTCCAGGCTAAACTCAAAGTGTATATAAAGGAGGACACTCTACCAAAGCTCATCGTTGTTGTCAATGTTATTATTAATACCATTTTACTAGGCTTCATCTACCTCATGGTAAAGGTTATTTAAGGCCTGAGTATAACATTAAAAAACAAAACAAAACAAGCATCGCTTTCCAACATTAGCAGAGGAAAGATCCTGTGGAGACTGGCAAAAGAAAAAGCTACCAAAGCCTGAAACACGAGAAGGCAGGACATCGGGGTTTTTTGTTTGTTTCTTGTACGGGGGCCAAGAGTTCTCAGAAGGGGTCATTAATGGCTCCCTGGTTCCTTGGTGGCAGAAGGAACACAGTGCCTGGCCAGTGGTGGCATTCTCTGCAGACAGGCTGCCCTGGGCTGGACCTGAGTGCACCCAGCTCACAGAAAGCATTTATTCAGTGCCCAGAAGCAGGAGAATACAGCCTGTTCTCTGCCATAAGAAGGCCCAGTGATTGGAAGGAGATATCCTCCTTCCAAAAATAAATCCAAGGAAAGCCTCCTCGCACCTCCACAGAAACCTGTTCCTCTGCAGACATCCCCACCATTAACTACCCACTGACCCGTCAGGAAGCTGGCGCCATGCCTGGTTCCCCCTCTCCATCAACATCCACAGGCAACCCACCCTAAGACCACCTTGTGATCACCACATCGCCCTCTTCTCTTTGTCTCCATGTGAAAGTCACTCAGCCATGTCCAACTCTTAGTGACCCCATGGAATTCCATGAAATTCTCCAGGAATACTGGAGTGGGTAGCCATTCTCTTCTCCAGGGGATCTTCCCAATCCAGGGATCGAACCCAGGTCTCCTGCATTGCAGGTGGATTCTTTACCAGCAGAGCCACCGGGGAAGCCCAAGAATTCTGGAGTGGGTAGCCTATCCCTTCTCCAGCGGATCTTTCCGACCCAGGAATAGAACCGGGGTCTCCTGCATCGCAGGAGGATTCTTTACCAGCTGAGCCACCAGGGAAGCTTATCTCCATAAGCGCTATACAATATCTTTTTTTAAAAAACAGCCCCTGCTGTCACCAGGATGAAAGGAACAGCTTAATTAAAAAACCGTTTCTTGGCTGTGCTGGGCCTTTATTGCTGCAGGCAGGCTTCCTCTAGTTGTGGCGAATGGGGGCTACTCTCTCGTTGTGGTGCCAAGGGCTTCTCCCTGCGGTGGCTTCTCTTGTTGCTGAGAATAGGCTCCAGAGTGCTTGGAATGCAGTAGTTGTGGCTCAGGGCCTTAGTTGCTCTGCGGCACGTGGAATCTTCCCAAAGCAGGGGTTGAATCCATGTTCTCTGCAATGGCAGGTGGATTCTTCACCATTGGACCACCAGGGAAGTCTATCATTTCTTGCCTGAACTTCCAAAGCCACCTCCTACGTGGCCTCCTTGGCTCCGTTTGGCTCTTTCGCCTCTCTACCAAGAGAGCTTCTAAAACTGTAGATAAGATTGTAGTAATTTCCTGCTTATGCCTTTCAAGGCTTCCTGCTGAACTGGGAACAATTTAAATTTCTTTACCAAGTCCTGCAAGGCCCAGTGTGATGTGGCTCCTGCCTGTCTTTCCCACTGCATCAACCTGAGACTCTCTTTTCTCTTCTGTGGAATGGACAGAATCACACTTGCCTTCCAGGCTGGTCGTGAGGCCACTGGGATGAGAAACAGCTAAAACTATTCTGTAAACCAGAAAATGCAGCATGAAGAAGGCTGAGCGCCAAAGAATTGATGCTTTTGAGCTGTGGTGTTGGAGAAGACTCCTGAGAGTCCCTTGGACTGCAAGGAGATCCAGCCAGTCCATTCTAAAGATCGGTCCTGGGTGTTCTTTGGAAGGAATGATGCTAAAGCTGAAACTCCAGTACTTCGGCCACCTCATGTGAAGAGCTGACTCATTGGAAAAGACTCTGATGCTGGGAGGGATTGGGGGCAGGAGGAGAAGGGGACGACAGAGGGTGAGATGGCTGGATGGCATCACCGACTCGATGGACGTGAATTTGAGTGAACTCTGGGAGTTGGTGNCTGGTGGGCTACAGCCCATGGGGTCCACAAAGAGTTGGACATGATTGAGTGACTAACACTTTGAACCTTTTTTGAACTACACAACTCAGGGTTGATTCCACTGATGTGTGTATGGTGCAGTTTCATTGTGTCTCTGTCTATCTAGAAACTAACCATGTAAACAACAACAGCTACTGTTTACAGGCCAGCCCCATTCCAACGACCTCAATTCGTACTAAAAGAATTAGAGATGCCACTTTTCAAAAGGTATTTTTTGATGTTGACCATTCTTAAAGTTTTCACTGAGTTTGTTACAAGATCATTTCTGCTGTTTATGTTCTGCTTTTCTGGCTGATCGCATGCGCGATCTTAGCTCCCTGGCCAGGGATTGAACTTGCACCCCCCAAACTGGAAGGCAAAGTCTTCACCCCTGGACAGCCAGAGAAGTCTCAGCAATGCCACTGTTATCACACTTTTAATGCCCGTGGCTACTATATTCCTTGGCCTCCCAAACAGAGCTTAACCTGCCACTTAGCTCACCTGATTGTCTCCAGGCTAAACTCAAAGTGTATATAAAGGAGGACACTCTACCAAAGCTCATCGTTGTTGTCAATGTTATTATTAATACCATTTTACTAGGCTTCATCTACCTCATGGTAAAGGTTATTTAAGGCCTGAGTATAACATTAAAAAACAAAACAAAACAAGCATCGCTTTCCAACATTAGCAGAGGAAAGATCCTGTGGAGACTGGCAAAAGAAAAAGCTACCAAAGCCTGAAACACGAGAAGGCAGGACATCGGGGTTTTTTGTTTGTTTCTTGTACGGGGGCCAAGAGTTCTCAGAAGGGGTCATTAATGGCTCCCTGGTTCCTTGGTGGCAGAAGGAACACAGTGCCTGGCCAGTGGTGGCATTCTCTGCAGACAGGCTGCCCTGGGCTGGACCTGAGTGCACCCAGCTCACAGAAAGCATTTATTCAGTGCCCAGAAGCAGGAGAATACAGCCTGTTCTCTGCCATAAGAAGGCCCAGTGATTGGAAGGAGATATCCTCCTTCCAAAAATAAATCCAAGGAAAGCCTCCTCGCACCTCCACAGAAACCTGTTCCTCTGCAGACATCCCCACCATTAACTACCCACTGACCCGTCAGGAAGCTGGCGCCATGCCTGGTTCCCCCTCTCCATCAACATCCACAGGCAACCCACCCTAAGACCACCTTGTGATCACCACATCGCCCTCTTCTCTTTGTCTCCATGTGAAAGTCACTCAGCCATGTCCAACTCTTAGTGACCCCATGGAATTCCATGAAATTCTCCAGGAATACTGGAGTGGGTAGCCATTCTCTTCTCCAGGGGATCTTCCCAATCCAGGGATCGAACCCAGGTCTCCTGCATTGCAGGTGGATTCTTTACCAGCAGAGCCACCGGGGAAGCCCAAGAATTCTGGAGTGGGTAGCCTATCCCTTCTCCAGCGGATCTTTCCGACCCAGGAATAGAACCGGGGTCTCCTGCATCGCAGGAGGATTCTTTACCAGCTGAGCCACCAGGGAAGCTTATCTCCATAAGCGCTATACAATATCTTTTTTTAAAAAACAGCCCCTGCTGTCACCAGGATGAAAGGAACAGCTTAATTAAAAAACCGTTTCTTGGCTGTGCTGGGCCTTTATTGCTGCAGGCAGGCTTCCTCTAGTTGTGGCGAATGGGGGCTACTCTCTCGTTGTGGTGCCAAGGGCTTCTCCCTGCGGTGGCTTCTCTTGTTGCTGAGAATAGGCTCCAGAGTGCTTGGAATGCAGTAGTTGTGGCTCAGGGCCTTAGTTGCTCTGCGGCACGTGGAATCTTCCCAAAGCAGGGGTTGAATCCATGTTCTCTGCAATGGCAGGTGGATTCTTCACCATTGGACCACCAGGGAAGTCTATCATTTCTTGCCTGAACTTCCAAAGCCACCTCCTACGTGGCCTCCTTGGCTCCGTTTGGCTCTTTCGCCTCTCTACCAAGAGAGCTTCTAAAACTGTAGATAAGATTGTAGTAATTTCCTGCTTATGCCTTTCAAGGCTTCCTGCTGAACTGGGAACAATTTAAATTTCTTTACCAAGTCCTGCAAGGCCCAGTGTGATGTGGCTCCTGCCTGTCTTTCCCACTGCATCAACCTGAGACTCTCTTTTCTCTTCTGTGGAATGGACAGAATCACACTTGCCTTCCAGGCTGGTCGTGAGGCCACTGGGATGAGAAACAGCTAAAACTATTCTGTAAACCAGAAAATGCAGCATGAAGAAGGCTGAGCGCCAAAGAATTGATGCTTTTGAGCTGTGGTGTTGGAGAAGACTCCTGAGAGTCCCTTGGACTGCAAGGAGATCCAGCCAGTCCATTCTAAAGATCGGTCCTGGGTGTTCTTTGGAAGGAATGATGCTAAAGCTGAAACTCCAGTACTTCGGCCACCTCATGTGAAGAGCTGACTCATTGGAAAAGACTCTGATGCTGGGAGGGATTGGGGGCAGGAGGAGAAGGGGACGACAGAGGGTGAGATGGCTGGATGGCATCACCGACTCGATGGACGTGAATTTGAGTGAACTCTGGGAGTTGGTGATGGACAGGGAGGCCTGGCGTGCTGCAATTTATGGGGTCGCAAAGAGTCGGACACAACTGAGTGACTGAACTGAACTGAACTTAGAAGATCCCCTGGAGAGGGCAATGGCAACCCACGCCAGTATTCTTGCCTGGAGAATCCCATGGACAGAGGAGTCTGGTGGGCCACCGTCCATGGGGTTGCAAAGAGTCAGACACGACTAAGAGACCGAACACAGACGCAGGCGCGCCACATAACCTCTATTCCATTGTAATTGGGCTTTTTTTTCACTCTTGTTTTCATGCTTTCCAGTTCATTGCTATCTTTCAGTGTTTGCAATTTTATATCCTTTTCAGATATAAGGATATCCATACGCACAAGGCAGTGCTGAAAACTCCCATGCTGGTGTCTCATTATTCCAAAGATAACAACCCAGCTATGATGCGCTTAAAACCGGGACCATATTTGTTCTGCCCTGGGCAGAAAAATTAGAATTTTTACTGAGCAGTCAGATTGCTAGAGGCCTAGAGAGAGATCTCATTTAAATGATAAACCAGGTCATTCTCTTACGAAAACGATGCAAGAACGTGATCTTCAATGTCTAACACTTTCAATAGCAGCAGATAACGTTTCTTAAGCTCATACAGTGTGCCATGCTGGATTAACCACTTTTTGAAAAACTTTTTTTTTTTTGGTGGGCCATTTTAGAAGCTTTTGTTGAATTTGTTACAACATTGCTTCTGTTCTCATGTTTTGTTTTTTTCACCCCAAGGCACTTGAGATCCTAACTCCCTGATCAGGGATCGAACCTGCATCCCTGCATTGGAAGGCGAAGTTTTAATCACTGGACTGCCAAGGAAGACCCTAAGCACTTTTATTGCTTTACCTTTATCAATCCTTAGTAATAGTAAGGGGTGTTACAATTGTCCAGATGGGGAAGCTAAAGCTCAGAGAGGTTCAGTAACTTACCCAAGGTCACACTGCTAGTGAGAAATAGAGTTCCACTCCTCTATTTTAATAGCCCATGTTCTTTTGTTTTACCCTATGTGTGTTGGGGGCAGGAGAACCAGGAATGTGTCTGTCTGTGAAAGAAGGATACAGATAATAGGGAAACGGGGTGTAAGGCAAATACAAGGCCACCAAGCTCCATGGATGCAAGGGAGTTTGGGCAATAGATTCTTCTTAATGTCAAGATTTACTCCCTCGTGTCTCACATTCGGTCTTGCAAAGTTAGACAATGTCCAACATGTTTCCCCATAATCAGTGAAAAAGAGTGTAATTCTTTTCTTGTAAAGAACAGTCACTGTCTTTTTGCTATTTATACCAAGAAATGTATGTGCATGGATGTGACTGTGTGTGAGAGAGACAGACAGAGAGATGGAAATAGAGACAAACTGAGTATTTAGTCTCCAACTGTTCAGTTTTAGCAGCTGGCAGAGGTGCTCTGACCAGAGAGATTCACAGAGAAGCTTTCCTTCCCCTTCACTTGGCACTTCACTCATTTGCAAAACAATCACTCAGAAGGAGAGAGCAACAAGACCCCCAGGACGAAACTCCCCTTTGCTTTAGTCAGGTCTGCTTTTCTGCCTTGGCAGATGACCTCCTCTCCCTGGGCCTCAGGTTTCTCAGGAAAACGCCTGGATTCCTGGGATTCCACCCAGGTCTCAGACTGGAAGGAAGATTTTAGATCTACGATCTCTTCTGCTCTCACCACCTCCCCGAGGAGATGGGTAGGTCAGTCTGGTCACGGGAGGCTGGGGGAAGGTGGCATGGTTAAGTGGCAGTTCCTGGACTAGAGCTATTGACTTTCAAGGCCAATTCTAACATGGGTGGACTCCACCAAGCGGCTTTCAAGGGTGCAGACAGAGTTTGGGCAGGTACTATGCACATCTATCCTCTTAAAACAGAAAGCGTTAACACTTTGAAGCCACTGTGTGGAATCCCTGGCCATCCCAACGGATCCATGTCTGCAAGCATTTCCTTCTTTCCTTTCCTCTCTTCCTCCATCCCTCTCCTTCCTCCCTCCTTCTTTCCTTCCTTTCTTCTCTTTGCAGAGAGAAGAGAACAGTTAGAAGAAGTAGGACATGCTGAAGGAAAGGCGCTGCCTTAGAAAACCTGAGATCCCTGCCAGATACAACTGAAATAAAATCCAAACCAAAACAACACACATACACAAGCATCATGATCTGTGTGTGTGTGTGCTTGTCTATGTTGATGAGTAGTAAGAATAAAGAGCTAAGTATGGATAAAACCCTCCTGGCCACCTGTATTTTCTAGTTGCTCTGTGTTTTACATGTTTTCACAAACCAATGAGGTTCTTATTAAACAATAGGCCAATTTTCACATCCTAGAGGGAAAAAAGCTCCCCTGCTAAGACACACCAGCTGGGAGAGCTGAAGTCATGACTGGAACTCAACCTTCTCCACTGCTCCCTGCTGAATGCTCCCTGGGATCCCAAGGCCCTTACAGGCAAACAGAACATCAGCCAGGCTAGACCCCACACAAAACCCCAGCAGGCTGGAGTCTAGCAGCACAGGAGACGTGGATTCGATCCCTGGGTAGGGAAGACCCCCTGGAGAAGAAAATGACAACCCACTCCAGTACTCTTGCCTGGAAAATCCCATGGAGAGAGGAGCCTGGCAGGCTACAGTTCATGGGTTGCAAAGAGTCAGACACGACTGAGTGACTAAACAACAACAACCAGGCTCTCCCAAGGGGCTCAGGCTGCTAGAGCTGCAAGGACCCCCGCTTACATGAGGGGCCCCTTCAAAGTGGGCAAAACCAGCAGATGAGCGGCAGGCAGGCTGTCCTGAGGATGTAAGCCAAGGGCCACCACCAGCAGGGGACAGTTTGTGGGGAATCCTCCAACCAAAAATCCCACCCTCAGCCTGTGTGGTGACCTCTCTCTGAACCTGGTTGGACATTCTCCTGATACTCCTGCCAGAGATGGCAAAGAGAGGCCTCGTGGGGTAAAGAACAGCCCAAGTTTTCCTCCAGAAAGTCCTGGTGGCACTTGTAGATACTTTGGCTACCTGATGCTAAGAGTCAACTCATTGGAAAAGACCCTGATGCTGGGGAAAATTGAGGGCAGGAGGAGAAGATGACAGAGGATGAGATGGTTGGATGGCATCACTGACCTGATGGACATAGGTTTGAGCAAACTCCAGGAGATGGTGAAAGACAGGGAAGCCTGGCGTGCTGCAGTCCATGGGGTCGCAAAGAGTTGGACACAACTGTGCAACTGATCAACAACAATAAACTAGATGATCACCTCACCACGCCACAGTTTTTAGATCTGTAAACCCAAATATAATGAGACACTGAGCATAGACATCTAGACCAGGGCCTGGCATGTAGTGCATGTCAGAGTAAACAGTAGCTGTTATTATAATTATTCAGTAATTTCGAAGGTCTCTGTTAAAAGTTCATGTGCTGACAGGACCGCTCCACCCAACCATCGCCCACAAGTTAAGATGCCGTTGCTGCTTTGCTTGGGGAATGAGCTAGGGCAGTGGTTCTCCAGGTGTGGTCCCTGCATCACCTGGGAATTTGTTTGAAGAGTGCATCTGTGGGCCCCACCTCTGAACTGCTGAATTAGAAATTCTGAGGGTGCAGCTCAGTCATTTAATAACTCACTCCCACCCCGCCCCAAGGGACTGATGTCTGCCAAAGTCAGAGGGTTGCTGAGCTCACCCAATGATTGCCAAGACTGGCTGATGAGTAGAATTTCCTGGGAGTGTTCAGAGGAGAAATGCAGGTTCCTGGGCCCATCTCCCTGAGATTCAGAGCCATCAGGTTCTGGGATGCTGCCTGGGAGTCAGCATTTTAACAGGCTCCCCCAGTGATCCCACTGGGCTAGAGGCCGGGTTGGTTGAAGAGAGGGACACATGGAGGCTGGAAGAGACCCAGGGGTGGGGGTG
>SJYV01020350.1:70785-116663 GCA_006410875.1 Neotragus pygmaeus | reverse complement strand
GGGGGCTGGGAGTGCGGGCCTAGTAGACTGGGGCCGCTGAGAGATGAGAAAGTGCTGAAGACCGAAGTTCTCAATCGTATTTCTATAGATTTGTGAGATGGAATCTCCTACTATCGTTTCATTTTCCATCCAGGGAAACTGAGCCCCAAACAGAAGGGACTATTCTAAGTGCAGGTAGCTCATGCTTGGAGACGCAGGAACTTAAGCCAGGGGTCTCCCTGCCGAAGTCTTTTCCGCTGAGCCCCTCAAGCTCATGCTCACATATTGGCTCCCTCTCAGTGTCTCGCCTTCTCTGCCAAGCCCTGAATCCATGCTCGCTCCCCCAGTGCTGACCACGAGGGTGAGGTCTGGGGAGGAGGTCAAGTCAGAGCTCAGAGCTGAATGCAAAATCCAAGCTCAGTCACTGAGTAGCTGAGCCACCAAATCGCCCTCTCAACGCCTCAGTTTCCACATCTGTAAAATGAGGATAAAGTCTGACATCACAAAGCTGCTGAGTAGGTCAGATAGAGTGGCTCGGGTGAAGGTGCTTTCCAAGCTGTCCATCACCCTACAAGCACAAGGACTAGCGAAGGGGCAGGGCTCGTTACTCTCCGGCCGAGAGGCACTTACCATCTAGCCAGGGCAGAAAAAACTCAAAGCAACCGGAGAGCAAGCAAGTGATGGGCCCCCTGCTGCGTGCAAGGTTACATTTCAGTGCCTGTGCTCAGGAATACCATCCCCCAATACCCTATAGGTGCAAGGATCCCCACTGATTCGGCTTACAGTCTGGGCCTCAAGTTCCCTGCCCCGTGAGCTGCCATGAAGGCAGGAAGTGCAGTTCATTCAGCTTTGTGGTCTCAGAGTGTCTGACATCTCAAAGGTGTGTTCAGGAAGTGGCTGATGCAGGTAGGGAGGCTTCCGGTCAGAAAAGACCTACAGGGCCTTTTCAGGGGTGCACCTGCCTCACAGAGTTCCTTTAACACCCCACCCTGGGGTAAGCATAGCGGGAACGAGGGCTTCAAACCAGCCAACTCCTGGCCCTGCTACCCGCAAGTGTCCCCATCACTGACCCCAGCATCTGAGATGCTCAGCTGGGGCTGGCGGTTCCAGCACAGTCAGGAGGGGAGGAACGAGAAACAGGAAGCATCAGCTCCACTGAAATCTCCTGAATAAAGGAAAGCGACTAAGCAAGCAGCAGGCATGCAGGAGACACTTGGCGATTCCAACGAGGATTCCTGAGAATCTGGTCATTTGTTTCACCTGTTTCTCCCTCCTTTCCTAGGCTGGAGGATCTCAGGAGGTGTCCACAAGGACAGAGCTCTGTGGAGTGACGAGCTCTAGAGAGCTGCATGGGAGATTTCTCCCGTTGCCCCTAGGAGCTGCGTGACCTTGATTGAGTAAACTACGTCAGTTGTCAGGACCTCGAAAATGGGTACCAGGTGACTAGGAGCTAATGAATTGCTCTCCCCTGGAAGATAAAGCAAATAACACAGCAGGCGGGGACACTGTCCCTAGTGCAGCCAAGCAAAACAAGTTCAAAGCTGACTCTGGTCCTGGCTGTGGTTCTTCCACGGAAAACGGATAATGACAACGGTGCTGAGGGTGACAACTCATCTTGACTGAGTACATACTGGCGCCAGGAACCAGACAAGCGCTTTTCATTCATATGTGATTCAATCCTCACAATGATCCTAAGGGCGGACACTATCATCATTCCCATTTTACAGCCGGGAAAACTGAGGCTCAGAGAAGTTTACACCGGGGATGAGAGTCTGGTGAGTAGGGGAGTGGGGAAAGCAGGAATTGAACCCAGGCTGTGAAGATTCCAGAGCCCATCTGCTTTCCTACTGGAATCCTCTGAACCTGGAAGTTTGTATTCCACAGCTGGGAAAGATGGGAGAAGATGGAGAAAGGCAGTAAAAATAATAATTTTCCAGACTCAGGACACAGTCTAGTAAAAAAAGATCACAGCTGGAGCAGTCAGAAATTCAGTCTGCTAAATTATTTTCAGTACAGGAAACGCATCTCAGGGGCTTGGTTTAAACAGGCAGAGTGGGTGCCCTGGAGGGCAGCCCAGGCCTCCGAGGTGGACACCTGGATCCTGAGCCCCTGGCCTCCATGCAGCAGCCTTCAGTCCATTTTCTTATCCATCAGGCATGCTGGGATATTCCTGCCTCCGCCACCTCTTAGGTGGAATCCAGATAGCGGGTCATATCCATGTCCACCTTCCCACATGACCAATTTTAAAAGATTTTGTCTCTCACACATTGATTAGTTTCTCCACTAACGAAGCAGTGAGCATTTGTGCAACTGCCCGAGTTTCTGAGCCACACAAAGTAGCCGTTGTTGTCCGCTTCCAGCTACAGCGAAACGAAAACACCGCCCCCCTCCCCCCAAATGATATTTGTAGGCAGCCAGTGCCACCACATCCTGGGTCGCGTACAGCTTCCACCGGTTTCTGGAATACTGACTCCCGTCACGTGGACTTTTAGGAAAACACTGGCCTAAACAATTTCTGAGGTCTCTTCCAACACCAAGTTCAACAACGCTGTCTGGACGTATACTTGGCTAATTGCGCATGTGTAGTCTTCGCTCTCATTTTGTTTGCTCAGTCCTAGAAACGCAAAACCGGGGAGGACCCTTGGACTCTGAAGGAGGTCATCTGAGGATAGCGATTGGGCAGGCCTCTGCACTTCACACCGAGGGTGGAAAACACAGGGAACTCCTTGGGCCCGGGAGGCTGTACCAGCTAAAACTATAAACATGCTCAAGAAGGGTTTAGATGGACTCACGGAGGAGGAGGGAACGCCGGGTGAGGGGTAGGGTTTGTCCTAACCCCTGTGGATTTCTGGTTCCTGTTAGCAATACAAAGTTACAAGGCGGTTCCACGGACAGCATAGCTGATGTTCTCATGGGAGGAGATAAAAAAGGAAGGAAAACAAACAAAGGAAAACAGAAATGAGGGTATATGATAGTTTCCTGCTGTGACATTTAACTTCTATGACCAGGGGAAAAAAAGGTGTACTATAAGAAATTAAGAAATAAAAGAGGAAACATAATCTCTGATTCCAGATGAACTACCTTAACATTTTGCTATATTTCCATCTGTGTGTATGTTTTTTAAAAAATAAAAACTATGTACAATATGTACCCTGCATTTTTTTCATTTAACATTTAGAAAAATCACATTACTTAACAGACTTATTGTATGCCTTAGGGATTTCTACTACTTATTTATTTAATGATTAATTTACTTAATCATTGAATTCTTTCATTCACCTCTTGTTGAACACTGTTTTTCTTTTCCAATTTTTTTTTTTTTTACTGTATAAATAATGCTGGGATAGACATGCCTGAGGACTTCTTTTCGGAGAAAACAATAAATCTCAAAATCTCGGAGTGCACCATTTCATGTTTCTCTTACATAGGCAAAGGGCAGGTGAGGGGACAGCCTGGTGAGGACTCCTCCCCAGTGAGACCTGCATCTTGCTACAACAGAATTTTAAAGGCTCAGGCCAGCAAGGTCTTCCCCAGGAAGACCCTGTAACAGGGTCTCAGTACAGGGTCTCGGAAACTGAAAGTGCAAGTTGCTCAGTCGTGTCTCTTTTGAGACCTCATGGACAGTAGCCTCGTCCATGGAGTTCTCCAGGCAAGGATACTGGAGTGGATAGCCATTCCCTCCCTTCTCTAGGGGATCTTCCTGACCCCGGGATCAAACCTGGATCTCCCACAGTGCAGGCAGATCTTTCAGTGTCTGAGCCATGAAGACTCCTGCATTGGTCCCTGCAAAACGGCGCACTTTGAGAGACAGACAGACTCAGCCACAATAAGGACCTACTGTGTAACACAGGGAACTCTACTCAATACTCTGTAATGTCCTATACGGAAAAAGAATCTAAAAGAGAGTGGATATATGTACACGTATAACAGATTCACTTTGCTGTACACTTGAGACAAAAACAACATTGTAAATCAATTATACCTCTGTAAAAATTAAAAAAATAAAAATAAAATCATATATAATTTTTTTTTTTTAAAGAGAGAGACTCACAGTCACTGGGCTGCAGCTCCCCAGGACGTGGCCCTTATTAAAAATGCAAATCTCAGCTGACAAACCACCAACACCCAGCTCATCAGCCCCACCCCCACCTGCCCCAGTGGGGTGGCCTCTATCTTCCATTTTTACCTGAATAAGCTGAAAGGGAGCTGGCTGGGCTGTGGATGAGTCATCGGAGAAGGAAAGGGTCTGCCTGAAATGGAATCGTCTCCTCGGGGTTTTAATTTTACCCAATAAAAGGAAGTCCGTGTCTTTTTTCCCAGCCTTAACTCTACTAAAAGCCATTAAGCACTGCCAGGGATTGGAGACATTTATCTGTTGGCAAACGTGAATGCTGCGTTATGTACCTCCAGCGGGGAGGGAGATCAAGCTGTTTACTTGGTGGCCACCCTCAACGGACCAAAACGAAGCTCTAACTTGATGGTATGTCTGAAATGAATTTTTAAATCTCAAATTCTCTGACCTCCATTCCCACCTGTAAAAACACTAGGAATCTGCAAAATTAATTTAGCTGAATTACACCCTGACCCGGAAGCTGGGAAAGATTGAGGGCAGGAGGAGAAGGGGATGACAGAGGATGAGNGTATGTCTGAAATGAATTTTTAAATCTCAAATTCTCTGACCTCCATTCCCACCTGTAAAAACACTAGGAATCTGCAAAATTAATTTAGCTGAATTACACCCTGACCCGGAAGCTGGGAAAGATTGAGGGCAGGAGGAGAAGGGGATGACAGAGGATGAGATGGTTGTATGATATCATCGACTCAATGGACATGAGTTTGAGCAAACTCTGGGAGACAGTGAAGGACAGGGAAGCCTGGCATGCTGCAGTCCATGGGGTCGCAGAGAGTTGGACACGACTGAGCGACTGAACAGCAAAACCACCACCCTGACCGGCACTGACGACCAAATGCAAACGGCGTGACCAGTTGGTGACCTCACTGAACCGGTTCCTGTTCTGGAAAGGATCGTGGACCACTGAAGGCTGCTAGGGTTGCGGTCAGGCTGCTGCTGCTGCTGCTAAATTGCTTCAGTCGTGTCCGACTCTGTGCAACCCCACAGATGGCAGCCCACCAGGCTCCCCCGTCCCTGGGATTCTCCGGGCAAGAACACTGGAGTGGGTTGCCATTTCCTTCTCCAATGCATGAAAGTGAAAAGTGAAAGTGAAGTGGCTCAGTTGTGTCCGACCCTCAGCGACCCCATGGACTGCAGCCTTCCAGGCTCCTCCGTCCATAGGGTTTTCCAGGCAAGAGTACTGGAGTGGGGTGCCATCAAAGAGAGGTCTGATGCTGGTTGCCCAGGTGGGCTTCCTTTGGATGTTCAGTCATATGCAAAGCTTCACAGGAGAAAGTCCCTTTAGGCAGGGCGAGCTGCCCCCCAGTGTGTCTCAATGACATAGTGATTATCTTGATTTAAAGTTACTTGAGAAACACTTGGTAGCAAACAAACAAAAACAAACCAACCAAAATGATATTAAAAAAAACTGACTCTGGGGACTTTCCTGGTGTCCAGTGGTCAAGACTCCATGCTCCCCATGCATGGGGCCTGGGTTTGATCCCTGATCAGGGGACTAGATCCCACTTGCTGCAAGTAAGAGAGTTCCCAAGGCACAGCTAAAGATCCCACCTGCTGCAATGAAGATGGAAGATCCTGAGTGCCACACCTAAGGCCCGGCACAGTGAAATAAATATTTAAAAAACACTTACACTGACTCTGTCTCTCCCCTTGAAAGTGAGACTTAAACGTCCCACATGAAGTGACTCTTCCTATACCAGAAAGAGAGAGAGGATCCTTCTTATCAGGTTAGGAAATTCAAGGCTAAGAAAGTTACAGAAACAAACTGTTACTTCTCCATTAGTCCACTACACCAAGCACAAGCCCCTTTGTTTCATGTTATCTTCACAAAGAATTGTTTCTTTGTCAAAAAACGATATACAAACAGCCTGCTTTGGTCATTTGAGAGAAGGTGCCCCATTTCTATGGAAGTTCCATGTTTATGGAGAAAACTGTTTTTTTTTCTCACATTAATCCATCATGTGTCATTTTAATGATTAGGCCAGACCAAAAAAACCTCAAGAACGGTAGGGGGGAAGTTTCCCCCAATCCTGGTGGCTCAGCTGGTAAAGACTCCGCCTGCAATGCGGGAGACCTGGGTTTGATCCCTGGGTTGAGAAGATCCCCTGGAGAAGGGAAAGGCTATCTATTCAGTCTTTTGGCCTGGAGAATTCCAGGGACTGTATAGTCCACGGGGTTGAAAAGAGTCGGACACTTTCACTTTCACTTCAACCCCCTCAACAGGGCAAGTTCAGATTCTCCGTCTAGAACGACAAGCCCACTTTCTCATCAATACCCTTGGCAGTCGGTCCATGCCATTCCTTCTGCTAACGATACTTCAAAATGCCCCTCCAAACGTAACTTTTTATAAGAAGAAAACCCATCAGACTGAATCCCATCTGTGGTGTCATTTATTGTGTATCCTCTCGGCACTTTTTAAAAAAGTATTTATTTTTGTGTATGTGTTTGGCTGCACCTGGTCTTCGTTGCGGCATGGGAGCGGGGGGGTCTAAGTTATGGCGTGCAAACTCTTAGCTGTGCCATGTGGGATCCAGTTCCCCAACCAGGCGTTGAACCTGGGCCCCCTGCATTGGGAGCGCTGAGTCTTACCCTAGACCACCAGGGAAGTCTCCTTTCGGCACCCTTAACATTCAGACAACTCAACTCCTGGAGCTGCTGCTCTGAGACTATCGTCATGTGACTTCACTTGTACAGTTGGCCTCCTCTCTGAGCTCCTTGCCAGGTGAAGGTGGAAGCAGTCTTTTATGTTCTGTCCTTGCTATACTGAATGCTTGTATCCTCCACCAAAATTTACATGTTAAATCCTAATGCCCAAGGTGATAGTATTAGGAGGTGGGGCCTTAGGGAGGTGAGTAGGTCACAAGGATGGAGCCCTTATGAAGAGGATTAGTGCCTTTACAACATAGACCCCAGGAAGCCCCCTTGCCCCTTTCTCCATGTGAGGCCACTACGAGAAGACAGCCGTCTGTGAACTAGGAAGTGGGCTCTCACCAGATACCGAATCTGACACCCCTTGATCTTGCACTTGAAGCCTCCAAAATTGTGGGAAATAAGCTTCTGTTGCTCATGAGCCATAAACCCAAAATACATATACCCAGTCTATGGTATTTTATCATAGAAGCCCAAAGGGACTAAGAGTCCCAACAGTGCCTAAGTAGAGACACTTGCTCTGCTCCTGGAATAAGATGGGAGGGTTCTCATGTTGCTTTTTTTCTTATTTTCCAATTTATATGCATGGATTTATGTGCATATCCTTCTAAAGGGAATATAAGCTCATTAAATAAATTTTGAAAAGTGTAACTCTAACTACTCTAATCACTGCTGTAACTTCTCCAAGTTCTTTAATGAGAGCAAAGGTCATAGGCCTTGCTTACAGGCACATCTTGCAGAGTCAAAACAAATGATTTTGGATTTGAAGATTTGGAGCTAAAAATTTCATAAGATGCTCTCGGTAGTGTAGGATAGCGGAGATTGAGAGGATGCCCCCCTGCTCCATCTGGGTTGAATCCTGGCTCAGCCACTTATCAATTGTGTGGCTCTGGGGGAGTTACTTAACCTCTCTGACTTTGGGTACATCCAGATTCTTTAAAAAAATGTTCTACTACCCATATACTTTATATATTCCTTGCTTTACCCAATGTCCCATGCAAGTATCTACCCTTATTATTACACAGTCCTCAGACTCAACATTGAAATAGTTGTGTAATACTCTACTCATTCACTGGTGAACAGTTAAGTCAATGTTTTCTAACTTTTTGCTGAAATGCAGTGTTTCAACAATGGTTTAAAAAAAAGATCAATACCCTCAATTTGTAGGATGAGTGATGGCAGATCTGAATCTGCCATCTCCTGCGTGCTCTCGTGTAGAATATAAGCCAACCCACAAGACCCTGGTAGAGCCCAAACCCACAGTACTTGGTTTATATTTCCAATGAGAATAACTTGTAGTTAGTCATCCAGGGACCCATTCACACACACCATCCATGAATCCCAGGAAGGGGTGTCGGAAATATCTGAGATGAAACAGACCACGCAGCCCCTCAGGGCAGCCCCCTCCCCGCTATGCTGATGCCTGCCTCAGCCCCACATGCCCTGGGGCTGCCTTCACGCCCACACGCCTACACGTTTTCTCTCTACAGCCTGACGGAGCAGCTCACCGCCTGGGATGTTTCTCCTGAGGTTCCTCAGATGGACACCGGGGGATACGCAGCAGTCGTGGCTTTGCCTGTCCTCCCAGGTTTTATTTGGTTTCTTTTTTTGCACAAAATGACCCAGGCTGAGCTGGTTAAAGGATGCATTGTCCCTTACACCCTCCTGAGAGGGTGTGCATCTTCCTTCTCCACACACACACCAAGTATTCTCTCTCTCCTTGACAGCCACTCCTGGGAGGGTGTGTGTGTGTGTGTGTGTGTGTGTGTGTGTATCTTCCTTCTACACACACAAAATACATGCATAGGTATTCTCTCTCTCTCTCCAGTTCCTGAAAAAACAAGGATCCTGGCTTCCTTCCTCCTGAGCCCCGGGTCTGCGTTTCTGTCCTGAGGTCACAGCCGCCCTCCCCAGACAGACCTGGGCCTGGTCCTCTGAGGTCCCTTTGTTCCCTGCTGGCTGCGCCTCACTCTGCTCTCTGGGTGGGAACCTTCTGGCTGCCCCCAGCGCCCTCCTGTGTTCCAGCTGTCTCTCCCTCATCTTGTCTCCGCTCCTAATACGTTCCAGGGGCCTGCTGCTACCATTTCTTGATCATTTACTTATGGAGTCTCTTTTTTTCCCCCCTAAAGATTCTGGTTCTGAAATCAGAGCTGGGTCACCCTGGGCCTCAGTTTTCTCATCTGTAAAACAGGGATATGGCTGTACTGACCTGCTTCCCAGATCTGTGTGAGGATTAAAGGAGACGAAACAGGTAGAGCACCAGGCACAGTGCTTGGCTCCAATAAAGCACACATGTTACCAATTATTACCTTATCATTATCATCGCTAATTAAAATAAAGAGTAACAACCCTCTGTTATTCTAAAAAACCAGAGATTCTAACACAGTTTGCCATTCCTAAATTCCTCCATCTCAACCTTCCTAATCTGCCCCTAGGAATCCTTTCCAACCCCACACCCTGATCTCCTGGTTATCTTTTCTTTCTGGTTTCTTTTTTGGACTTGAAAAAAAAATAACAAATCTGGATGAAGTCAGGAGATCTGAATTCTTTCTAGTGAAAATGGCTGGTGACCCTGGGCAAGTCATAGTCTCTCTGGGTTCCATCTCTTTCACTTGCAAAAAAGGAAGTTGTGGTATTGGAGAAGATTCTTGAGAGTCCCTCGGACTGCAAGGAGATCCAACCAGTCCATCCTAAAGGAGATCAGTCCTGGGTGTTCATTGGAAGGACTAATGTTGAAGCTGAAACTCCAATACTTTGGTCACCTGATGCGAAGAGCTGACTCATTTGAAAAGACCCTGATGCTGGGAAAGATTGAGGGCAGGAGGAGAAGGGGATGACAGAGGACAAGATGGTTGGATGGCATCACCGACTCAATCGACATGAGTCTGGGAGTTGGTGATGGACAAAGAGGACTGGTGTGCTGTGGTTCATAGGGTCGCAAAGAGTCAGACACGACTGAGCAACTCAACTCAACTGGACCAAAATAGCATTTTACCAAGCACGTTCTGGGCTTCCTTGGTGGCTCAGATGGTAAAGAATCTGCCTGCAAAGCAGGAAATCTGGGTTCAATCCCCGGGCCAGGAAGATCCCCTGGAGCAGGAAATGGCAACCCACTCCAGTATTCTTGCCTGGGAAGTCCCATGGACAGAAGGGCCTGGTGGGCTACAGTCCATGGCGCTGTAAAGAGTCAGACACAACTGAGTGACTAACACTTTTCCAAGCATGTTCTGGAAGCTTCCAACACACTTGAGCCTTCCAACACATCCCTGCTCCCCTACCTCGAGCTCTCTTGGCTCAGAGCAGGGCCGTAAGTGACCAACCGAGGACCCAGCTTCACCTCACTTAGCTCACTGTCAGATCTGGACACTGTCTACACTGCCTGGCGCCTCAGCAGATGGTTGCAGGGCAGATCCAGCCCCGCTCATAAAAAGAGGATTTGAATGGGTGTAAATCTCAGCTCTCTCTGGAAGCGAGGAAAATGAACTGCCAGCTCTGCTGAAAAACTAGGACAAGGTTCTCTTTAGCAAGTCTCCAGGTACTGTTCAGGCAATCACTGGGTATCACGAGCCCTAAAATATGCCCCCGCCTGGTACAATGTCTCCTGATTAAGCTGGCTGCCAGGCCCTGGGTATTACAGCCAGGGATGGTGAATTCTAAAACCACACAATTACTAGAAGTTTGGAAAAAACCTTTAGAAACACCATGCCAATCATTTAATTCATTTTCCAAGTCCTTTTTTAATGCAAAATATGCTAATATGTTGTTGGAGTGTCCAGCCGGGAAACCTGCTAGAAACTGGGGCCTCTCTTGCTTGGAGGTTAAGAGGAGGGCTGGTGGGAATGGAGTACATTTAGAAGAATGGCCCATTTTCCCTCCGGGGAAGAAAAGCGGCTGATGCCACTGGGCTCAAGTGTTTCTTTGTGCTCCCTTCAGCCGCAGAAGGTGTGATCACTCTCACAGCCACAGATTTGGGGCATAATGGGCTGCTTTTCTGCCCAAAGCCCAAGTCCTGCCCCTGGTAAGTAAGACGTGTCCTTGAGAATCTACTGGCTCCTGGGGAGCAGGAGACAATGAAGGAGGAAATAAAGAAGGGATGAGAGAGAAATTTATAGCTTGAAGGAATAAATTAATTGAGGCCCGGAGGGGCTGCTGCAGCCTTTGAAAAATGACAGAAGCCAGCAAGACTCCATTTCTCTCACTTTTAAAAGGGAGGAGGATCAATCACAGACCAGCGTCTCTAATCTTAGAGGTTTTAGGTGAATCAGCTTGTTTACCAAACATTACACCTATTTTGCCAAAATCCATGGGCTTCTATGTACCTTCTTTTTCATAGTTGATTCCATAGCATCATTACAAGTTGCTGTTGTTGCTTATTGAGTGAGCACATACTACTGGGCCCTGTCTCTGTATATCCAGTGCTGTGCCGGTCTTGGGCTTCCCTGGTGGCTCAGCGGATAAAGAATCTGCCTGCNAGCCGCCCTCCCCAGACAGACCTGGGCCTGGTCCTCTGAGGTCCCTTTGTTCCCTGCTGGCTGCGCCTCACTCTGCTCTCTGGGTGGGAACCTTCTGGCTGCCCCCAGCGCCCTCCTGTGTTCCAGCTGTCTCTCCCTCATCTTGTCTCCGCTCCTAATACGTTCCAGGGGCCTGCTGCTACCATTTCTTGATCATTTACTTATGGAGTCTCTTTTTTTCCCCCCTAAAGATTCTGGTTCTGAAATCAGAGCTGGGTCACCCTGGGCCTCAGTTTTCTCATCTGTAAAACAGGGATATGGCTGTACTGACCTGCTTCCCAGATCTGTGTGAGGATTAAAGGAGACGAAACAGGTAGAGCACCAGGCACAGTGCTTGGCTCCAATAAAGCACACATGTTACCAATTATTACCTTATCATTATCATCGCTAATTAAAATAAAGAGTAACAACCCTCTGTTATTCTAAAAAACCAGAGATTCTAACACAGTTTGCCATTCCTAAATTCCTCCATCTCAACCTTCCTAATCTGCCCCTAGGAATCCTTTCCAACCCCACACCCTGATCTCCTGGTTATCTTTTCTTTCTGGTTTCTTTTTTGGACTTGAAAAAAAATAACAAATCTGGATGAAGTCAGGAGATCTGAATTCTTTCTAGTGAAAATGGCTGGTGACCCTGGGCAAGTCATAGTCTCTCTGGGTTCCATCTCTTTCACTTGCAAAAAAGGAAGTTGTGGTATTGGAGAAGATTCTTGAGAGTCCCTCGGACTGCAAGGAGATCCAACCAGTCCATCCTAAAGGAGATCAGTCCTGGGTGTTCATTGGAAGGACTAATGTTGAAGCTGAAACTCCAATACTTTGGTCACCTGATGCGAAGAGCTGACTCATTTGAAAAGACCCTGATGCTGGGAAAGATTGAGGGCAGGAGGAGAAGGGGATGACAGAGGACAAGATGGTTGGATGGCATCACCGACTCAATCGACATGAGTCTGGGAGTTGGTGATGGACAAAGAGGACTGGTGTGCTGTGGTTCATAGGGTCGCAAAGAGTCAGACACGACTGAGCAACTCAACTCAACTGGACCAAAATAGCATTTTACCAAGCACGTTCTGGGCTTCCTTGGTGGCTCAGATGGTAAAGAATCTGCCTGCAAAGCAGGAAATCTGGGTTCAATCCCCGGGCCAGGAAGATCCCCTGGAGCAGGAAATGGCAACCCACTCCAGTATTCTTGCCTGGGAAGTCCCATGGACAGAAGGGCCTGGTGGGCTACAGTCCATGGCGCTGTAAAGAGTCAGACACAACTGAGTGACTAACACTTTTCCAAGCATGTTCTGGAAGCTTCCAACACACTTGAGCCTTCCAACACATCCCTGCTCCCCTACCTCGAGCTCTCTTGGCTCAGAGCAGGGCCGTAAGTGACCAACCGAGGACCCAGCTTCACCTCACTTAGCTCACTGTCAGATCTGGACACTGTCTACACTGCCTGGCGCCTCAGCAGATGGTTGCAGGGCAGATCCAGCCCCGCTCATAAAAAGAGGATTTGAATGGGTGTAAATCTCAGCTCTCTCTGGAAGCGAGGAAAATGAACTGCCAGCTCTGCTGAAAAACTAGGACAAGGTTCTCTTTAGCAAGTCTCCAGGTACTGTTCAGGCAATCACTGGGTATCACGAGCCCTAAAATATGCCCCCGCCTGGTACAATGTCTCCTGATTAAGCTGGCTGCCAGGCCCTGGGTATTACAGCCAGGGATGGTGAATTCTAAAACCACACAATTACTAGAAGTTTGGAAAAAACCTTTAGAAACACCATGCCAATCATTTAATTCATTTTCCAAGTCCTTTTTTAATGCAAAATATGCTAATATGTTGTTGGAGTGTCCAGCCGGGAAACCTGCTAGAAACTGGGGCCTCTCTTGCTTGGAGGTTAAGAGGAGGGCTGGTGGGAATGGAGTACATTTAGAAGAATGGCCCATTTTCCCTCCGGGGAAGAAAAGCGGCTGATGCCACTGGGCTCAAGTGTTTCTTTGTGCTCCCTTCAGCCGCAGAAGGTGTGATCACTCTCACAGCCACAGATTTGGGGCATAATGGGCTGCTTTTCTGCCCAAAGCCCAAGTCCTGCCCCTGGTAAGTAAGACGTGTCCTTGAGAATCTACTGGCTCCTGGGGAGCAGGAGACAATGAAGGAGGAAATAAAGAAGGGATGAGAGAGAAATTTATAGCTTGAAGGAATAAATTAATTGAGGCCCGGAGGGGCTGCTGCAGCCTTTGAAAAATGACAGAAGCCAGCAAGACTCCATTTCTCTCACTTTTAAAAGGGAGGAGGATCAATCACAGACCAGCGTCTCTAATCTTAGAGGTTTTAGGTGAATCAGCTTGTTTACCAAACATTACACCTATTTTGCCAAAATCCATGGGCTTCTATGTACCTTCTTTTTCATAGTTGATTCCATAGCATCATTACAAGTTGCTGTTGTTGCTTATTGAGTGAGCACATACTACTGGGCCCTGTCTCTGTATATCCAGTGCTGTGCCGGTCTTGGGCTTCCCTGGTGGCTCAGCGGATAAAGAATCTGCCTGCAATGCAGAAGACACAGGAGACACAGGTTCGATCCCTGGGTTGGGGGGATCCCCTGGAGGAGGAAATGGCAACCCATTCGAATATTCGTGCCTGCAAATATCCCATGGACAGAAGAGCTTGGAGGGCTACAGTGAGGGTGGGGATGGTACGCAGGAGTATAACATGGGGATCTAGCCCTTGAGAGCCAGTGTTAACTGAGCCTCTGCTGTCTTCCAGGGACAAAGCCCTGACTGCAGTGAGAAAAACACACATCCAGGCCCAAAGGAAGTGAGGCTGACATGGCAGCATCACCCCTGACAGGGAAAGTCGAACGCAGTCTATCGAGGCTCCGGCTCATGGCTTGCAAACAGGTGCTTGGGACTGGATTTGGCCCTTAGATATATTTTCTTTGACTTTAAACAATGCTTTAAATATTTTGGGAATATCTCATAAAAATCAAGATTTCCAGGTCTTCTTGAAAAATTCAAAACGGGCTCCCCGACCTCACTGAATCCATATCCTTGCATGGGAACACTCAGTGGGAACTCAGCGGCAAGTGTCCCTTTTAGACTGGGCATGGATGCTCTACTTTGCCAAAGTCACCACCACTCCCTATTACTCACCCCTGGCTAGCCTCCTGCATTCTGCTCGCCTGCCTGGCCTTTGTATGCATTTGGGTTTGCAAGCCTGACTTAAGACACGTCCCTTACTTGCAAGTGAGGACTCTGAGGCTCAGAGAGATTAAGACAGGAGACTTACAGGTCTCTGCTGGACACGTGGGTCTGTGCAGTTTTTACTATGTCACACTGTGTGCCATCAGGGGCAACCTAGGGGTTGTTTTTAGTCATTAAATCATGTCTGACTCTTTGTTACCCAATGGGGTGTAGCCCGTCAGGCTTCTCTGTCCATGGGATTTCCCAGGCAAGAATATTGGAGCAGGTTTTCATTTCCTTCTCCAGGGGATCTTCCTGACTCAAGGATCGAATCCGTGTCTCCTGAATCTTCTGCATTGGTGGGCAGATACTTTATGGCAGAGCCACCAGGGAAGCCCAACCTGAGGGTATATGATGCATTAAATAAATGAGGACCATCACAACTACTTTGAGGAGCAAATGAATGAATGATGGACTAACCCAAACCATAGATGTGGGCGTGCAGGTTCCATGGTGGACAGCGGGCTAAGAAGGCTTTGCAATGTGAGTGGAATAAGAGCAGGCCTGGGAGAGCTCAGAAAAATAGTTAAGGGTTCCTGGCTGACTTGAGGGCCTGGAACCCCATTTATTTAGTTTTTGTGGCTTATTAAATTGTGTTTTTATTATAAAATAGGACATAGAAAAGCGTATAACATACAAATTATTTTCAACTGTTCATGATGATATTTTTCCCCCCTTTGGTTCTGTTTTCTCTCAAAAAGCCATCAAAGTTTTTGTGCTTTTCAATCTGCACTCCCTGCAGAGTAAGAAACCAGCCTACTTCTTCTAGGCTGATATGGTATAGCTGAAATACTAGGGGGTGAGCAGAGAGACCTGGGGTTCAATCCCAACCTGGGTGTGTGGGGAAGGCGGTTTGCCCTCTCTGACTGCAGATGGGAAGACAGGACCAGATCCTCACGAGGTGCCACTGTTCGAATGCTCTAGGATTCTGTGAGGCCAGGAGTGCTGGGGAGGGCGGAAGGCCTCTGCTAGGAGGTGATCCAGTCACTTAGTGGCTCAGGCCAGAAGAGAACTGTCATCACGGCTACATCAGAACCTCAAACCAGGTGCCAGAATCTGTCCTAAGTCCCTCCAGGTGACAAGATGTTGGTGAAAAGGCAACTTAGAGGTCATGGGCTCCGGGCCAGCTGAGTGTGAGTAGTTTGGATGAGGGATGTGACCTGCCCAATGTCTGACTCCGAGTATTAAACACAGCACCCCAGTGGCCTTCCCTGTAGCCTTTATTCCAAGCAAAGGCCAAAGGCCTGGATATATAAATAGGAAGGTTTCTTGGGCCAGGCCTTTCATTCATGAAAGGGCACGCACTTTAACTTTTCACAGTCCCTCTAAGACACGTATGTGGCAATCTGAATTTGGTCTTCTAACACCCACAGAATGGGCATTAGTGATAAAGAACTCATCTGCCAATGCAGGAGAAGTAAGAGATGCTGGTTTGATCCCTGGGTCGGGAAGATCCCCTGGAGGAAGGCACAGGAACCCACTCCAGTATTCTTGCACATATTCTTGTCTGGAGAATTTCATGAACAGAGGAGCCTGGCGGGCTACTGTCCATAGGGTTGCAAAAAGTCGGACACAAGTGAAGCACGTACACCATAAGAATATCCTGAATGAATGTATTTTAGATATAAACCTGCAGTAAGCTTGCAAGACAATCCTATTGCATTGTATTTTAGATGTCAAGAGTTAATTTACTAGTTTAATTATTTTACAGATCTACAATGTCTATAATCAGCTTGCATTTTTTTTTTCATATTTTAGTATGTGAAGAGTCTAAAAATGTGGATGTGGCCTGGGTCTCTCTCGATCTTGGTGAGCACTGATCCCATGGCAGAACCTGAACACTAGAACCTGGGTGTGGGGGGGTAGGGGTTGCGGCCCCTTCATCACTGAATGGAAATGGGGGTGGGGAGAGTGCAGTAAAATGAATAAGGGCCACTTCTGTCTCAGCCAAGGAGACCCACACTCCCTGTGTGCTTTCTCAGTGCCAGGAATGTGCCAAAGCTGGGCACAGAGATGGCCAGGCCCTGCCTGTGAGGTAGTCATGGCTTAGCCATGCAGGTAGACACTGCAGCAGCCGTACAGTGATGTGACAAATACTACAACTGAGAGATGCTATGACCTAATCCTCAGTCCCTGTGAATATGTCACCTTACACAGCAAAGGGTCTTTGCAGATGTGATTAAGTTAAGGAAGTTGCCATGGAGAGATTATCCTGGCTTATCGGAATGGGCCCAATATAATCACAAAGTTCCTTAGAAGTGAAAGAGGGAGACCTTTCCCGGACCTCCTAGCAGATGCCTTCCTGTCTCCCCAGCACTCCTGGCCTCACAGAATCCTAGAGCATTCGAACAGTGGCACCTCGTGAAGATCTGGTCCTGTCTTCCATTTCCCTTCCCTGGTTGGCCCAGGAGTTAAAACGTGGGTTTGATCCCTGGTCAGGGAACTAAGATCCCACATGCTGCAGAGCAACTAAGCCTGAGCACCACAATCAGAGAGTCACATGTGGCAACGAAAGATTCGCATGATCCAGTGAAGACCCCGAGTGCCACAACAAAGACCAAGTGCAGCCAAGCAAATTAAATAGTTCTTTTTAAAAAGTGAAAGAGGAAGGAGGGTCAGGGTCAGGGCAACTCAGCTTGAGAAAGACTCAACTGGCCACTGCTGGCTTTTGAAGGTGGAGGAAGGGGCCATGAGCCCAGCAATACAGGCAGCTCTAGAATCTGGAAAAGACAAGGGATTGGACGGATTTCAGACCTTTGACCTCCAGAAGGGTCAGATAACAAGAGTGTATGTTCTTTAAGCCCCCAAGTTTGTGGCAGTTTGTCACGGCAACCCTGGAAGACTAACGCAGGAGAACAACGCAAGTTAAGACAGGAGTCTCAGGGACCAGTCTTGAATTGGAACCAACTGCACTCTTGGAACCTCTGTTTCTCCCTCCAAAACACAGGGGCCCTGGGCAGACAGTCTCCATGGTCTCTTCCGTTCTTGACACTTGGTGTTTTGATGGATAAAGGGAGCTGCCACTGTACCAGACGGCCAGCAACTGGCTGTGAGGGTTGACAGGAAATAGCCTGTCCTGGAGCCTGTTTGGTGGAATTGAAGTCCTATGGGCTGTGGATGAGGGTGAGTCAGAAAAGGGGGCTATTCATGTGGGAAATCACCCCGAGCACTTCCCAGGCACTGCTCTAGGCACGGGGGAGTCGAGGGTGAACCAGGACAGGCAAGACCCCTGCCCTCACAGTGCTGAGAGCGAGGAGTGAGTGAACTAGTGGGCAAGCCAGTTTCCCTTGGTCATCAGACCATGAAGGGAGTGAGGCCTGGGGATGAGACGGCGTGGGGCCAGGAAGCTGGCTACTCTCAGCAGGGCTGGCCTCCCAGGGCCCAGTGTGACGTGGTCCTAGGTGATGAGACGAGCTGGGCAATTAAAGAAAAGGGGGAAGAAGTAGGAAAAAATACTGAGCTGGGACTTCCCTGGTGGTCCAGTGGCTAAACTCCATGCTCCTAACACAGGGCGCCCAGGATCAATCCCTGGTGGGGGAACCCCATTCCACGTGTCACAACTAAGGGATTTCACATGCTGCAACTAAGAAAAAGATCCTGTATGCTGCAGCGAAAAGAGATCTTGCATGCCGCAGCGATCCCACACAAAGATCCCACACAAAGATCCCATGTGCTGGCGCAGCCAAATAAATAAATATTAAAAAAAAAAATACTGAGCTAAACAGAGTTAAACAGAATTCTAAATGAAGGAGCCCTGAGGGTTTGAATACCTTAACTGGTCCATGTGTGCACTCGACACATTCTCTTATTGAATCAGGCAGTGTTCTGGGCACGAGGGAAGCAGGCCTGAACAAGAACAGGCACGCAAGAACGGGGAGAGCATTGCTTAGTGCGGGCGAAAACGGACTGCACAGAAGTAAACAGACAAGTGCAAAATCAGGATGGAAGAGGACTCTGAGGCACAGAGCAGGTAAGAGGTCTGGAGAGACCCCTCGGAGGTGATGCTCTGTGAGCCAAGTCCTCACATGCAGGAGGAGGCCACGTGCAGCGTTTCCCGCACTAACATGAGAATGGAACCGTGTGTCACAGGGCGTCTTGCACGACTCCTGCTCCTCAGACGGGCTTTGAGAAATGCTGGCACAGAGAAAGCTGGAGGGCGATGCTGGCTCCCGCACAGGCTCCCAGGACTGAGGCGGGCAAGTCAGGATGGAGGCTGTGGCTCTCACGGAAACAAAGGAGGACATGTCACCTAGAAGTGGCCCCTCTGAAGGCGCATCAGAAAATGAGAGTGACTGGGAGGTCTCCGCTGCACTTCTGGGTTTGGCAATTCTTGCACTCCCTCGTGGGTGGCCCTAGGTCCCCTTTGGTGCTGCTGGACTGAGACTAATTGAGAGCCCAAGATTAGACAACACGGCCTCTGTAGGCATGAGCAGGTGCTGTTTTTCACATGTCCCAGGAAGCAGAGAACGGGGATCCTTTTCCTAGGATGTTGCATCCTAAAGAACATGTAATTGTTTTTAGTGTGTCTGGGTGATGACGAGCAATGTGCCCATTTCTGGGGATCTTTACCAAAGTCCTCCTTTGGTCCTGATAAAGGAATGCATTCTACACCCCAGGACCAGAAATAAGATCCAAGGTCCAACCAGGGCACATCCTAGCCTCGTGGAAAGTTCATGTTCAGAGGGAGAGATTAACACTGTCTGTCTGCAAAAGAGCTGCAGGGAGCCGCCCTGAGAGCGAACGCCAGCGTCCCCGCGATGTCCTTTCCTGTCTGGAGCAGGCAGGCATCTGGACTTTCTCAGAGCTCACATCAGATGCGGTGCATTATGCATTCAAGTCCTGCAGGCAGGAAGCTCCCAGTAGCCGCCATCCTGCCCCGGCTCTGTTCCCGATAAGCTGGGCTCCGGGTCTGCCAGAGTGCCGCTCTGAGAGGCCGCAGCACACGGCCTGACCTGGCAGGTGGGGATGCCACTCACCGTCCACGTTCCCTCAGCTACAGTTCAACGCAGAGACAAATGGGAGCAGCCCACCCACGAGAGCTGCTGTCTCTTCCCAGCCTCTGCTTCCCTGAAGCTGTGAGATGGGCAAAGGACCAAGCCTGAGTCTGGTTCCTCTGTGTGGATGCCCTCCTCGCTCCTCGTCACCCAGCCACCCATCATCTTTTTCATCTCAGCTCAGTGTAAACTTCCTCTGGGAAGCTGTCTAGATTGGATGACGCCGCCCTTTAGGGTTCTTACACCACATCCTGCCTCTTTGATGAGTACCTGTGATGGCTTCAAATCCCAGGTCTGGCACTGACTGTGCCTTGAACAAATCCCGTCACTTCCCGGGGCCTCAGTTACTGAAGAAAGGGTGTTGATAAATTGCTCTCTGTGGTCCTTCCCAATCCGAGGACCCTGGGATTTCCCTTCTCAAAACAACAGCCATGAGCACAGGGTGTACCCAGGCAGCGGTCTTGGCCCTGGGGCATGACCTTGAAAAAAATCCCTTTACCTCTCTTCCATTTACTCAGCACTAAAATGATCCAACGAGCTGCAATGCTGGCTTCCAAACATTTTAAGGCATGAAGTCCATTAAAAAAAAATGTAATCTGATAACCTAAAACAGGTAAAAGTGCTGGCTTAAAATAGGAGTGAGGGTCTGGGAGACTCTTTCTGTTTTGGCCTCTGGGGCACCTCCCCCAACAGAGCTGCTGAAGCACCGCTTCAAAACCACTCCCTTAGATGGGCACTCCAAATCCAACGCAGTCAAGTTCCGATGTCCACCCACACCCACCTCACGTTTACTCAGGGCTTGTATTCTGTGAGGTTGGAGATCCTTTGAGAAGCATCCAAAAGATACAAAAGGTCACCTGCTTCTCTTCAATTTTGTGGTTTTCACATGCTTAATTTCAAACATCACTCCATAGAGCACAAAAAATCAGGACTATAAAAGCAAGGAGATCAAACCAGTCAATCCGAAAGGAAATCAACCCTGATTCTTCATTGGAAGGATTGATGGTGAAGCTGAAGCTCCAATACTCCAATACTCTGGTCACCTGATGCGAAGAGCTGACTCACTGGAAAAGACTTTGATGCTGGGAAAGACTGAGGGCAGGAGGAGAAGGGGGCGACAGAGGATGAGATGATTGGATGGCATCATCAACTCAATGGACAGGAGATTGGGCAAACTCTGGGAGATAGTGAAGGACAGGGAAGCCTGGTGTGCTGCAGTCCATGGGGTCGCAAAGAGTCAGACACGACTGAGCGACTAAACAATAACGACAAGGGTAGGAGAGAAGGACTCTATCAATTAACCCATTTCCAAATCATTGCTAGCTACGCAAAAGCCCCGGGTGCTGGAAGGAAGGATATGAGTGAGCATGGCCAGCCTGCCTGCTCACTGAGGAATCACCAACACCAATGGAGGTGTGCTCACCCCTAACACGATTCCAGGCACGTGTGTCCCCTCACGGCGCCCAGCAGAGTTCCTGTAGTCCCAACCACGGAGTGCCCACCACAGGAGGGGCGGTCAATCAGGAGACCTGGCCCCTAGGAGCACAGAGCCAAAGACACAGACAAGGACTCTGCAGACCCAGGCCGCCCCTCTTCCTTCAGAATTCGCTGAAACATCTCCCCCATCACTCTCCCCCAGGTGTGAAGGACAGGGTGGCTTTCTATAGCCAGCACCCCACACACCTTTACTTCTTTATTTTCCAGCACCTTCTAAATTCATCCCCCTGCTCGTGCTGAGGTCCGCAGAGAAGCAGTGAGCGACCCTGCTTCCTTGGCGTCAGAGACACACGACAACCCGCTGAGAAACCCTCTGGGAGAAGGCTCAAGGGCTGCGCCTTTGTGGGCACCTGGCCGTGGGTGTTGATTTGGCTGACCTTTCAGAACCACAGAGAAACCTTCTATATTGTGAGGCAGCTGATTTTCATTATTAATCTTTTAGAGGCACTAAAGCTTCTCTAAAACCACCTCCTGAAGTTAGACCTTCCCTTGGTCTTCCCTCAGTGCTTGTTTGGTTTATGAAAATGCATTAAATCAGGAGTCATTCTGCTCGCCTTCCCACAAAAAAGGTCCCGCTTCCTCAGCCCCACCATCTGGCTGGCGATGCTCCTCTTCATCAACCCCAAGACAGCAGCAGAACCCCCTGCACGATCCGGCGTCTCCCGCTCCTCCCCACTCCCCGCCCCCAACCTGGTCCTGCTCTGTCCTCTTGAATTTAAACCTTTAGCCCTGCAGTGACAGACAGCAAGTTGGAAGGGGAAGGGAGGCGGTGCTATTTATAATCCGGCGGAGTTCACCCTCAGAACACAGCCATTTTTTTCCAGGCCACCTGCCAGAGCCCGCATTCCCCGGGCTCCATATATGGGCCTCCCCACAGGCCCCTGTGGCCACAGCCGCACCTCTGAGGGGACTCAGGCAGCCGGGCGAGCCAGGAAGGTAAGGCCGGATCTGCTTCTCCAGGGCCTGCGAGGAGGCCAAAGCCAGCCGGGCAGCCTGGCCTCCCCACGGCGGGGTGACCTATGACCTGAGACAGGCAATGAAAGAGTCCAGAAGCCTGGGGTACCAGCCTGATGGAGCTTGCAGGGCGGCCAGCTTTCCCCCGAAGGCTTGAATAAGAATGGGGAGGGAAAAATGTGTTCTCCCTATAAAACATTAGATCACCCCATAGTTTTGCCAAGTGGTTTTCAATTGTTTCCACTGCGATGTGACTGAGGTCTGTCGGGGCCTTGCCAGCCCCCAAGGGCTCTGAAAGCTGGATTTATGGATACCCTTGGATGGGCAGATGGGAGGGGAAGCCCAGGGAGGGTGGGCAGGCCAAGGCAAGGGAGCAGGGCTTGGCCAAGCTGATATTTTCTGCAGGCTCTCAGCTTTGATTAGCATATATTAAGGATACAAAAAGAGAAAGGCGTCTGGCCTCTCCTGGGCATTTGGACGCAAACACCCAACTGCCTTCGGGAAGCCAAGCATGGCAGCAGCAAGAAGGGCCTGACCGGTTGAGCTGTCACTCTGGGCTCTTCTCATCTCACTTCTTTCTGTGCTGATGCTCCTGGGTCCAGGCTGGGGCCACAAGTGGGTGGGGTATGGCCCCATGGAGCAGGAGTCCTGGGAACCCTCCTCTAAGTTCATGTGGGCAATTTTACTTCGATGTCTTAGAAAGCATCTCCAAACCTCCTCGAGAATGGTCTGCAGGGGACACAGCTGTGTCAAATCAAGTTCAAGTCCTTCCTCTGAACAGCTTTCTGTGGTCATCTGGCTGTCTCTTCCTTAGGATGGAGAGCATCTGGTATTGTGATGAATGGTTATTGTTAATATGAACGGTTTGGCTTTATTGAGGGCTATTCAACACCAGCCATTTAACACACAGCATCTCATTTAACTCTCATTCCCAGCTGGGGCTGGTGGTAAAGAACCCGCCTGCCAATGCTGGAGACAAAGGAGACATGGGTTCCATCCTTGGGTCGGGAAGATCCCCTGGAGAAGGGAACAGCAACCCACTTCAGTATTCTTGTCTGGAGAATGCCATGGCCAGAGGAGCTTGGCGGGTTACAGTCCATAGGGTCACGAAGAGTCAGATACGACTGAAGTGACTTCGCACACACACACATCTCATTTAACTTCCATAACGACCCTGAAAGAGGATGTTGTTTCATCAGTGAGGAAACGGGGGAAGCAGAGAGGTTAAGTCCACCCTGAGGTTGTCCAGCTCCTCACTCCCAGCCTCTCCACTGTACACAGTGGTTCCTATCACTCCTGCCTGCCGTCTGCTCTGTTGCATTTTATAGTTGCAGGTGGAGACCGCTGTCTAAACCTTGTCTCCTCTTCTCTCCTCCCAGAGTCAAATGAGACCCACAGAAAATCTTTGCTTGTGTGGGAGTCCTTTGGCCAAGGCACCCTTTACCTGTGAGCTCTTTTCACCCTGGGATGGATTCCTGAATCTCTTGACTCTGTGGCCTCTGTCACCCACCCTGAGGGGCCCCTCGATCCTGCCTCTGCGGAGGTCCCAGCCATCCCTACTGTTCCTCTTTTGCCTGCAACAAATATGGGACTGGCACTTCAGCCCGGGAAAAGCAGCAGCAGGAGTTGATCAATTCCTAAGCAACGAAGATCCTGTTTTCATGCAAACGTCCCCGGCATTAAAACAAAAACAAATTCTTCCCAGGGCGCGTCCTGGATGCCAAGTCTTCTTGCAAGACACATTTTGAAGCAAGGTTTTGCGCCTGCGTGAGAGTCTAAGGGGGGCTGGGAGGAGAGCTGCATGCCAAGCACAGTCTTGATATGCTTTCCTTTTAAACTTGCAGCCACTCCATGAGCTAGCCACAGTCAGATCCGAATTTGACAGATAAGGAAACAGAGACAAATGAGGCAACGTGTCCAGGGTCAATCAGCCGGCGAATGGCAGCCAGGGCACGTGACCAGGTCTGCTTGAAGCTGTATTATTTTGGACAGGGACACAGGTTATCCACTGCGACTGTATTTACCTTACAGAGACGAGGGGGATGACGACGAACATTTCAGATGACGATGGGCAAAATCTTTTTTTTCCCCCTTAGTGTGCTTTTCCCATCAAATAAAAAGAAAGGATGGTGCCTGGATACNCTGAAGAGGTGGGGAATCACCAAGGGCTTCCTGGAGAAGGGATTTATTCCAACTCAGAGGTCTCCTAACAGATTGCTGTGACCTGGTCTTACAGGAGCTGGGTGCCCACCAACACCAGCTCTACCAGAACACTGCCAGGGTCGCTGGGCTTGCCCAAGGGTTACAACGCCCACAGGGCATCTAGCCTCCAGCTGGCCCCAGCAGCTTTGTCCTTTACGATCATGGGAGTTCAAAGGCAACACACATTGATGGGTTCAGGGCAGACTTCACGAGTCACTTTTAGTAAATGATCATACCACCAGGATTGCAGCTCTTTGGTGCTGCCAACCATCAGGCACCACCCCCTTCCTGCTGATACTGTGCCCACAGCTCATGGTGCAGCCAAGACTACAGCTCAAACTTCTTTCCTCTTGCCTCTGAAACCCTCTGTGAGTCCCTCTTTCTCACACTGAGGAGGTGATCACTGGCTTCATCACGTGCCCAGAAGCAGCCAGGCAGCTAGGATGGGGAGATACAGAGGCAGCCTTCCTAAGGTAACCTGAAGGGGAATCTGGGGCAGGGAGGCGCTCCCTCCCAGTGCTACCACAGCAACTGGGACCAAGCAGGCAAAGGTCTGGTGCTGGGAACAGTGCGTAGGCAAGTCTGGCAAAAGAAAAGGGCCCATAAAGGGGCTTTGTGGAAGTTAAAAGTGACAAGAACCATCTGAGTGGAAAGAGCATGGACGCTGTGTACAAAAGACCTGGGCTGGCATCCAACACTGACTGTCCCTGCATCAGGGGTTGAGAGCACTCCCTGGTATCCACGTTCTCCTTTTCCTCCCAGGCAACAGCTAGACTACATTTCCCAGACTTCCTTGCAGTGACCGGTGGTCATATGACAGTTTTCTGGCCAATGGAATTTGAGTAGAAGTGATGCGGACCTGGCTCCTAAAAACCTCCCACTTGGGGTTCTCTCCTTTCTCCACCCACCACTGAATGGCGAGAGCTCCCAGGACTAGAGGGAGACAGAGCCACAAGAGGGAAGGAGCTTGGGTCCCTGAATCACGGAGTGGAACATGGCCTGCTGGACATACACACTGACTTGTGGTATGAGCAGAAATAGACTCCTAAGTTGTTACACTGTTAAAATTAGGGGGCTGTTACAGCTGTTAGTTAAATCTGACTAATATAGACTTTCATTTACCATGTAACCTTTGGTTGAATTTCTTAACCTCTTTAAGCTTAGATTTCCTCATCTGCAAAATGAGAATTAAAAAAACCTTCCTAAGAATGACTGGATTTACATTTGTAAAGTTCCCACAGTCGTGACTTTTGTGAGCTCTAGGCACTTTTGCCTCTGCGTGTAGACCCTTCCTATGTTAAAAAAACTCAAAGATCCATAAAAAATTAGATTTTAATGTTATATTGATATAAAGACAAATACACTCCAGGCTGGATTAACCGTTATGTTTATTATTATTATTTTAATATTCAATTTTCTATACATTATGTTCATTTTTTCTTCTAATTTTAAGAGAAGTTAAAATGAAACATTTTCTGGGGTCTTAGAAGTATTGTGGGCCCTGGGCACCATGCCTATTGTGCCTAATGAAGAAACTGATCCTTTTTACTACAAAGCCTGGCTCCCGATGCATGCAATAAATGATAACTATTATGGGTATTTAAAAAATAATAATAGGAAGACAGAGACATGAAAAAGCCACAAATGGTTATGAAACCCTTTTCACACACCTCATTTCCTCCAGTGCTCACATCCTTTGTATGAGATAGTTTCATCTATATTTTCCAATGAAAAGAAGCGAGGCTCAAGGAGATTAAGTACTATGCTCAAGAGGGGCAAGAACATCCACCACTCAGTGCTTTCTGCCTGCTGGCTCATGCCAGGCGTAATGCTGGACACCTGTCTTACTTTATGACTTTTAATTTTCACAACCTTGTGATGAGATGGGACTTTTGTCATCCCCCATATTACAACCGAAAAAAGAAATCAATGTTGAGGACAAATGAGTGAGCTGAGAACTGAAGCCTTCTGGTGCCATTCTAATGGTCATTCTACCAGCCGCCTTTCCATCTCCTGAGAGCTGTACCCTGAGCACTGGTGAGTGGCCTTGCCTGTGGAGGGTGTCAGCCACCCCAACACCTCCTTTCACGGGATGGAGAAGGACCTGCTCAGGACTGCCGTCCAGACACATCGTGCCAGGTTACACTTGGGCTTCCTCATTCTCTACCCAAATGGACTCTTTCAAAGGTCTAATTATAGTGACTTCTATTTTCTTGTAAATAATCACATCTGTCATAACTGATTTCACTGATCCAAGGCTCCAAGTTGGCAGCCTTGGAGGTCTGAGCCAATGTGTCAACTATGCCAAATAGGCTGTAAGCAAAAGTTGCACAAAATTGAAGAGAGAAAAAAAGAAATTAGTCGCAGGCATATAGATGGTAGGGACCAATATGTGCTTTTCTGCAACAGTTACATCAACACAAACTCCTAAATGTGGCAATGGTGTCAATCTCTCGCAAATCTAAGTTAGTAAAACCAACAAGCCAGCCAGATCCCAGGGAATGAAAATGATCTTTTTAGTAGGGACTCAAGACTGAGCGACTTCACTTTCACTTTTTACTTTCATGCATTGGAGAAGGAAATGGCAACCCACTCCAGTGTTCTTGCCTGGAGAGTCCCAGGGATGGGGGAGCCTGGTGGGCTGCCATCTATGGGGTCACACGGAGTTGGACACAACTGAAGCTACTTAGCAGTAGCAGCAAGCCTAGAAACTGGTTTTTCTAATATTTTTTTTGAGTCTAAGGTGATACCCCTAGGAATTTGCTATGGCTCTTTGTGCTTGTTTTCAGGAAGACAGACAGGATGCAAGTCTCTCTCGCGTGAAGGACTCCCATAGCCTTAAGGCCAATGTTTTTTTGAGTGCAGTTGTTTAGCCAGCATTAAGTCATAGCTCAAACATTATCTCCAGATTTTGGTCCAAATCTCTCTCCACCTACCTTATCAGTACTGTGACTAAGCAAATCATTTCAGCTTCCCCAGTTCATCTCAGTTTCCTCATCTATAAAACGGTGACAGCCTATAAACTTCCTAAGGCAGAATGATGTAATGACCATGTGTGACAGTCTGTTGGAAACTGTGAGTGAGGCATACATGCTAGTCATCATCGGCATGATGAACACAGCGGATACACTGAGTCCTGTTTTCAATCCACCGTGATGGTTTCTTTCTCTTCTCAGATGACGCTAAGTTGAAACAGTCACACTTCAAGTCAAAGCAAGGATGGGAGATGGGGATCTACTTGGGACTTCTTTCTTTAGGAGGGATTTGAAAATCATCTTGAAATTAAGCTCTGACAGTCCCTGTGTTTGACGTGAAGTCAGTGTGAGCACCGTTCTGCCCTCTCTAAGCCCTGGCAAAGCAGCCGTGGAAACAGCCCAGGAACCAAGAAATTAAAGGCAGCAAAGACCATCCCTCACTGAGTCCAGGCGCAAGGTTATAGACTTGGTGTGAGGCATTGCTTGTGGGTGGTGGTGTTTAGTCGCTAAGTCATGTCTGACTCTTTTGTGACCCTGCGGACTGTAGCCTGCCAGGCTTCTCTGTCCATGGGATTTTTCTGGCAAAAATACTGGAGTGACTTGCCATTTCCTCCTCCAGGGGATCTTCCTGACCCAGGGATCGAATCTGTGTCTCCTGCATTGGCAGGCAGATTCTTTACCACTGAGCCACTGGGAAGCTCTGAGGTACTGCTTACCCACCAGCAAGCCAGTGGCAGGAACATGAGAATGGCAAAGGATAAGGAAGCAAGATGATCCATTTGGCAAGAAAGAGGTCAGTCTTAAGCCTCCTGGTTCCCCTTTTGGATTGTCTCCAATGTATTAGTTTGTGGACGTCCCACTTTACATACAACACTGTGGGCTGAGCACGATTCTACAGTGAGGTTTGTGACCCAGGGGAGAAGGGCTGTTATCTGCTCACTGACTGGACACCACTCTATCAATGCTGTGAAAAGAAGTTTCTACAGCCCTGCTTCCACTGCTGGTCACTCCTGGACCTGCAGTCCATGGACCCGTTTCCCACCCAGACTCTGTGATGCCTCAGGGCTCCATCCCCTGTTCCCCTGCTGTTCTGTAAGTTGTTAGATTTGACTCCTTCTCCTTGTCCCTTGAGATCTTCTAGGGCACTACCACGCGACGTGCTCACTATCACTCTCACTCCCAGCTTCGTGTTCTCTCTGACCACAGAGAAATGATATTGACAGCTGCCTAGATGCTTGCAAGGTCTCAGGCTTGGGGCCCAGCCCTCTTCGGACCTATCTGAACCTGTTTCGTCCTCAAAAGAAGCCAACAAGGCAGGTGTTACTATCTCCCATTTTACAGACAGGGAAATGGAGGTTTTCAGAAGTGAAAGGTCTTTACGTGTTATTGTAAGCTTGTAAGCAGTAGCGTGAATTCAAAAGTCTAGACTGAATGGCTTCTAGGGCAAGCATTTAGGTCTTCATTTAAGCCATAGAAAAACATGTGGATAGAATGGGGTTGAGTCAGAGACCCCAGGCTCATTACCAGGAATCTTGGCCCATGCAATTTCACTCAGGTCCATTGGCACCTTTTGGGGTGATCGTTTAACCTGTAAACTTCTCCAAAGGAACTGTCCAACATTTCTCCAGCATGTTCCCAAGGAGCTCACGAGTGGCATTCTCAAACACCTTAATGACAAGCAGAGGTGCCTAATTGTGGCTCCCCCCAACACACACCTACTGGCTAAAAAGCCATGAAAAAACCTGAAGTTAATCAGCCTCCACCTGATTCAGGGAGTCCAGGAAGCTGGATCCCAGTGAGCACCGTTCTGCCCTCTCTGCTGCTGCTGTTCAGTTGCTAAGTCATGTCTGACTCTTTGCGTCTCCATGGACTATAGCCCATCAGCCTCCTCTGTCAATGGGATTTCCCAGGCAAGAATACTGGAGTGGGTTATCATTTCCTTCTGTAGGGAATTTTCCCGACCTAGGGATCGAACACACATCTCCTGCTTAACAGGCGGATTTCTTTACCACTAAGCTGCCCGGGAAGCCCCTCTGCCTTTTCTAAGCCCTGTCAAAACAGCCTTGGAAACAGCCCAGGAACCAAGATATTTAAAGCAGTTAAGATCATACTAGCTGAGTCCAGGTAGAAGGTTAGACCTGGAGTAAGACATTGTCCACCAGCAGGTCAGTGGCAGGGAGGTGAGAACAGCACAGGCTAAGGGAGCGAGACGATCCATTTGGCAAGAAGAGGTCTCAAGCTGGCAAGTTCGCCTTTCCCACTGTAATTCTGGAGCCCTGGCAGCACTGTGCAGGAACAGCAACCCCCAGCACCCCTTCCTGAAGCATTCGGGCAATAGTGACAGAGAGCAGTCAGAGCACACAGACATCAACCGCCTGCACTTATTAAGCTCTTACAATTTGTCAAGCATCGCGCGTGGTGCTGATTTTCATGATCTCTTAAAATGCTTTAATATATATATAAATATATTTGCAAAGAAATACATGCTCATGGTCAAGAAAGCAAATAACTACAGAGGTTGACCATGAAAACCACCAGCTTGTAATAAAAATTAGCCACCCCGCAAAAGCAAATCTGTTTTCCAGTTCTTTTGGTGGTGACTTCCCTGAGTGCAGGGTTTCTCTTAACCTTCCAAAAGACTGATGATGCAGACAGAATTATTACCTCTCTTCCCAGATGATGACAGGGTGGGGTAGCCTCCAGTCACACAGCTAGAGAGGGGTGGAGCCAGGAGTCAGACTCACATCTGCCTCCCTCCAGGGTCTGCTCTTAAAACTTGAGGCTCTGTGGCTGACACATCTGGAGCTGAGTAAAGGATGTGGCTCAGGTCATATGGGCCCGGGATGGCTCCTAAGGTCACCTGTTGTCCAAAATCACATGTGGAAGACACAACTGAATGACATCATGGAATTACACACATGAGCTGTCTTTCTTCTTGGGAGGTCTGTTTCCAGCTCTTCTTTCTAGTCTCTCTGGGCCTGTCCTCCTCCAGCCACTTCAGACATCTCTGCTCTTTCTGTTATGACACAGTGGCCCATGTGATATCACAGGGCGAGTCTCTGGGACCCTTATATTCCTCTCCAGGAACCTCACATCTTCCTGTCTCTTATCCTAGAAGATAGTCTGTACAGCATTTATCACCATCTTCACTGGGACATTGCAAGAAAGAACAGTCCCTTCCAGATTTGAGGTTCATGAAGAAATGGCTTTCTCTGGTTTCATGCATTTGCAGTGGAAAGCGTTACAATATGGACAATATCTGTTCATAATACAGCTACTGGTTAAGGGCACACAACCCAGGCTAGTCAGGTTCCAATCTTAGTAGTGGCACTTGCTCACTAGCTTTGGTAACCTGGCAAGTTATTCCCTTCTCTGTAGCTGATTCTTCAGCTGTAAACCGGGAAGGAGTGTAGTGAGAATTATGGATTATGAATGATGAGGGTTAACAGATGAGAGCCCTGAACTCTACTGACCAGAACCAGGGCTCCACAGATACTACTATTATTTATCAGAACTGTTGTTGTTGCTGAACATCCTGCAGTTTACCCAAGATGTCAATACACATCGTATGGTGTCCTTGTATCTAAGAGGAGTAAGGACAGAAATGGTCATATCTCTTTAAAGTATAATTATTACTCAGGGAACTCAAACTGGGCCTCTGTGCCAACCTAGAAGGGTGAGATGGGGTGGGAGGTGGGAGGAAGGCTCAAGAGGGAAGGGACATATGTATACCTGAGGTTGACCCATGTTGATATATGGCAGAAACCAACACAATATTGTAAATATCCTTCAATTAAAAATAAGTAAACTAAGAAAAAAAGTAAGTGACCTGTCCAAGGGGACAGGATGGCTCAGAGTCAGAAGCAGTCATGAAGACGCATTTAAACTTTCCTGCTAAGGCTGGGTATCTCTGAGTAAATCCCTGGACCTCTCTAAGCCTCCTTTGTAAAATAAGAGCTGAAGCCAAGGCCTCTCCACCACTCTCTAACAGAGAAGTGATCAGCACTGCAGTTGAAAGTTCTCCCAAGTTCCCANTCTTCCCCTTTTCTCCCTTCTTCCCTGTAAATCTGTCCCGGGCCCACCGCCTCCGGAGCTGCACACAGCGGCCTGCCTGCTCCACACACGAGAGGGCTTCCCGAGGAAACGTCACACCAGTTCCGTGGGCAGTTTCTTAACATGCAAGGCTTCCAGAAAGATCTGAGTCAACAGGCTCGGCTGAGGCAGCCAGAGTGGCAGCGGGTCTCTGCCAGGCAGCCCGACCTGTAGAAGCCCTGCCAGCCCGGAGCGGGCAGAGGGAACCCAAGCGCCAGACCCCTGCGAGGAACAGTGACCCCGAGGCTGTGACCCGCGTCCTCTCGACCAGCAGGGACCCTGTGGCCAGAGCGGGAGCAGATGGCCTTCAGAGTCAGCAGGCAGCGCGGGACCCCAGGCCTCCCGACCCTCGCCTGTGCATGGACTTTCTTTCAGGACACATACTCGTGCCAGAAGAGTGGGAAAGTTCCACATCGACTCTTCCAAACGGGAGGGCAGAGAAGGCTGGGAAGCGGCAGCCATCTTCCTCCAAGTGTGCCTCTGGGGTTCGCAGGACGCAGCTGAACAGCTCTGCTCCCTTGTCTGTAGAGCTCTCCTCTGAACCGAAAACACTGCCCTCGGTTCCCAGAGTCCCCAGACAGGAGCCCCGGGTCAAAAAAACCTGCTCGTGGGGACAGTTGTCAGACCCAACCTGCGACACTCCATTTCACAAGAAGGGGGCATTAGGGGGAAAATGTGCTGGAATATGTTTAATTATTTTGCTAAAAATGATCATCTGCCCATGCTGCCCTGAGAGTTTTATTACAGATAGCCAGAATGAAGTAGGCAATTTGCAATAAGTAAATCCTCCCTGCAAACCCCAGGGCAGGAATTTTTCTACATGTTGTTATTTTCAGCCACCAATGTCTGGTCTCTTCATTCCTTGAAAGCCTTGATTTACAGAGTTGGAGGTCTACAACGTGGAACTTCTGAAACAGACTGTCAGCCATAATGTCTATTTTCTGCTGTTAAAGTTGGTTACAAATACCTAGGTACCGGCAAAGAAAGACTCAAAAATATTCATCTTTCCAGCTGTGCTGTGTGTGTGCGCGCACCTGTCTACACGATACAACTTCCAGCCGTAGGTTTTGTTTTGTTTTTCTAAGTCTTTCAGGCAAGCCTCCCACACGGTTTTGAAAGGGGGGAAAAAAAACAAAACATGTTCTTTGTTCTTTAGCTCTTGGAGTTTAATAGGATTTTCATCTCCTGGGCCCCCTTCAGGGAAAAAAAAAAAAAAAAAAACCCGGCTAAGTAACCACTAGCTATTCTCACTATTAATGCAAGCCTTTCACTGTTAACCTGCATGTAGGGTGACGGACAGCATGTGGTGCAAAGACGTTTCGTCAGCTGCCAGAACAAATGACGGAATGTCAGATCTCCAACAGCTCACCTCCCAGATAAGGGTCACGGTGGGCCCACTGGTGCCGCCTGCCTCAGGAATTCCACAAATATTTACTGAGCACGGGGGTGGCCACGACAGCTTGGGGGCTCCACCATGCCATTCAGGATCCAGAAACCACCTCCCCCTCCACCCTCCCACTGTTTTTGCAGAAGCCAAGGGTTACAGGCCCCACGCCAGCTTCCTCTGTGGGCACCGAGCAGAGCAGAAAAGTTAGGGCAACCAGTTCTATATGAACCCAGGACAGAGGAAGAGAGCAGGACGCAAAGGGGCACGGTGAAAGACACCCAGTGGTGACCGGCCTCTTCTGTCGTCAAGGTCACCTGAACTGCAAGACAGACAGACTCCAGCTATACCGGACTAGCTAGCAAAAAACCAAAAGCATTTTCTTTTTCTCAAAAGTAAATTCAAATGCCGTTATTCGGGCAAAGCAAAGGCAGAGGGCTTGTGGGAGGCAGGTGGATGGGACTCAACCAGAAGGTTAGAAACAAAAAGTTGACCACACATCATCCAGCAGGGTTGCTGAGAATGAGTGCTTCTCCCAATAGAAAGACTGGGCATCGCCTGGCTCCCTCCTTGGACAACCAGCCTCACTCCAACCACGCCCTCTACTCTGCAGAGGTAACCAGGACACACCAGGATTTACTGGACATCAAACCAGCTACAAAATGTGGAGTTCATGGAGACGATATTTAATAGATTTCTCTGGATTTATATCTCTTCTACCTGCCCCGCCCCTGCTCCAATCTGAAGTGAGTAACTTGGTCAGAGAACTTGGCATGAAATTCTAGTAGTGAAAAAAAAAAAAAAAAGAAAACAGTGAAGCACAAGCAAAATGCACAGGGTTCTAGTCCAGTTCCCACTGCTGGTAACTTGATGTTGCATGCGTCATTTACCTTCTGTAACGGAGGGAAGAATGTCTTCACTCCCTCCCGCGTAAACCTAGGAGTTGGGTGGGGAGACGGGCTTGTTAGCTCTCCTGCCCTGGGCACTCTGGGCTGGTGGAAAGGCTTACGGGCAAAGTTAAGTGCTCAGAGAGGTGAAACACTCTATCTTAACATTCCCGAATGTAAGCGGAGAGGAGAGAGGAGCGCTTTTGGTTTCACTGCATCTTTCGGGAGCCAGATTTGATACTGAAACCTTTTAAAGTAGCTGAAGGGCCTTCAGCTTTTTACAGCCCTGGGTTTCCTCTCCTGTAAGACCTCAGAGGGTTGAGCTAGATGATCTTGGAGGCTACTGGTTCATATTGGTTGGCTGACTGTTCAAGACAGGAACTATGCAAAGGTGATAACCAACAAATGCTTGGCTGGTTGACTATGGGATCCACTGGTTGAAGAGGCTGTTTATTTTCTGAGCAGAGCCCCAGGGGCTACATTCAGTGTTTGCAGAGCTAAGATTCAAACACATGGCCATTCCGGGCCAGGATGTTAGGATCAAGGTTCTTAAGTTACTTTTCAAGGACTTTTGTGGACTTCTTTGTGGTCCAGTGGGTAAGACTCCGTGTTCCCAAAGCAGGAGTCCTCAGTTCGATCCTTGGTTGGGGGACTAGATCCCGTATGTCATGACTAAAGATTCTTAATGCCACAAAGAACACCCGGTGTAGCCAAATAAAAATATTTTAAAAATTAATTTAAAAATACACTTAATAAATCTAGAAAGTTCCATAGAAAAATAAATCTAGATTGAAGTAGTATCTTTTTCACCACCGTAGCATTCCTAGTGTTTTGCATGGTGCCTGTCACATAGTAGGAGCTGGAATACATGTTGTATGAATAACCAAAGTTTCCAACACCCAGAACACTTCTGACACTACCTTCCCCTCCCCCAGAATGTATCAGTTCAGTTCAATCGCTGAGTCGTGTCCGACTCTTTGCGATCCCAAGGACAGAAACATGCCAGGCTTCCCTGTCCATCACCAACTTCCCGAGCTTGCTCAAACTCATGTCCATTGAGTCGGTGATGCCGGAATGTATATGCATAGCTGAATCCACAAAAACCTTTCAACTACTTTCCCGAATGAAACTAATATTTAATCCCCGGCCTTTCCTGTATCCCCCACACACTCCCAATCTCACAAGTCAAGTGCTGGCTATTGGCTATCCTGCTCGCCAAAGAGGGCAACAGAAGATGGGACGGTTGGACAACATCACTGACTCAATGGACGTGAACTCGAGCAAACTTTGGGAGATAGTGGAAGACAGAGAAGTCTGGTGTGATCTAGTCCATGGGGGTCACAAAGAGTCGGACACGACTCAGGGGCTAAACAACAACAACAATTTTGCTCAGCAAGCTCTGTCCCTTCCTGGCTGTGTTCCTTCACCTTGCCAAGGCTCAATTTCCTCATCTATTACACGCAGATAACCAGGCCTTTCTCAGGAGGAAAGGAATGGTCAGGTCCTCCAAGGGGAGGTGGGGGGAATATATAAATTAACCCACCAGTGCTGAGAATCCACCTGGCACAATGCATGCTCACTCATGGTAAATACCAGCCATTAGAGTTACTCCTGTACTCAGTAGCATTCATGCTTGGCAGTAATTAGGGCCTCATTAAATTTTAATTTCCTTTGTGCCAGACTGGATGCTTAAGGCAGAACCAAGTTGGATTAGTACTCCACAAAATGTAAGAAAAATAAATATGCTGCAAAAAAAAAAAAAAAGGCTTTTATGTTTTGTGGTCTTTTGGATCATCAGGACTACTTCCTCACATACCACTGGGCAGGACAATTGGACACTGTTCTTAGAGCTAGAAGTGGCATTCGACTAAGTGGCAGGAAGTTCTGTTCAGCTCAGGGCTTTGCTACTGGTAATCTTTACTCCTTGAGACAACACGGCCAGTGATCCCAGGACTTTGCTGGATAGAGACTCATCCTACTTGACAAACATCCATGTGTTCCCCTGTGTTCTTCCAGACTCCCTGCAGTTAGGCAGGGTCGTGTGAGCAGAACTGACACGTTTAAAGAGGGTACATGTGACTCTTTAGTCTTCTTTTCCGCTCTAGGAGCCTAAAAGCCAATTCTTTGAAATGATGCGGCCAAAAAAATTCAGCTTGCCTGGATCCCTAGGTCACAGCTACCTTGAAGAGCTTTGGTGCATTTCATGAAAGTAAGAACTAATCCTTGTTTGGTTCAGCCAGTAGGATATCAGGGTTTATTTGTCACCGCATCATAGCCTAGCCTAAGCTGACTACTAACACATCTTACTCAGGGCTTGTTCCCGAGCATTCATGCCTGTCCGTCATAGCCAGTTGTTCTCTATTACACACATACACACACACACACACACACACACACACACCATAATTGAAATCTCAACAATTAATTCTTCCTAATCTGTGAGATGATCCTGTAAGATTTAGTAAACTGGCCATCTCTCTTGAGACAAATATTTTTTTTTCTTCTCTCCTTAGAGGAAAATAAATTGGTAACAGAACTGTGTGAGGGAGCTTCCCTGGTGGCTCAGTGGTAAAGAATCTGCCTGCCAAAGCAGGAGAGGCAGGTTTGATCCCTGGCCTGGGAAGATCCCATGTGCCATGAAGCCCATGCTCCAGAGCCCAGGAGCTGCAACTACTGAGCCCTGACACCACAAGCCCACACACCCTAGAGCCCACGCTCAGCCCCAGAGAGGCCACCGCCATGAGAAGCCGGCACACCACAGCTGGAGAGTAGCTCCTGCTCACTGCAACTAAAGCCTGGGCAGCAGCAAAGACCCAGCTCAACCCAAAACAAGTAAATAAATGCAATTCTTTTTTTAAAATACTGCATGAGGACATTTCTTGAGAATGAGGAGCTGTGTTAGTGCCAGGAAGCGCCTTCTAAAGGAAAGAGAAAAGATGCCTCTCTTACTCACTCTAGCCATACAGCCTTTTATAATCAAAATAGTAAACTCTGGAAGGAAATGCAAGGTCCACATCTATGTATCCCACTCACGGAGGCACTTAACACAGAGTCTTCATAACCTCTAACTAACACACCAGCTCTGCAGTGTGGCAAGTACCTGGGCTCGGAGATCACTCAGGTCTGGCTTTAAATCAAGTTAATTTCATAAAGCCTCACTTTCCTCAGATGTCGAATGGGTATAAAAATTTCTACCAAGTAGCGTCGTTGGGGGAATGAAAGAAATTAAAAGAAGAGAGGATAGACAACATGCTTGGTTCAATGGCTGGCATACAGCAGGCATTCAATCAATGCACGTCCTTCTTTCTACCACCTTTAGAGTCTGGTTTCAAGTTCCGACTTGGCCAAAAAAAAAAAAAAGAGTTTGTTTACTATTGGAAGTGGTAGAAAGATCCTGCGCTATTGCTCTGGGTGCCACACAGGACGGTGGACACGGTGTTCCTGGAAGGAAACAAAGGTTGTCGCCACGTCAGAGGAAAGAAGTGCACCCAGGAGGCACACAAAGGCCAGATGTTCAGATGAGGCAGCCAGCCGGAGCCAGGGAGGCAGGCAGATCGTCAGAATTTGGCCAAGAGGCCCCCAAACCTGGGACAAAGGCAGCCTGGGACGGAAGCCGTCTGGCCAGCTTCCTGTGACGAAATGGTCCAGTGACTGTCCTTCCAGGCACTGGCAATGCCAGCCACCAGGGGCAGCAGCGGGTAGCAACTGCTACTTTACCTCCTTCCGACCCAGAACACAGGCTCCCAAACAGGCCAAACAATCATTCACTCATTTGTAGAACCAACCAGTCACTCGAGGGACAGTCATTTGGAACCTGCTCACTGGGCCAGCTCTGGGTTGGTGCTGGGAACATGAAGACAAAGGGGAAACTCTCCTTTGGGATGGAGGGTGGTCCATGGTTTTTCAGGGAGACAGAGGTGCAAAAAGGTCAAAATCCACATGCTAGGATTTCTAAGCAGTTATTTCCAGGGCAGGAATGAGTGAAAGTGTTAGTCGCTCAGTTGTGTCTGACACCATGGACTGTAGCCCGCCAGGTTCTTCTTTCCATGGGGTTCTCCAGGCAAGCATACTGGAGTGGGCTGCCATTCCCTTCTCCAGGGGATCTGTTTGACCCAGGGACCAAACCTGGGTCTCCTGCAGGTTCGACTGCAGGCAGATTCTTTACTGTCTGAGCCACCAGGGAACTGCTAAGTCTGGGGAATGAGTCTTGCTGGGGAGAAGGACCTACATGTAGAAAAGGGAAAGAAGGTGGAGCATGCGGGTTCAGGGCTTGGCCCTGAATGGCTGAAGTGTGGGGCACATGTGGAGTGGGAAGTGGTTATGGCAAAATGTCTGGTGGGTAGAGGTCAGCTCTCAAAGAATCTGGACTTGATCCTGTGGGTCAGAAGTTATTCAGCAGCTGTCCTTGGCATAGACAGGAAAGTCCACTCAAATGGTTTTGATTTGGGGTTTTTGAGTGCCTTTCAGCTGGACATGTGTTTTCTACTTCGACCTACCACTTCCCAGGTGATGCTATTGGTAAAGAACCTCCCTGCTAACAGGAGACACAAGAGAAGTGGGTTCAATCTCTGCATTGGGAAGATCCCTTGGAGAAGGAAATGGCAACCCACTCCAGTATTCTTGCCTGGAGAATCCTATAGACAAAGGAGCCTGGCAGGCCATAGCCCATGGGGTCACAAAGAATCAGACAGGACTGAAGCGACTTAGCATGCATGATCACTTCCTACTGTCCTACAATTGACTCCTTTACTTGTTTCTGTTGCCTGAAAACCCCCTAAAAGCATTTGGCTTTATGACTCCTGGGAGGTTTTTCGGAGGTCAAGGGAACATGATCAGATTTGGTGTTTTAGAGCCACATGTCACTGGAGTGGAGGCGGGGAGGGAATGGTGACATCTGCCATGATACATATTCCTTCCCTTAAGACTTCCTCCTTCTCTCTTACTGAAAAACCAATTCCAGAAAAACTTCTGTTCACTTTTGGGTGGTCAGACCCAGTATGACTCCCCACTCCTATCTCAATACACATACAGATTCTATTTTATTTGATTCTGTTTATCAACTGAGCAGTGGTGTACTGAGCCACCACTCAACCAGAGCTAGGTGTTCAGGTAGCAGGGGATGGGAGTGGGGGTGTGGGAATCAAAGTGTAAACCCCTGTGTCCAGCAAGATGGAGGTCTTGTCACGGTGCCAGAACATACCTGAGACCACTGGTGAGACACACAGTGACACCATAGCACAGGCCACCCAGGCTCCATACGGGTGTGTGGCAGGCATGGTGCACGCGCAGAGCTGGGAGGGCACCAGCCAGGAGGTCTGAACTGCCAGTAGGCCGCTGTCCCCGGAGGCAGGACCACTGAGCCAGAAACGCCATCGCTGAGCACATACCCTGAGAGAACCATAATTCAGGAAGACACAGACACCTCAGTGTGCACTGTAGCACTGTTTACAATAGGCAGGACAAGGAAGCAAGCTCAGCTCAGTCAGTTCAGTCGCTTAGTCCTGTCTGACTCTTTGCGACCCCATGAACCACAGCACGCCAGGCCTCCCTGTCCATCACCAACTCCCNGTGGGGGACAGGGGGCTTTGTATTCTATTCAATCTCACCAGCCAGAATGGTCACAACTGGGGTCAGGGGCCCGGGGTAGGGGGAGATGCTTCTGAGGGATACAGATGGCAGCCCTGCTGAGGACTGGTCTTCCTGAGCCTTTCTGCAACAGTGATTTAAACCGTCATGCTAGCACTGCCCCTGCATGTGTGCCTGCAGCCTGCTCCGTGTAGAATCTGGTCCCTCCTCGGTTTTCTGCAGCTGGTTTGGAGTCCAGAAGCCACAGGTGTAGGCATCCAATCAGCCCAGGAAATCTCATTCATCTTTTCTCTCTACCCTTCTCACCAGCAGGCTACTTTTCTCTCCCACAGAGTCTGTTCTGGGCCCCCGACAGGGAGCATTCCCTCCCAGAGAAAGAGCTAAATCAGCCTGGCCACCCTTCGAGGCCCCAGGAACACAGGAATCCACTCCCTGCCCAGAGCCTGACAGCAAATGGTTCCCAGGGTTTTGCTGATTTCCCCCTGCAAGGTGAACCAGGCGTGGCTTTAAATCCAGGAAAGTAAACCCAGCAGGTGCTTCAAACTTCTCCATCCCAAACCAAGCCTGTGCACCTCTAAAGTCTGAACCTCTTATACCAAAGTGAGTGAATGCCTGGCTGGGCCACACTCCTTCATATCGATGCCCCATGAATCAACAGCACAAGCATTTCATTCACTACAGGTTTCATGTTGTACGGAAACACTGTGTAGTAAGATTAATCCCCACTAAGTGTTTCAGTACTAGGGGACAAAGGCGGGCAGGAAGAGGAAGAAAGTGTGTGAACTATGGATTTTAACAGGTAAACTGTTCACCAGGGGTGGGGTGGCGGGGAAAGAGAGCGTCAGCAAGAAAACTTGATTCTGACTCTGGTCTTTTTTGATTCCCTTTTAAAGTCTGGGTGGAACATGATGGACTGTTGCCAAGACAGTTTTTCTTCTTGGGGGTCTGCTACACTCCTACACACACACATACACACACACCATTGCCAATCAACCCCTCTTAAATGCATGACTTCTGGCATAGAAACAGGAAACAGATTGGGGTGGATGTTGTTAAAATCACAACCTATTTGATGGAGGGTGGGGGCAGGGAATCGAGAGGACTTTCTCTTTTTCAACTACAAAAGAAACTACACTGTCAGTACCCAGAACAATGCCCACTCTGTTGTCTAACACCGGGGTACGTGAGCAGCTGAGCATCTTTTCAGAAGAGCACTGCCTGGATTTGACCATGACACAGCACATTACCTGAACCAGGGTCCCACTGTGATATTTCAAGAGAGCTCGCCATGTCAGAAGTTGCTCAGATTTGCCACAAATGAGCGTATATTTGAGTGTGTGTGTGTGTATGGCGGGGGGAGAGGGTGGGATGGAGGAGAATTGCAATGAACTGGGGACAGTTGAGGTCTTGAAATCTATGGCACAAATTCATGCATGTTAATTACCTGGCCCCTCTCAAGGATACAAGAAGGTCACATCCTATAGGTGGTGGCAAGATGATGATGGCAGGTAAGGATAGTGACAATAGGTTACATGTACTGAGCAGAATCCACGTGTCAGGCACTATGCTAAACCCTTTTGTAAATCTCTTCAGCTTCACAACAATCCAGAAAGCAGCTACTGGAATAATCTCCATTTTAGAGCTGAGGAAACTGAGGTTTATATGTAACAGCCCCAAATCATAAAGTGATTAACTGAGAAGAGAATCAGGAATGGCGGCCTTGCTGGAGGAAGCCAGTGTGGAGAGACTGAGAGAAGGGCCTCTGTGAGCATCCCCTCTGTTTATATACATAGCTATGACTGACTCACGTTGTATGGCAGAAACCAACACGACACTGTAAAGCAATTATCCTCCAATTTTAAACAAACGGGAAAGAAAAAAAAAAAAGGCAAAGCTGAAGGGTCACAACCGAAATTATTCTGCTGATGAGTGCTGGAGCTGCACGTGGGACCCGGGGAATCTGAGGGTCAGGAGAAAGGCAAGCGTCATGTTTGGGGAGTCAACTGGTCCTCCCTTCCAGTGTGTCCAGTTCCACTCACTGAGTTACTGCAAAAGGAAAGCTAGCTGCTTCCTGGTAACAGCTGACTAAAGGCTTCCCTGGTGGCTCAACGGTAAAGAATCTGCCTGATGCAGGAGACATAGGAGACGGGGGTAGCGGTGGGGTGGGGTTTGATCCCTGGGTCAGGAAGATCCCCTGGAGAAGTAAATGGCTAACCCACTCGAGTATTCTTGCCTGGAAAACCCCAAGGACAGAGGAGCCTGGTGGGCTAAACTCTCTTGGGGTCACAAAGAGTTGGACACGACTGAAGTGACTGAGCATGCACACAATAGCTGACTAACATCAGGTTAATTTTGGATTCCTATTGGCAGAATCTAAAAGAAAATCTCCCTCACTTTCTTAGTGTGCTGTCTTCTTTTTGCCCTAAGGCAGAACTGGTCCTCTGGTCTGAAACTTTCCAGAACTCATTCTAGTTCGAATAAGAACCAAGCTGATTTATTTCCATAAGGCACACTGCTGTCAGTCTTACCTTCTTAAAACACCTGACAGTCCCTTCTCAGAAGCCTGCCACGGCTCCCTCAGTTAGCTCAGTTCAGTCGCTCAGTCGTTTCAGACTCTTTGCGACCCCATGAATCGCAGCACTTCAGGCCTCCCTGTCCTTCACCAACTCCCGGAACTTACTCAGACTCATGCCCATCAAGTCGGTGATGCCACCCAACCATCTCATCCTCTGTCATCCCCTTCTCCTCCCGCCTTCAATCTTTCCCAAAATCAGGGTCTTTTCCAATTAGTCAGTTCTTCACATCAGGTGACCAAAGTATTGGAGTTTCAGCTTCAGCATCCATCTTTCCAATGAGTATTCAGGACTGATTTCCTTTAGGATGGACTGGTTGGATCTCCTTGCAGTCCAAGGGACTCTCAAGAGTCTTCTCCAACACCACAGTTCAAAAGCATCAATTCTTCGGCGCTCAGCTTTCTTCACAGCCCAACTCTCACATCCATACATGGCTTCCTAGTACCTACAAATTAAATCAACCTCCTCCATGTCTGCCCCCAAGTCTGGCGTCATCTCTCTGCACAATCTTCCCTGAATCTCCCTCTCTACCTCAGCAGAACACACGTGGCTCCTAGGACACAGTTTTAACTTCATCCAGAATACACCCCTTTTCTCATCTGAGGCCACACACACTTTATCTTCCAACTCAACAACAGTTCCACCATTCACCCCTTCTGCCTAACAAGCTGAATCCCCATGTGTTTATGGCATTGATGAGCCTAACTAAAAACATGTGATTGCCCCTTCTCCAGTAGGTTCTGGTGACCATGTGACACAGTTCTGGTCAAGCTAAGGACAGAAGTCCCTGAGAGGGGTGTCCCTTTCCAAATGTAACAGTAAAGCCACACTAGGTAAATGTTCTGTGTGCCTCAGTCATCCTACTTCTCCTATCCTGGAAGGCAGATGTGAGGCCTGGTGATGCAGCAGCCCCCTTCCTACCATGAGGTGACAGACCTGGGGTCAAATGCCTATAGCTCTATGGGTGGCAGAATAGAAAGGCAGAGCCTCGGTCCCCAGTGGTACAGCTGAGGCACCATTCCACCCACTTTCTTCTTGTCCAACACAAATAGGCCCCCATCTGGTTAAATCATGGGTGGGCAGAATTTCTGGTGCTAACAGCTGGGTGCAATGATACTGGACACACCTCCAGACATGGTTACTCCTCAGTCATGGGTAGTTTCCCAGCTACCCACTCTGGGAAATCCTCTATGCGATCCCTCACAGCGCAAGAACTGCACCCTTCATGCTACTTCCACAGTAGTTACTCGTCTCAATTCTAGCACCTGTTTAATTCTGCTTGATGTGGCCTGCTGGCTGCTCAAACTCCTAGGTGGTAAGGGGTCTCAGTCCACTAACATCTCCCTAGTTCCTGGAGCAGGGCTTTGCATCAAGGTTAGAGAGACGCTCCATTTCATCAGCATCTCCATCATGTCTAGAATAGCACATTGGCATGTGGACGGCGCATGTTCTGGACTCTGGAACTCTGCTTACTGTTTACTGTTTGGCCTTGAGCAAGTTAGAGAACCTCTCTGTGTTCCTAGGTCCTCATCTATATAAAGGAGAAAATGACAGTACTTGCCCCACTGGGTTGTCACAAAGACAAAATAGTTTAATTCTAAGCAATTGGTCCCTGACATATAAAAGTGCTTAATGACTATAGCCGTTTATTAGTGTGATGAATATTATAGTTATGGAATAAACAAATCAACACAGAGTTGCTAAATATAAATGAATTAAGAGATGAATGAGGACTTCCCTGGGGGCTCAGATGGTAAAGCGTCTGCCTACAATGTGGGAGACCCAGGTTCAATCCCTGGGTCGGGAAGATCTTCTGGAGAAGGAAATGGTAACCCACTCCAGTATTCTTGCCTGGAAAATCCCATGGATGGAAGAACCTGGTAGGCTACAGTCCACGGGGTCACTCATGACTGAGTGACTTCACTTTCTTTCATGTAGGAGATGAAACTCAGGAAAATTCCTACAAGTTTGGACCACTGGGCAGTGGTCCCTGCTCCCTCTTTCCTGCCTTTACTTTTCATTCTAACTGCAACTTCCCATATCTGAGGAGCTGCTATACTGGAGGGCTGTCTAAGACCTGGCTTCAAATGCGGAGTCTAACTCTTGTTGTGTGGCTTCTGGGCAAGTTTTTGTCACCTCTCTGAGCTTCAGTTTCTTCCACTGTAAACTTGGGATAATAATCGTATTTATCTCATAGGGTTATAGTGAGAATTAAATGGTAAAGCATGTAAAATATACAGCATTATGCCTGGCATACTGAAACAGTGTTAGCAACTGTTATCAAACACTATCATTATCCTTTGTTGTCAAATGCACAGCACCCCACTGAGTCTCAAGGTCCTGATGGGGACAGGACACTTGAGGTGGGGTTGCCTTTGGGCATGTCAAGATACGTTACATTTACATTGGGAGAATACTTATGTGCCAACAAACATTTGTGGTGTCTTGATTTTTGCCTTTAAATGGGGATTAGTACATTCAATTTACCCCAAAACCTTGGCCTCTGAATTTTCCCCTTAAGAGCTGTTAACTTCCAAGCGGATCCTTCCCTGACACCAAACCTGGCCAGAAGGTAAATATGCACATGAGAACTGTCAATGGAGCANTAAATGGGGATTAGTACATTCAATTTACCCCAAAACCTTGGCCTCTGAATTTTCCCCTTAAGAGCTGTTAACTTCCAAGCGGATCCTTCCCTGACACCAAACCTGGCCAGAAGGTAAATATGCACATGAGAACTGTCAATGGAGCAGAGTGTTTAAATAGCATCGATATTCCCAGATCATGCGTCCAGTCATTGTCAGGGACACATTTCAATCTTACTTGTAGATTTCCCCTCTTTGGCCTTAAAAGAAGATGTGTCTGCAGCTTTATATTAATTTTCCCTTTAAACTTAAACCTTCATGTGAGTCCCATTCAAGCACTTGAGGGCTCCATTAATCTATTTTTACTATTAAACATGCCATTTTACAAGATATTTATTCCACTTGGTTGTCATCCAAATGCTTTTTGATATTACTGCCCTGGGACTCAACTACTTTAACTCACTGCCCTCATAAACAGAAAATTACCTTTTGACGGAAATCTTGAAGAGCTCTCAGAACTTCACTCCCTACACTTCAAGGCATTCACTTCTGCTCAACATTACTGAGAGAGAATGCGCCTGTGAGTGAGTGAATGAGTCTATGTATGTGTATCTTTTAAGAGGATAATTGTGGGAGGTCTGAGCAACCCGAGGAACGGCGAAGGGGGCAATGCCTGTCCCCCAAATCCTGCACCCCGCTCCCCACCCCACCCCCATGGCCACGGACTTGGGGAGCTGCTATTAGTAACATTAACACNTTTAAGAGGATAATTGTGGGAGGTCTGAGCAACCCGAGGAACGGCGAAGGGGGCAATGCCTGTCCCCCAAATCCTGCACCCCGCTCCCCACCCCACCCCCATGGCCACGGACTTGGGGAGCTGCTATTAGTAACATTAACACCACCAGGGGGCTTCCCTGATGGCCAAGACATAACGAGTATGTCCGCGATGCGGGAGACCCAGGTTCGATCCCTGGGTAGGGGAGATCCTCTGGAGGAAGGAAAGGCAACCCACTCCAGTATTCTTGCCTGGAGAATCCCCACGGACAGAGGGACTTGGGGGGACGGGGTGGCCATAGTTCACGGGGTCGCAAAGAGTCGGACCCGACTGAGCGGCTAACATTCAACATTAACACTGAAAACAGGGAGACGGTCGGGGGTCGCGCTGGACAGAACTCCAGAGTCCAAGAAGACTTCGTGACCCCTGGGGCCCAAGCTGGGCAGCGCCACTTTCAAAGGGGAGGGGTCCAAGGAAAGTCTTGGTTTCCCCACCTTCCTCCTCCCCCACCTTCCAGACAAACAAAAGGCCATCGCGGAAATTGCTGTGAAGGCAGAGACCCCACTGGCTTGGAAACCAATCCATCAGGTGGAAGCCTGAGCAAATCACAACTTGGCTTCCCCGTCAAGTTTTCTCCCCAGCCTCCCACACCCTTCTCCCCCTCCGCCGCCGCCTCCCGAGCTCCGCACGGCGACGAGCCCAAGGGGACCGTCCTGTGATGCTCACTGGTTTCCAACTTTCCGCTCATCTGCGTCTCCGCAGCCTCCTGCACAGCGGCTGGGAAAGGGGCAAGTTTGCAAAGGCGAAGAGTCGACCAAGTCCAGGGGACCCCACCAAAGCGCCGTAACATCAACAAAGCTGAACCTCTCCCGTGGGGGC
>SJYV01020350.1:17484-68969 GCA_006410875.1 Neotragus pygmaeus | reverse complement strand
GCCTCTTATGTGCTTCAGTGTCTTTAAATTGTTCAAAGTTTAGCATGGACTCAACCTTCACTATATAAATAAACAGGAAGGGATGAAACAAGGGTGACTTTTGGCTTAAGTGCTGGAATTTGATTTCAGTTTGCTTATGCGTAGGTGGAGTAGGCAGACCCTTATCTGCTATGATTCAGGAGCTTTGGAACCAATAATTATAGGGATAATGTTTACTGAGTGCTTTGTATACATATACCAGTTGCTTCTGAATCTTTTTTTAAACTGAAGTATAAGTTGACTTACAATATTGTATTAGTTTCAGGGGTATGTTACTTAATCGTTAACAACAATCCTTAGGCAGTGATTCTCCAAATATTTTATCTTGGGTTCCTTTAGACTTTTAGTATTATTGAGGACCCCAAATAGCTTTTGTTAACCTGGGTTTTATACATCTTGACATTTACCATATTAGAAATTGAAAAAATTAAAGCACAGGAATTTACAAACACAGTGCCGTCAGAGCAATGACACTATATGTCATGTAGCCTCTGGAAAACAACTGTACACTTTAGAGTGTAAGTAATATTTTAGCCCTATAACCAAAACAGATTTGACCTTGAGGACTCCCTGGAAGGGTCTTGGGGGCCTCCAGGATTCCTGGATAAGCTTTTGAGAACCACTGTTAAGGTAAGTTATTATTATGTGCATTTTACAGGTGAGGAAGCCAAGGCTCTTAGAAATGTGGTAATGTGTCCAAGGCAAATGAAGGGAGCAAGGATTTACACTAGGTTTTTCAGAGGCTAGAGCCAGAGTTCTTAATGATTGTACAATTCTGCCTTTTGTTAACAACCCAAGCTCCACCCTTAGCCTAGAACAGCCTCCAGTGCTTCCCAGGACTGCTTTTATTAGCAGCAATTAGCTTTCAAGCCTCTATTATGTATCAGCCCTTCTTACACATCATCTTGTTAAATCCTTACAACCAACCTTCCCTGTGGGTATTCTCTCTCCCATTTTACAGATGACAAAACTGCAGTTCAGAGAACTTAAGAAGCTTCAAAGTCACTCAGCCAGTAAGCAGAAGAATCTGGGTTCAAATCTTTGTCTGGTGGCTTCAAAACCAAGGAGAGACAGGAGTCTGTTACTTTGATTTATAGAGGCCAAGTAGGGAGGAAGCAGCTTCAGTTCATGATTTGATAAGAACTAGGCCAGGTTAAGAAGTCTTAAAAGTTTAGAAATGGCAGGAGGAGAAGAAATAAAAAGCAGCATTACCCTTATGGGACCCTTAATCTAATGACAACAAATCCACACTGGCTTGCAAACTCAAAAGAGATGTGGTGGGAGGTGGGCAAAGATTTGGAATTGAGATGGGGGTTGTGGGGTTACCCCTTCCAGCTATCTGATCCCTGCATTCACATGCTAGATAAGCATTTTTCTAAATGAATGAAAAAAGAAAACAGAGAAACAAGAAAAAGAAAACATCAGCAGTCCCACCAGGCACTGGTTATAATTTTGATATGTATCTTTCCATATGTTACATTTATTTACTTTTTCCATTATGAAACTCTTAAAAGAAATGAAAACAGTTAAATATCAATTTACCAACTGTAGCATGGAACGGCCACTACTGACACGACTTACAACAAAGCGAGACAGAGTGTGACCTTTTAGAACATTCAGATTGCTTTAGTGAATACCTGCGAGTGAAAGGAAGAAAGGAGGCATGCTAGACAGAGGCTGTCTCCTTGCCTGTCTGCATCTCCCCACCCCGTGGCTTGATGTAAAATGCCTCGTGCCCTGAGATCACCCCATGGCATTGGTAGCATTGGAGCTGGGATTTGATGTTTTCAAGTTTACAGCAGGAGCTTGGCTTGGCAGCGACTTGATCCTGCTTGGAGTGGAGAGCTGAAAGTTTACCAAGTGGGGAAAACTCAGAGCTTATTTTTTTTCTTTGATTTTTACAGTCTGGTTTGATCCTTGCATCATCTCTATAAGGAAAGCTGAACTGGCATTATTGTTCCCATTTTACGGAGGGGGTTACTGAGGGTCATAAAGATCACATCATTAGTTCAAGTTCACAAACTAAATTCTGAACCACAATTTAAATCCAGGGCTTATAACTGCAAAACTATGTAACTATGCCCCATCTTCATTACTTTTTATCATACCAAAAGGGGTCTAAACGTGGCTCCTATCAGATGTTGTCTCTCTTTTCTTATAGAACCCTGGAGGGGAATTATTATATCTACTTATGCATTTATTTGGTTGTATCCCCACTAGAATGTAAGCTTCCTACAGCCAGGTACTTTGTTTAGTTCATTGCTGTTGTATCCTTATGTTTAAACCAACATGGCATATCACAGGTGTACCACAAATGAATGCTGAATGAATGAAGGAAGAATAAATGCACTTCTTGTCGAGGTTTATCCAGTTATAGGGAGCCAATGCTTTTAAAGAGTATCCACATCTTCTGTTTACCTAGAGTGACCTTAGCTAAGCACATCAGTTACTAGGATCAAGGCTTGTGTTTCTATGGTGCATAGGCTTTGTGGCTGGTGAGACACAGCATGGGTAGTCAGTCCTCATTTGAATTCTCATCGTGAGAAACATGGGCAACAGAAAACCTTGCATCAAATCTTTTGAACCATTCAAGATGACTTACGATAAACACCTTGATAACTCGTTACTGGGGTGAAATATACACGTAATTCTAGAGTAAAAACCCTTTGCAGTAAATGAAAGTTTCGGGGGGTATGGTCCATGCTCTCCCAAGATGGCTGCAGTCAATCCTTTCCCTCCTTTTATGAAAGATACTTCGCCAATAACAGATGACGTTTATCTCCCCTCCCCTTGACTCTGGACTAGTCCTGTGATTGCTTTGATGCTATCAAAGTGATATTCGGAGACATATGAGCCCAGGCCTTATGAGTCTGGCATTTTCTGCTTCCTTCCTCTTGGAATCCTGCTGCCATGTTGTGAGAAGCCCAAGCTTCAAGGGGAGGCCACGTTGTAGAAAACCAAGATGCCAGGGACAACGGCCCCAGATGATTTCCGGCTGATTCCCAGTCAGACTTTAGCCATATGAGTGAGCCATCTCGGGCATTCCAGACTAACTGACCTCCCACTTGACTGTAGCCCCAGTTGACATCACATGGGGCAGAAGATCCACCCAGCGTAACCCAATCAACACACAGAATCATGGGAGATGATAATAAAATAATAGTTGTTTAATACCGCCAAGATTAGCCTGTTACACAGAGATAGAGAATTGAAATGGGAGGTGTTTTCTTCTTGTTTTCGTTTGCATGTATGCCTGAATATTCCAGCTGTACTTCCCACTGATCTCTGTAGGATGTAGCATTCTGATCACAGAGAAAGCCAAACAAGGGATTGGAGTGACTAGTCCATGATGCCTGTGCTGGCCACTCCTCTGAGTGACAACCTTTTCACAAAAGTGTTGTGATATTAGTTGTTTTTCACAAAACAGCTGAATGCAGCCTAAGAATAACACGCCCTCCCCAGCACACACACACACACACACACACACACACACACACAACACACACATATCCCAGATCCTAAGCAGATGAATACTCTTAGCACAGATACTCAGTAGGTGCTGGAGTTTAGTTCCTGTTTGGTGTTGCCTGTATCTCCATTCTTCAGAGACATGCACTGTGATAGGGACTCGAAAAGCTGCTGCATGAAGACACCTTGAAGATGTCTCTTCACTTGGTCTCACTTAGTCTTCACAGCTGTCTGAGCAGGCGTATCATTTCCCTAATTTGTAGGAGAAGACTAAGAATCATAGAAGAGTTGGACTTGAACTCAAGTTTGACTGACTACAAATCCTGACTACTAATCTTGATTCCTTCTCATTATACCTTTGTGTCCTAAATTAGCTCATTTACAAACCACCTTCACAATTTTTGCCCCAGAGGCGTATGTACTATCTGTAATATTGACATTTTATATTCAAAACTTAAATGTGTGTATTTATTTAATAATGATGTTAATAATAAGCTTTTTATTACAACGGGAAAAGGAAAGCCAACGCTGATTGTAACAAATGAAAGGTAGCAACAAAAATAATCCACAGAAAGAAAGTGCTATTAAGCTAGCTAGACACTTTCATTTGCAGAAGGTAGAGCCAGAGGGTAAAGGTGTAGAAAGGTGTTAACAACAAACCAATAACTTTTTCTTGAGCTAATTAAAAGGATGGAAAGAGAACTGCAACAAAATAACTTTCTTTCTGAATCAGGACCATTTAATGCTACATCCATGCATCATTTAAAACCATGCCTTCTAATGTTGTCCTCTAAGATTCAGCACTGGATTACTTATCATTCCCTAAATTTGCTGTGGTCTTTCCCATCTTTCTAAGTCATGCACCCTCTATGGAACACCTTCCCTTCTCCTCTGTGTTTCAAGACTCAGATCAAATGTCATTCCCTTTGGGAAGCTTGCCTGCATTCTTCCCAAGAGGGTTAGTCTTGCCTCCTCTGAAGTAAACAGGGTATTTACTGCATTTTCTTTTAATTAGCAATTATTGCCCTGTAGTCCAGTCACTTCTTTGTACAGTCCAGTCACTTCTTTGCTACATTCACTTGACTATAACCCTTTGAGGATGGTATTTTACCAGCCATCTCTGTGTCTTCATTTCTTGCCTAACATAGAATGTGGGGTAGTGGTATTCTAAGATACTCTAAGTAGTATTCTAAGATACTCAAGATTCCCAGCCCTGCTTATTCAACTGAGCACTAACTAAGGTACTGCTGTGAAAGAATTTAGAAATCTAATTAAAATATCAAACCAGTTGGCCTTATCATCTGGAAATTATGAAGATTTCTGGATAGGCTTTGTCTAATCCTATGAGCTCTGTAAAAGCAGAGTTGGTTGAAGAAGAATTCAGATTTATTCACGGTGTGAGAAAGGATGATTCTCTGCCGATGAGGTGGAGAAGTTACATTGCGAGAACCTGAAAGCTACCTCTAGAAGTTGAGAGCAGTCCCGGGCTGACAGTGAAGACAACGGGGACCTCAGTCCTGCAACCATAAGGAACTGAATTCTGCCAATAACTGCTGAGCTTGGAAGACCCAGGATATAGTCTGTCTTGGTGTGTGTTCTATGGACACTTGAAAAGAATGTGAATTCCTCTGTTATTGTATGGCGTGTTCTATAACCATTTATTAGATCATGTTGGTTGATGATGTTGAGTTTTATACTCTTGCTAATTTTTATCTAGTGGTTTTGTAAGTTGAGAAAAGGCTGTTGAAATTCCAAGAGTGATTGTGAACTTGTCTAGTTCTTCTTTCCATTCTATCAGTTTTTGCCTTTCCTTTGTTTGGTACATACACAATTACCCTGTTTGGGGTTTGGCAACCCACTCCAGTATTTTTGTCTAGAAATTTCCATGGACAGAGGAGCCTGGCAGGCTATAGTACATGGAGTCACAAAGAGCTGGACATGACTGAGCAACTGAGCATCCACAGCTGCTTAAATCTGTAGTTCTATGTTGTTTTATGAAATTTGGGATGTTTGGAGCATTATTTCTTTGATAGTCTTTCATCCTTCATCTAGTGGAAGTCTGGGCTGCTCACTTGGCCTTTACAGGCACCGTTAAGGCTGGGCCACAGTTTTTTTGTGTGTTGTTTGACTAGGGTAGAGATACTTCTGTCTTAAAATTTTGTCTTGCTACTCTGCTTCTTTCCTGGTCCTTTGACTAGAGAAAGCAGGCTTTGGTTGAGTTTCACTGGGTTTTTTTTTTTCCCAGCACTTCTTGGTCCCTGCAGGTTGCTGGTTTTGTCCGCTTCAACTGTGGGGTGTACAAAGCAAAAGAAAACCCAGGGAATTCATGGCCATGTCATCCCTCAGATCCGGAGATTCCTAATTGGTCTGCTTTCTTCTCTTCACCTTTCAGAGTCTGTAGGTTTGCAAATGGTTTTGCCTGTAATGCCCAGGGATTTTAGTTGTCCTTTGCAGGAGGAATAGGGAAAATTGCGTCTATAGCATCTTTCCAGAAGCAGAGTTCCTAAGTGATGGAATTTTAAAGCCATTTTCGTAGGATTACCATGTGTACTTGGGGTCTCTGTGGTGAATCTACTGTTACTGCTTTATAGAGGCTGCTTAGCTCCACTTATGAAGGGAATGAGGTGTTGTGGGGACATCTTGACTGGAAGACTTGCCTTAGATGTACCCTGTATCTCTAAGGGATCTTGATCCATTTCCCTTTTAGAGCAATAAAGGAAACATTTCCATCTGTGCCGCCCTGCCCCCGCCTCCACTGACACAGGGTTTCTGAGCTTATCTTCCACGTTTGAATCCCATTTCTTTCTTGAAAGTCTGAAGCTTCCTGTGTGACAGATGTGAACAGCACACTGGAGAAGGTGTGAGTAGAAGCATTCTGCTGTGTGTCCTTGGGCAATTCATGTAAACTTTCGGAGCCTCAGTTTCTCCATCTCAAATTCAGGAAAGATGGCGATGGGTCCAATCAAGGTTTTCAAATTTCAACCATTTATCCAGCACCAGCTTCAGTTGGTTGTGTAGGACCACCTGCTTCCTTGTATATGGAATACTTTCCTCCAAATGGACTCACTTTAAAGAGGAAATTTCACATTGCCATGGAACGTGTGCCCCTTTGGGCAACGTGGCAGGAGAAATGTCATGCTAGCCTGGCACAGCCAGGACCAGCATTTAGTCTCAGAGTCCGCTGAGGTCCCAATCCCAACTTGAAGGAGATGGTGGCTGGAGCTTGTCATTTCAACGTGCCATCTCTACCCTAATCCAGATTCTGATAAAACATGTCCTCCTTGCATTGGTCCAGTTATGGAAAACCTCCAAGCACAGTTGTCACGAACTCTGTGGAGTGTGGGGGTAGAGGGGAAACCTGCTTTGTTTCACTTGAAAATTTCCAACCATGTCCCCTCTCACTGTATCCACTTCTAAGACGCTTAATTAAAAAATCTCTTTATTCTCAAACATTTTGGAGCAGGCATTAAACATCATGGCACTGCCTTTCATGCCACTCACCCCCACCCCATGACAGAATATTGTTTGTCAACATAGTCATTCTTTACATAAAAGTGGATTAAAATTCATCTCTTCTGGAACACTTGGGAGGAGAACTTCATGACACCTCTTAAAAATATTAATAATTGGAGAACCCCAGGGCATTCAGCACAACTGGGATTTTTTAGCTACCTAGGGCTAGAAACCAGGCAGTCTCTCCTAGACCTTCTCCTGGGATATGACTCTGGGAAGTGCCTGGGTGGGTGACCACCCTTTCGGGAGCCCAGACTTCCCACCAACACTGGATGGCTCCCTGGAGGGCGAGACTTGTTTCCCCTTCCAGTTTTTCCACTGCCTGTCTAAAATGCTCCATCACAGTGTTTTGAAATGCCCAAATATGAGGTCAGTATCCCTGCCTTTCTGTTCATTGCCACATCTTTAAACACTTAGACTTGTGTCCGACTCTGACGTGATGACTCTCAGTGAATATTGGTTGAATGAATAAATTCTGTAGTTGTCTTCACTGGACTCTAGATTCTATTAGGCAGGGACCATTTCTGTCTTATTGCATTTCCAAGGCTTGATACAATATTGGGCATGTAGTGTGTGATCAATAACCATCCGCTGAACAGAGCTGCTCCTTAGACCTTGCTCATTCGTTCCTTTGTAGGAGTTGTCATGGCCTTGCAGTTGGAGGCAGGATTCAAAATCTGGAGGTTTTGAGCATGTATGCGGACTCAGACATCCTCTCCCTGAGGGTTTGTGGCAAGTACTTGAACTCTTTGACCCTCTGTTTCCTTTGTGAATAACAGGGATAATGATCCCCACCCAGTTTCTCCAATCCCCGATGGTTGAGAGGATTAAATTGAAGGCACATGGCACTTAATAATTGGCAGTGATAATTAAGGTTGTTGTTGGTCTAGCTTTTGTTTCTTATGCAGATAGGCATGCCCCTACCACTTGGTTGGGTTTTAAGTGGAAGAGCTGACCTGGTGATATGCCAGGGAGAGCTGGAGAGGGCCTGAGCTGTGTATCTAGCGGTGGCCTTCTGTCTACGCCCCCAGGGGTGCTCTGGGTGCTTTGAGAGTTACCTGCAGTTCGTAAAAAAGCCCATTGGAAATCCTAATCCATCCTTGATGAGACGTGTGTGTGTGTGTGTGTGTGTGTGTGCATTTTGAGGATGGCATTGCAGGCTGATGAGCACGGATTAAATGGTCATATATGACTTCAAGAAGGCAATAAATTGATCATAAGATAATAAATGCTGTCTTGTAGATATTATACTCTGTGGCAGTTGTGAGGGGAAATAACAAAAGGACTCCAAATGTAGTTCCTAAATAATCCTCAGTCTTCACCGCCCCAACCCTCCCCACTCACCACCAGGGCTGGAACAGAGGATAGTGAAGCATAGTGATTAAGTCCAGGAGCTCCAACCCAGATCTCCTGGAATGGAATTCTGACTCCTCCATGGACAAGTTGTACTGTCTTGGGTTTTCTCTGTTTGCCTCCATCTGAAAAATGGAGCTAATTGTGGTAGCTACCATGTAATGTTGATTGTGAGGATGAAACGAAATGATTCATGTAAACAGCTGACAACAACATCTGGAACATAGTAGATGCCTTATACCTGTCGCCCACCATTATTGGATAATCCATGCTGCACTCAATATGCCAGCAAATTTGGAAAACTCAGCAGTGGCCACAGGACTGGAAAAGGTCAGTTTTCATTCCAATTCCGAAGAAAGTCAATGCCAAAGAATGCTCAAACTACCACACAATTGCACTCATCTCACATGCTAGTAAAGTAGTGCTCAAAATTCTCCAAGCCAGTCTTCAGCAATACGTGAACCGTGAACTCCCTGATGTTCAAGCTAGTTTTAGAAAAGGCAGAGGAACCAGAGATNCCCATGGACTGTAACCTACTAGGCTTCTCCGTCCATGGGATTCTCCAGGCAAGAACACTGGAGTGGACTGCCATTTCCTTCTCCAGGGGATCTTCCCAACCCAGGGATAGAACCCGGGTCTCCTGCATTGGAGGCAGACGCTTTAACCTCTGAGCCACCAGGGAAGCCCATCTTATTTAATTAATGTATATGCTCAAGTACAATCTCTTTAGACAGCTCTTCACTCCTGCTTCTATATAAAATAGAATGTATCTTCTATTTTATTAGTTTTTAAACATCTTCCTTATAGCAGATAATACTTCTAGACATTATGTTACATATATTTAAAAAATATTTTATGTCTCTGCAATTAGTTTTTAAGATACATGAGGACAAGAAATTGATGTGATTCACCACCATACCCTAGTACTTAAAGTAACGTGTGGCACATCATTGGCACCTAATACATGCATGCTATATTGCTGCAGTTGTATCCAGCTCTTTCAGACCCTAGACCATAACCTGCTAGGCTCCTCTGTCTATGGGATTTCCCAAGAAAGAATACTAAAGTGGATTGCCATTTTCCTCTTCCAGAGATCTTCCCAACCTAAGAATCAAAACACTGGTCTCTATGTCTCCTGCATTGGCAAATAGGTTCTTTACCACTAGAACCACCTAGGAGGCCCATGTATTGAACTAAGAATCAGTGCCATTCAATAGTCTCATAATTTAGATGTAAAGAACCAAAAGGTTAATAGCCTCCCCATGCATGAATATTTCCAGCCTGAATGCCAGTTTGGTGTGCTGTGCTGTGCTTAGTCATTCAGTTGTGTCCCACTCTTTGCTACCCCATGAACTGTAGCCTGCCAGGCTCCTCCACCAATGGGGATTCTCTAGGCAAGAATACTGGAGTGGGTTGCCATGCCCTCCTCCAGGGGATCTTCTCAACCCNTAGTCATTCAGTTGTGTCCCACTCTTTGCTACCCCATGAACTGTAGCCTGCCAGGCTCCTCCACCAATGGGGATTCTCTAGGCAAGAATACTGGAGTGGGTTGCCATGCCCTCCTCCAGGGGATCTTCTCAACCCAGGGATTGAACCTAGATCTCCCTCACTGCAGGCAGATTCTTTACTGCCTGAGCCACCAGGGGAACCCAAGAATAGTAGCCTATCCCTCCTCAGGTGATCTTCCCGACCCAGGAATCAAACTGGAGTCTCCTACACTGCAGGTGGGTTATTTACCAGCTGAGGACAAGGGAAGCCCAGTGCCAGTTTAGATCAAGATAATTCTTAACCCCAGAATTGTAAAGATTAATCTAAGCCTAAGGGGATCTTTTGAAGTAGTCTCAAGTAGGTGCAATTATTAGAATGATAAACCTGTGTTATGGCACCATTTTAATGGCTTCCTTCATCTACACTCACTGAATTTCTTTACTCATATCTCAATAACCTTCATTATCCCATATGCTTAGAAGGATATGCCAGTAAGAAACTAAAAAATGGCAATTAAAAGGTTTGACTATTAACTGTTAATTTACTACTCTAAGTGAAAGAGAAAAAAGGTTGATGCATATCTATAAAGTATTTATATCCCACCCAGACTCAAAAGAAATTTTAAAAAGTTAGTCAAGACAGAGATAAATGAGTTAGCAAGATAAAGAAGGCAAGGGAAATGCAAGAACAATAGGTGACATGTTAGTTGATGTGGATTGTTGTTCACTTGAACAGTATGACGGAAGACACCTAGGCACTGAATTAGATTCCATGTGACTCCAAGGCAATGATAGTATTTAAAGAATAATGCCATATGTTTCTTTCTGTCAGTTTTCCCAAAGCACAACTGCATATTCATGAATATGCTTTCTGTTACTTTATAATTTTAAGTTCTGGAACTGTTTGTGCCTTCTTTTCTCAAGATTATCATCATTGAGCTGAGTTTGCAAATGGTCTATTATCTCTTTGTATGGATTCTTGTTTGTATGTTCTCAAAACTAATTTATCAGGACCTGCATAACTGTCTTCATATTTTTTCCAGATTGTGAAGTTAAAAGGTTCCCAGAGGATCAGATTAATCATAACCAACATCTGTTTACAAGCTACCTTTCTATAAACTCAAATGCAAATATATAAAACCAACTGATCAGAACTCAATCTAACATATATTTGTTTATTTTGCCAAGAAAAATGGTTTTGACATATTAAATGATATTATCAATGAATGTATTTAATTTTTAAATTCTTAAGACAGTGATTCTTAACAGTTGTTTTTACAGATCAGATTTACCCATTAAAAAAAAAACAACTTTAAAGAGCAAATTTATCAAAGTTCAAAAAGTTAACTCATGTCATTAAAATTGGTCATAGTGGAGTGAAGTGAAGCCACTCAGTCGTGTCCAACTCTTTGCGACCCTGTGGACTGTAGCCTACCAGGCTCTTCCCTCCATGGGATTCTCCAGGCAAGAGTACTGGAGTGGGTTTGCCATTTCTTTCTCCAGGGGATCTTCCCGACTAAGGAATCAAACCCGAGTCTCCCGCATTCCAAGCAGATGCTTTAACCTCTGAGCNTGGACTGTAGCCTACCAGGCTCTTCCCTCCATGGGATTCTCCAGGCAAGAGTACTGGAGTGGGTTTGCCATTTCTTTCTCCAGGGGATCTTCCCGACTAAGGAATCAAACCCGAGTCTCCCGCATTCCAAGCAGATGCTTTAACCTCTGAGCCACCAGTGAAGACCAAATTGGTCATAAGTACTGTCAAAATACAAGTCTGAATTTCACAGTAAGAAGCTTATGATCTGAGCCACAATCAGCTCCAGGTCTTGTTTTTGCTGACTACATTAGAGTTTCTCCATCTTTGGCTGCAAAGAATATAATCACTGATTTCAATATTGACTGTCTAGTGATGTCCAAGTATAGATTCATTTCATGTGTTGTTGGAAGATGGTGTTTCATACTGAGAGAGTTAAAGTTTAGGGATGGTTAAGGAGGAGGTGAACCTTCTCCCTCATTCTTTCCTTCACCTTGTGCAACACTGTTTCTTGCCTGAGAACTGGCCTTTCTTTTGGTCCAGAACTTGATCACAGAGCATGTCTTACTCCTGAAAATTCTTTTATTAGGTTCTTTTTAAAAATTATTCTAATTGTAACAAATCTTGCCTAGAAACCTGTTTCTTAAGACTCGTACCCTTGATTCCTCAGCAACAGTATGTCTCTCCTGAGAGGTTGCCTGGAACCTCTTCTCCTTGGCTAATCTTGTGCCACAGTTATCTCAGGATGTACGATTTGGGAAAGTGTCTGGTGGAAATTTTTACAAACTTTGAGGTATTTTTTTAAACATATTCTCAGCAGCCAGTTGAGAAGTATATAAGGCCCTCCCTAAACTAGTGAGAGTGGGTACTCTCCTACCCTTTCTGATGTCTATGTCAGAAGCTTTTTCTGTCACTTTCACTCTAAATAAAAATTTGCACAAAGCTCTGAGTGACTGAAATTGTCTTTGGTCTCAGAGTTAAAACTCTTCCTTTGGAGACCGTGAATCTGGCAGCACCTTTCACTATAGACATGTTATCACCTTGACTTGTGCGTTCTCCTGGCAAAACTCTGTTAGCCTTTGCCCTGCTTCATTTTGTACTCCAAGGCCAAACTTGCCTGTTACTCCNTCAGAGTTAAAACTCTTCCTTTGGAGACCGTGAATCTGGCAGCACCTTTCACTATAGACATGTTATCACCTTGACTTGTGCGTTCTCCTGGCAAAACTCTGTTAGCCTTTGCCCTGCTTCATTTTGTACTCCAAGGCCAAACTTGCCTGTTACTCCATGTATCTCTTGACTTTCGACTTTTGCATTCCAATCCCCTATGATGAAAATGCAAAATTATGAATCCTCTTGTGTTCACTGATGCTTATTTTTAATCAAGTAGATGCATGTTGATGATTTTGTGGTAAGCAGATGGATAGATTTAGCATCTCTCAGTATGTTTGTTAAGTGTCTTTAGGTGTCACCAGTAGTGGTGCCATTATTACAAGTGAGTCAAAGCATAATTTCATATCTGTATTATTTAAAAGAGTAAAAACTGAGGGCCAGTGAGGAATATATGTAATATGTGAAGGAGCCCAATTAATCTTATTTTACTGCCTGGAAGTCCACTTAAAAAAAAAAAAGACCCAAGCCCCTCCTTCTTCAGGGAAGGATAATATACACCTTACTCTCTAAACATATCTTGCTATTAACCTTTAAATTCAAATAGTTAAAAATGTAGTTTCTTAGTTACACTATGTGGCCAGTGCCTGCCATTTTTAAAAATTGGAGTATAGTTGATTTTTGAGGGCTTCCCTGAGAGCTCAGTTGATAAAGAATCTGCCTGCAATACAGGAGACCCCGGTTTGATTTCTGGGTTGGGAAGATCCACTGGAAAAGGGGTAGGCTATGGAGAAGGAAATGGCAACCCACTCCAGTACTCTTGCCTGGAAAATTCCATGGACTGAGGAACCTGGTAGGCTACAGTCTGTGGGGTTGTGAAGAGTCGGACACAACTGAGTGACTTCACTCACTCATGATGAAAATGACATCTTTTTTTCAGTGTTAGTTCTAGAAGGTCTTATAGGTCTTCATAGAACCATTCAACTTCAGCTTCTTGAGCATTAGTGCTTGGGGCATAGACTTGGATTACTGTGATATTGAATGGTTTGCCTTGGAAACAAATGGATATCACTCTTGTTTTTGAGATTGTACCCAAGTACTACATTTCGGACTATTTTCTTAAACTATGAGGGCTATTCCATTTCTTCTAAGGAATTCTTCCCCACAGCAGTAGATATAATGGTCTTCTAAATTAAATTTGCCCATTCCTGTCCATTTTAAAATTATTTCTATGTGTTTAGAAACTGCATCCAGGTACTCTATTAAGTATATCTCATGGCGTTCAATAAGTAAGATATGTAGTAAGAAGCAATAGTCTGTGAATATCTAGGGATAAATAACCTGTTTACATGTCAAACATGTTCTAAATAGTATAAAAAGTATGTGTTCACATTATTGAAAAATACACATTACTGAAAAGAGGGCATACATTAAACTTGTCATATCCGACTCTATGCGACCTGCTGGGCTGTAGCCTGTCAGGCTACTTTGTCCATGGGATTTTTTCCAGGCACGGATACTAGAATGGGTTTTCATTTCTTCCTCCAGGGGATCATCCCAACCTAGGGATTGAACTTGCAACTCTGAGTCTAGTGCTTTGGTAGGCAGATTCTTTACCATTGTGCCACCTGGGAAGCCTGCAAGAGAGGACATGAGGAATCAAAACTTGGAATCATTCAGAATTCTGTATCCACAAAAGGTAACATAAGTCTGTATAATGAAGTGGCAAATTCACTGTTACACAATGCCAAAGTATGCTTATGATGAACTCCAGGAAACTTCAGTACTTACCTGCAGCTTTTACCATAAACTTTTCAAATATATTTATTTAGTTATCTTCATTCAAAATTCAAATAAAATCTCCATTTGGGCAGGTTTATATCTTATGTCCTCATAAATTATTTTATGATACATGATTTGTTTGAAACTTGTGGTTGATATTCATTTTGAAAGTATGGTGGGATATTAATAAGTAGTCAAAATTTTATAGCTTTTAGTTGATCATCAAAAAACCAAGAGAGTTCTAGAAAAACACCTACTTCTGCTTTATTTATTGACTACGCCAAAGCCTTTGACTCTAAGGATCATGATAAACTGTGGAAAATTCTTAAAGACATGGGAATACCATACCACTGAACTGCCTCCTGAGAAATCTGTATGCAGGTCGAAAATCAAGAGTGAGAACTGGAAATGGAACAAAAGTTATGTTCAGTTCAGTCTCTCAGTAGTGTCCAAATCTTTGCTACCCCATAGACTGCAGCATGCCAGGCTTCCCTGTCCATCACTAACTCCTGGATCCTACTCAAACTCATATCCATCGAGTCAGTGATGCCATCCAAACATTTCATCCTCTGTTGTCCGCTTCTCCTCCTGCCTTCAATCTTCCTCAGCATCAGGGTCTTTTCCAATGAGTCAGCTCTTCACATCAGGTGGCCAAAGTATTGGAGTTTCAGCTTCAGCATCAGTCCTTCCAATGAACACCCAGGACTGATCTCTTTTAGGATGGACTAGTTGGATCTCCTTGCAGTCCAAGGGACTCTCAAGAGTCTTCTCCAACACCACAGTTCAAAAGTATCAATTCTTTGGTGCTCAGCTTTCTTTATAGTCCTACTCTCAAATCCATACATGACTACTGGAAAAACCATAGCTTTGACTAGATGGACCTTTGTTGGTAAAGTTATGTCTAAGCTTTTTAATATGCTGTCTAGGTTGGTCATAGCTTTTCTTCCAAGGAGCAGCATCTTTTAATTTTATTGCTGCAGTCACCATCTGTCATGATTTTGGAGCCCAAAATAATAGTCTCTCGCTTTTTTCATCATTCCCTCATCTATTTGCCATGAAGTGATTAAACCGGATGACCTGATCTTAGTTTTCTGAATGCTGAGTTTTTTAAGCCAACTTTTTCACTCTCCTCTTTCACTTTCATCAAGAGGCTCTTTAGTTCTTTGCTTTCTGCCTTAGGGTTGATGTCATCTGCGTATCTGAGGTTATTGATATTTCTCCCAGCAATTTTGATTCATGGAGCTGGCATTTCACATAATGTATTCTGCATATAAGTTAAATCAGCAGGGTGACAATATACAGCCTTGATGTACTCCTTTCCTGACTTGGAACCAGTCTAAACAAAGCTAGTGGAGGTAATGGAATTCCAATTGACCTATTTCAAATCCTAAAAGATGCTGCTGTGAAAGTGGTGCACTAAATTTGTCAGCAAATCTGGAAAACTCAGCAGTGGGCACAGGAGTGGAAAAGGTCAGTTTTCATTCCAATCCCAAAGAAAGGCAATGCCAAAGAATGCTCAAATTACCACACAATTGCATTCATCTCACACACTAGTAAAGTAATGCTCAAAATTCTCCAAGACAGTATGTAAATCATGAACTTCCACATGTTTAAGCTGTATTTAGAAAAGACAGAAGAACCAGAGACAAAATTGCCAACATCCACTGGATTATCAAAAAAGAGAGAGCAAGAAAAACATCTACTTCTGCTTTATGGACTATATCAAAGCCTTTGACTGTGTAGATCACAACAATTTTCTTACAGAGATGTGAATACCAGACCACCTACCTGCCTCCTGAGAAATCTGTATGCAGATCAAGAAGCAACAACTAGAACTGGACATGAAACAGACTGGTTCCAAATTGGAAAAGGAGTCAAGGCTGTATACTGTCACCCTGCTTATTTAACATATGCAGAGTACATCATGTGAAATGCCAGGGTCGATGAAGCACAAGCTGGTATAAAGATTGCTGGGAGAAATATCAATAACCTCAGATACGCAGATGACATCAACCCTAAGGCAGAAAGCAAAGAACTAAAGAGCCTCTTGATGAAAGTGAAAGAGGAGAGTGAAAAAGTTGGCTTAAAAAACTCAGCATTCAGAAAACTAAGATCAGGTCATCCGGTTTAATCACTTCATGGCAAATAGATGAGGGAATGATGAAAAAAGCGAGAGACTATTATTTTGGGCTCCAAAATCATGACAGATGGTGACTGCAGCAATAAAATTAAAAGATGCTGCTCCTTGGAAGAAAAGCTATGACCAACCTAGACAGCATATTAAAAAGCTTAGACATAACTTTACCAACAAAGGTCCATCTAGTCAAAGCTATGGTTTTTCCAGTAGTCATGTATGGATTTGAGAGTAGGACTATAAAGAAAGCTGAGCACCAAAGAATTGATACTTTTGAACTGGTGTTGGAGAAGACTCTTGAGAGTCCCTTGGACTGCAAGGAGATCCAACCAGTCCATTCTGAAGGAGATCAGCCCTGGGATTTCTTTGGAAGGAATGATGCTGAAGCTGAAACTCCAGTCCTTTGGCCACCTCATGCGAAGAGTTGACTCATTGGAAAAGACTCTGATGCTGGGAGGGATTGGGGGCAGGAGGAGAAGGGGACGACCGAGGATGAGATGGCTGGATGGCATCACGGACTCTATGGACGCGAGTCTGAGTGAACTCTGAGAGATGATGATGAACAGGGAGGCCTGGCATGCTGTGATTCATGGGGTCGCAAAGACTCGGACATGACTGAGCAACTGAACTGAACTGAACTGATAATTATCCAATTGCTTTAACTTTTTCACAGATGTTATTCTCCAGCTGACTTTTTGGTCCCCTCTTCAATCCATCATGTTCTCCCAGCTCTAGTTTGCTGTTGGCTAACTCTGAATACTTATTGGAAGGAGTGATGCTGAAGCTGAAGCGCCAATACTTTGGCCACCTAGTGTAAAGTGCCAACTTACTGGAAAAGACCCTGATGCTTGGAAAGATTGAGGGCAGGGGGAGAAGGAGCCAAGAGAGGATGAGATGGTTGGATGACATCACTGACTCAGTGGACATGAGTTTGAGCAGACTCTGGAAGATAGTTAAGGAGAGGGAATCCTGGCATGCTATAGTCCACAGAATTGCCAAGAGTTAGACACAACTGAGTGATTGAACAACAGCAACAGTAGATGTGGCCCTAGATCTCTCCTGGTCCTGCCATGACGTTGTAGTGGGAGGATGACCTCAGCCCCACGAATATTTCCTGATGATCTCTGACTTCTGTTTATACACCCTAGCACTGGGCTTGCTCAGAGTATGCTAGCATTATACATCTGTGACGCTACCAGCTTGTCAGTCACCTGGACTCTGAAATCATCCTCTGCTGTTACCATAAAGTATCTCGGAATGATAGAATGTTGGAACTGATGTCAAAACCACAAAAACCTCTTAAGTCTTACAGACAGAAGTAGTCAAGACCATGACCAACGTAGGAAAGATTGGCAAAGCCCAATGTTTGTAAGCCCTTCCTAGTTTTCAAAGCACTTCTCCAGAACCCCCCTCCCCGCTCTTTCCTTCTCTTCCCTCACTGTTCTCCTTTGCTCACTCTCAGTAAGAGCCTTCTAACCAGTCTTCCTCCTTGTATTTTTGAGCCTCTATAATCCAATCTCTGAGCAAGGATTGGCAGAAGTTTTCTCTCAAAGGCCAGAGAGTAAATATCTTTGCAGCACTTCGGTTTCTGTTTCAGCTGTTGAATGATGCTGTTGGAGCATGGCAACAGCTATAGGGGATCTGTAAATGAATGGGGTTGGCCATGTCTCAATAAAACTTTATTTATTGGGGCTAAAATGTAAATTTCATAAGATTTTCATGTGTCATGAATTATTACTACTATTGTTTTGTCAAACTGACTTAAAAATGTTAAAACCACTCGTTGCTTGTGGACAGCACAAAGTAGGAGGTAGGCTGAGGTGGGGTCCAGGGACCATCACTGGCCCAGTCAGGCTCTAGAATGGTTTTCCAGAAATGCACCATAACTCTTATGATGGCTGCTCCTGCTGCGAAACCATCTGCTGAGAGGTGAGAGGCAGCAGGCACTGAGCTAAGAGTTCCTCCTAGGATGCACCTAAATCTCACACGCTGATCCAGAGGCACTATTTGCCTCCTTACTGAGAAGCAGAGGGCTGCCTCAGGGCACCCCACCAGGAAGGGGAGCGCCCAGATTTGAAGTGGGTGGTCTGAGCCTGCTCTCTCATCTGCAACGCTGCACCCACCACCTTTGCCTTGAGATGAACCACCCGTGTCTTCTCACTGCCCCTGGAAGGTACCTCACAGGGTCTTTCCCACCATCTGTGGAGGCCCCGGATCTTTCCATCCCCTGATGCTTCCAGCTCTCCACCCCCCACCCCCCACATACACACCAAGCTCTCTGCTCCCTAGCCATTTTGCTTGTCTTCTGCTTCCTTGAACTCTCCAAGTTTATTTCTGGTTCAGGATTCTCACCTGCAATGCTCCTCCCTCCTCGCCTGGCCAGGCAAGTGCCTGTGGGTCTAAGCTTGTGTGACTGTCACGGAAAGGCCTCGTATAACCCCTGTGATAGTCTCTCTCCCAGAGCCATTCTGTCTTACTGCAGTATTTCTGACAACAGGCAGCTGGCTGCATAGTGCTGTATTGATTTCATGCCCATATTCCCACCAGCCAGTAATCCCACAGTGCATGATGGGAGAACACAGCTCCTGGACACACCTTGCTTATGTATATATATATTTTTTCTTTTTAAGTGGCTCATGTGTCCGTGCTCAGTTGCTTCAGTCATGTCCAGCTCTTTGCAATACTCTGGACTGTAGCCTGCCAGGCTCCTCTGTCCATGGAATTCTCCAGGTAAGAATACTGGAGTGGGTTGCCGTGCCCTCCTCCAGGGAATCTTCCCAACCCAGGAATTGAACCCTCATCTCTTATGTCTCTTGCATTGGCAGGCAGATTCTTTACCACTGCTGCTGCTGCTACTGCTAAGTTGACTTTAGTCGTGTCCAACTCTGTGCGACCCCATAGACGGCAGCCCACCAGGCTCCCCCGTCCCTGGGATTCTCCAGGCAAGAACATTGGAGTGGGTTGCCGTTTCCTTCTCCAATGCATGAAAGTGAAAAGTGAAAGTGAAGTCGCTCAGTCATGTCTGACTCTCTGAGACCCCATGGACTGCAGCCCACCAGGCTCCTGTGCCCATGGGGTTTGCCAGGCAAGAGTACCACCTCAAGTGGCCCAGGTGGCAAAGAATCTGCCTGCCAGGATAGGATACTGGCATACCCTACAATGTATGGGTGTGAACCCTGAAGTAGAAAGAGCTCCTGGAGGAGGGCATGGCAACCCACTCCAGTTGTCTTGCCTGGAGAATCCCATGGACAGAGGAGCCTGGCAGGCTACAGTTCTGACGGGCTATACTCCATGGAGTCGCAAAGAGTTGTACACAACTGATTGGCTTTCCCTTTTCTTTTAGAACACTTTGCTGTATAGCTTCCAATTCTTAAAAATGTCACATGAATTCCCATGGTCATTACCTTTATTTTTAAAATGATTTACATTTTTAAGAAAGCATTCGTTTTGAGGTGCTATGATTTTTATGTTTATTTTATTTTTTGACTGCACAGCATGTGGGATCTTAGTTCCCTGACTGGGGATCGAACCTCCACTGCCTGTAGTGAAAGCATGGAGCCTTAACCAGTGGACAGCCAGGGAAGTCCCTTTTATGTAGTTTTGAGCCCAGACCCCAGAGCCTAGCCCAGAGCAAGTGTTCTACAAATATCTAGAGAAGTAAGAATCAAATACATTTTGCTCTTAGTCTTCTCAGTACCCCTGGGAAGAGAGTTATTATTCTCTCTTTACTATACCCCTTATAATGGAGGAAACCAGGATTCAGAAACATCCAATAGCTTTTCCAAGGTGGCAGAAACAATGATCAAATTCAAGGTCTCTGCTGCTGTGTCCAGGGACTTTTTTTTTTAATGGACCATGAACGTACCCTTATGATTATTCATATGTGTGTGAATATTTATATAGATAGATTTAGTTTGGTATAGCTGCCCACATTCAGATGATAAATATAATGAAACAGAGCAAAAATTCCATGTTGCACTTCTGTCTCCCTGGCATCTAGGTTCTTTCTGAAATCAACGAATGGTACCCATTTCCTCCAGCTCCTGCTAGAGGTCATCTATGCATATCTGAGAAAACACCTGTATTTATTCTCCTCCCTCCCCAAATCTGACATAAGTGGAGGCATAACATACAAGCTGGTCTTACTTTTTTTCACTGAGCAGTATGCTGCGGAGATTTATATCCTATACATGCCTCCATATCTCTTCCATATCCCTGCAGATACAGCTCACTTTAAACACTTTTTTATGCTTGGTATTTTACCATCTGTGCATTCCACAATTTATTTAACCATTCCACAGTGATAGACATTTGGGTTGCTTCCAAGTGGGCTTCCCTGGTGGCCCAGATTGTAAAGAATCCACCTGCAATGCAGGAGACTTGGGTTCAATCCCTAGGTTGGGAAGATCCCCTGGAAAAAGGAATGGCTACCCATGCCGCTATTCTTGCCTGAAGAATTCCATGGATAGAGGAGCCTGGTGGGCTACAGTCCATGGAGTTGCAAAGAGTTGGACATGACTGAGCAACTATTTTTTATAGTCCACAATTTATTTAACCATTCCACAGTGATAGACATTTGGGTTGCTTTCAAGTTTTTGCCATTACAAACACTGAGTAGCTTTGTAAATATGTCCATTCACACATGTGCAAGTATATATGAAGGATGAAATTCTAGAAGTGGAACTGCTGGGATAAAAGGTATGCTGCAGTTTTTTAAAAAAATCTGTCTTTTCAGTACTTTAGTCGAAATGTTGTACAGAAATACCTCAGATGATGGAAATATTTGCGTAATATGCTATTTTTTAATTACTTTTTAATTGTTAAGATTAGACATTTCACTTTCAATTCTTAATGAAACTTAAGGTGAATATGGATAACTTTAGCACATAACCAGGGAATTATCATTTAAATAAATCCTTCACATAAAAATGAATAAATAAAAATTTAAAGTCTGTCTGATCAAAAAGCATGACACATCATTTCTAAGGTTCACGTTGACCATGACTATGACCATGACTGGCCCATTGGTGCTGCTGGGTCAGTGTCCTGAGGCGACCTGATGGTGAAGAACTCCCTTTCCAGGAAGACGTGAGAATCAGCCCAGGGTATTCTTCCTCCAACATTTACCTTCCATTCTGGCTGCTTAATCCTCCCACTCTTGGGTCAAAATCTTTGAAAGGCAGGCTGCAGTGTAGGGTAGGATCAGCTTCAGCTCCAAGGTCAAAACACCTTAAATCAGGTACCAGCTCTGCAATTATAAGCTGTGTGACCCAGGAAGAGGCTTCCCAGGTGGCGCTAGTGATAAAGAATCTGCCTGCAGGAACCACAAGAGATGCAGATTTGATCCCTAGATCAGGAAGATCCTCTGGAGGAGGGCATGACAACCCACTCCAGTATACTTGCCTGGAGAATCCCACAGACAGAGGAGCCTGGATGGCTACAGGCCATGGGTGGCAAAGGGTTGGACACAACTAATGCGACTTAGCACACATGCACACACGTGACCCAGGAAAAGGTACTCTGACCTTTTTGAGTCTTGGTATCATCACCTGGAAAATTTGGCTAACAATTGTGCCCAACTCCCAGAGTGTTTGTGGGGATTAAACAAACTAATCCATGGATCACAGTAAGCATACCATGTGTGTGTGCATGTGTGTGTGTGTGCACGCGTGCACCTGTGTGTGCTCGGTCACTCAGTTGTATCCTATTCTTTCAACCCCATGGATTGTAGCCCGCCAGGCTCCTCTGTCCATGGAATTCTCCAGACAAGAATACTGGAGTGGCTTGCCATTTCCTTCTCCAGGGGATCCTCCCAACCCAGGAGAACTTGTGTCTCCTGTGTTGGCACGAGATTCTTTACCGTTTTACCACCTAGGATGACCTAAGTACATGATACATGTAAGCTATTATTGCTGATAACTTTGGGGTCACAAAACCCTAAAGGACTGGAAATGGAAGGGTAAAGCAACGGGTCTGGAAAGGGGCACAGCAATTGTGGTCCTAGCAGTCTACGGATCAGCTTAAGGCCACTTGGTACCAGGGCTGGGGTTGAGAAGCTGATGCAATCACTCCACAGGATAACCTTTGTCTGTTTCCCAGCTTAGCCAGAGCCAGTTTGGTTAATGGTTAGGTGAGTGGCACTTGCAATGTGGTGAGCGAGGAGGGCCTTCCTGTGTACTTGGAACTAGATATAGCCAATGGGAACACCCTCTCAGAACAGGCTTGTGGCTGCCAAGGGTGGGGGAGGGAAGGATTGGGAGTTGGCGATTAGCAGATGCAAACTGTTACATATAGGTTGGATAAGCAATAAAGTCCAGCATATGACGTGTGTGGGTATGTGCTAAATCAGGACCTATGTTCAATATCTGTGATAAACCCATAATGGAAAAGAATATAAAATATATATATAAGTACATTACTTAGCTGTACAGCAGAAATTAACACAGCATTTTAAATCAATTATACTTCAAAAAAAAAATCCTCTCCAAGTAAAGCTTTCTAAGGTGGTTATATTTGCTCATTGCCTCGCTCTTCTGCATGGACAAGTGTGTGGGCCATGCCCAAATGACTACATATATGGAATATTTTGAATAGGCACAAGCTTTAAATTTGGACAGCCCTGGGGTCTAGTTCTGCTTCTCTCCTCTCTCCACCCCAACTACCATCCATGTGGGAGATAAAATAAGGACAATGAAAAGCACAAGCTCTGAGTTCAAATCTTCTCTGTGCTGACCCATCAATAGAACCTTAGACAAATTGTTGGATGCCCCTGGGCCTCAGTTTCCTCACCTGTAAAATGGGGATGATAATCACACGGGTCTGTGTGGCTCTTGTGAGGCTGCAGTGAGATAAATGCAACTCAAGCCCTTACCCCAGGGCCTGCAAATACACTTGAAGAAATTGTAGCTGCTAGTTTCTAAGCATATTTTATTGACCACTAATTGTTCTCAGTCCCTTTCCTCTGTAACCATATCTGAGGATAAAGGCAGAGAAACTTCTGAGCCACGTACGGTCACCACGCCAGTCTCCTGGGCTGACCCCGGGACGTTTCAATTCGCCCATCTGAGTCACGTGAGCAGAAGACAAAATCCTTGGCGCTGTTTGTGGAGTTTAACCATCAAGATGTCAGCCACGTCTCAGCTGCTGCACTCCCCTTCTTGGCTTCAGAATATCCGATCTAACGACTTGGCCTGGAATCCTCAGATTTCACTGTGAGTGTGAAATTTGCAGGCTTTTCCCAGTGGAGCTCTTGCTGGAGATGTTTGCAGGCCAGGAAATTCTTTCTTCTCTAATGCGAGGCAGATGCCACTTACCTAAAGGATGATGTGGTGAGAGAGACACTGTGGTCGGGTTTCTGGGATCTACTCTGTATGCAGAGTTGCTGGGGACATCTGGCCATTCTGCCAGGGTCGCAGTTTAATGTATGGCCCTGAGTGTCTGTAGTTCATGGATGTCTGCACAGAGCCTGAGGGTGCTCTGGCAAGGAGGGAGGGTTCTCTTCTTTCTCACCCAGCTGCTGCTGCTGCTAAGTCACTTCAGTTGTGTCCGACTGTGTGACCTCTTAGACGGCAGCCCACCAGGCTCTCCCGTCCCTGGGATTCTCCAGGCAAGAACACTGGAGTGGGTTGCCATTTCCTTCTCCAATGCATGAAAGTGAAGAGTGAAAGTCAGTTCGTTCAGTCGTGTCCGACTCTTAGCGACCCCATGGACTGCAGCCCACCAGGCTCCTCCGTCCATGGGATTTTCCAGGCAAGGGCACTGGAGTGGGGTGCCATTGACTTCTCCCCAGACCTCTGAGGAAAAAGGAGGGATGGGCAAACCTGAGGCGTCCCTCACTCCACCTGGTACTAGGGGTGGATGGGGCACAGGGCCAACTCCGATGCTTTCCTCCAAGGGAGAACTTCCGGTCCATCCACCAAAGCAATGACATTGTGACTGGTGGCAGTTGGCTTTACCTACCTCAAGGGACCCTGTAACTCTCACTACCCCTGCCTAATTCACCCTGGGAGAGGCAGTGTAGCACTGGAGGAGCTGAGGCGGGTTCAGAGTCTGAATGACATGGGCTTGAATCCTGGCCCTACCCGTTTTTATCTGTGTGACACTGGGCAAGTTACTTAACCTCTCTGAGTCTCAGTTTTCTCCTCTGCAAAGTGGGGATAATAATATCCACTTTGTAGGTCTGTGTGAAGATCGGAGTGAAATGACATGCGAACAGTGTAAATGCAAAGCATTCAAGAAATGGAAATGGTTTTTAAAAATTATCTCATGGGATCCTTTAAAGTTGGGACACAAACAAGAAAATCAGCTGGGTGGTTGAGAAGGACAAAAATTGTGATAGGAATAAACTGAAAGCCGTTGACCAAACTGTGTTATGTATCTGAGGTTAACTATTAATTCTCTGCTTTCCTGAACATTGTGACTGTGCTAAGTCACTTCAGTCATGTCCGACTCTTTGCAACCCTATGGACTGTGGCCCACCAGGCTCCTCTGTCCATGGGAATTCTCCAGGCAAGAATACAGGAGCCATGCCCTCCTCCAGGGGATCTTCCCAACCAGGGATCGAACCCGTTTCTCTTCTCTCTCGTGTATTGGCAGGTGGGTTCTTTATCACTGAGCCACCTGTGAATTCCTGAACACTGACGAAGCTCATATCCAGGGGACGCCAAAGTAAAAGCCATTGTCCTTGTTCTGCTTGCTTATCCCCTTCGCTGTCTCTAAGCTGCTCTGGACCATCTACCGATCCACTTCCACAAGGTACATTGATCTCTGCTGATTCACACTGAAACGGTTATTTTCTTGTACCAGAACTAATGAAAGAGTAACTGAGAATTCTTGGTCTCCCTGTCTCATAATTCCAAACTTTAAAGAACAGAGCCTTCTCCAACTCCTGCCTGCAGCAGCTGCTTATGTTCCTATCAGCAACTGCACAGATCCAAGCAAATGCTGGATGCATGAACGTCCATTCTCCAAAGTCCCTGCTCCAGGGGATGCTTCCAGAGCACTTAAAAAACCCCAGCCCTTTCATCTTGAAATAATTATAGACTCACAGGAAGTTGTAGTGATAATACTGAGAGGACCTTGTCAATTTCATTACATTTATAGCAACCAGGAAATTGACATTGTGTGTCAACGTACAATGTGTGTGTATTGCTATTCATCGTTTATCACAAGTAGATTTGTGTATGCACCACCACAATCAAGATGTAAAACTGTTCCATCATCACAACGGTCTCTCCTTCACTTCCCCTTTGTAATCAGCCCCACCCCCTGTCCCAACCATCCCTGACCCTCTGCAGTCACATGGAATCCATTTTCCAAACTGATATACCTTGGGGAATGAAAGGGGATGCCATCAATTATTATGCCAGGTCAGCCAGTGTATGCTGGGATGTTTAGTCCCCTAATTAAATGAATTATTTCTGGGCTTCCCTGGTGGTCCAGTGGTTAAGCATCCACCTGCCAATGCAGGGGACACAGGTTCGATTCCTGGTTGAGGAAGATCTCTGAGGAGCAGCTAAGCTCATGGGACACCACTACTGAGCCCATGTGCTGCAGCTACTGAAACCTGCTTGCTTAGAGCCCGTGCTCTGCAACAAGAGAAGCCACTGCAATGAGAAGCCCACATACCACAACGAAAAGTAGCCCTCGCTTGCCACAACTAGAGAAAGCCACATGGAGCAATGAAGACCCAGTGCAACCAATAAACAAACACAATTTAAAATGTATTATTCCTGTGTGTATGTGTGCATGGTTGGGGGTGTGTAGGGAGCTAAAGGGGTTTCCCTGGTGGCTCTGCGGTAAAGAATCTGCCTGCAATGCAGGAGTGGCAGGAGATGCAGGTTCCATCCCTGGGTCCAGGTTCCATCTCTGGGTCAGGAAGATCCCTTGGAGGATGTCGTGGCAACCCACTCTGGTATTCTTGCCTGGAGAATCCCATGGGTCCTTGTCAGTCCATAGGTCCAGAGTAGCCTGGTGCGTCCATAGTGTTGCTAAGAGTTGGACACAACTGAAGCAACTTAGTATGCGCATACTCACAGGGAGTGAAGCGCTTCCTGAAGCTTGTAAGCTGTATGATGGTAAATCACCCTCCAAGAACTGCCTGTGAGCTTTCCCCTTTGGCCCGTGGGAGTGTCTGGCTCTCCAGAGTGTGTGGCAGCATCTAATTATTCTGCAATCATGCCCACTGCCGTATGGAGTAGCTTTTGTCCCCTGTAGAGCTGCCAGGAGGGTGGTTTTAAAGATGTTTTTTGGTTTGCTTTCTCGTTGTTTTGCATCTACCTCAAGCCACCGCACTCTGCCCTCTGCTCCCCTAGAAATCGCCTAAGTCACCACTGACTCTTCCTTGCTACTGCCTGCCCTGGAGAGGTCAGAAGTTCCCAGATCCTGGCCCAGGTTCTCCTCTCACCCCGCGCCCTCTTGCTGGATCATCTTACCCCACCCTGGGCCTTTAATAATCAGTCCTCATATTGATGACATCACGCGTGTTGATCTCTCAGGTTCTTATTCTCCAGGCTGACCTGGCCCCCTGCAGCAGGGCTTAGGATCTCCATACACAGTGGCTCTTTTTCCAGCCCCTGCACATTTTGAAATGTAGTTCAAAGTTGTTTTTCTTTGTATTTTTCCCCCTTATCTGGTCTTCTCTGCCTTAATTCAAGCATGGATCTAATGGATAGTTTATATATCTGAGAAGGTTAGTGAACCATAACTATGTTGAATAATCCTACCAAGTTGCTTTAACTTCTTAGCATGATCAGAAAAGACTTACTCTTTGATTTGCTTTTTTGGATTTTAAATTGATGCAAGCCTCCAGCAGGTGCTTTGTGGTTTTTTGTTTTTTGTTTTCCCCCAAAGACAATGTTCCCTTTATTACCTTCAATGTACTGCTTTCTGCTGTCCTTTCCCAGCCTGTTCCTTCTCAATTTCCCTTCTTACCTTATTACTGTTATTTTTTTTATCTCCTAGTATTCTGGTTTTGCTTCCAACACTTGAGTTTTGTTTTGTTTTGTTTTGTTTTTTGCTTGTAGCTCTCCAGAATGGCGGTTGGGTTTTTGTTTTTGTTTTGTCTTTGTAACTTTTAGGCTTGCCAGGTTGCACAGTAGTAAGGAATCCGCCTGCCAGTGCAGGAGCTGCAGGAGACTTGGGTTCGATCCCTGGGTTGGGAAGATCCCCTGGAGATGGGAAGGGGGCTACCCACTCCAATATTCTGGCCTGGAAACTTCCATGGACAGAGGAAGCTGGCAGGTTACAGTCCATGGGTTGCAAAGAGTCAGACATGATTTTTGATCTAGAATTTGCTTCAGCTGCACATCCACGCAGTTATTTTTAGTTCCATAAATTTTCTTTGTATTTTGTAACTCGAGGAGAGGTGTGTCCAGGTGCAAGGATTGCCACACTTCAGCAAAGGGCCCCAGGTTCCATTATTTTGTCTCAGAATAATGCCTTGCACAGGGAGGATGCTTAGGAAAGACATGTAAAATCTCTGTGATTTTAGGAAAGTCACTTTCCCCTCTCTGATCATTCTTGATTTTCTTATCTGTAGAATGAGAAAGTGCACAGGATTGGACTAGATGATCTGTAAAATTTCTTCTACGTCAAGAATACTTTGAAGAAAATATTTATCTCCCTGGCTAGCTCTGCTGCTTCTAGAACTTGTCATCCAGAACTAGTCTCTGTCCCTTGTAGCCTAACCAGAGAGCTGTGTAGCAACTTGTTGTGATACCCAAGTATCTCAGACTTTAATACCACATTCCTTGTCAAAGATAAAATTAAATACCACCACCCCAGGCAAGCAACCAACCACAAAAAAACTAAAGGGGGGGAAGACAAATACCATATATCACTTATATGTGTGCAGGGAAATAGCACGTAGCCAAGATGGCATCGGTCAGGCCCTCTCGCCCTCTCGCCCTCTCGCCCTCTCGCCCCGTATCCTGTAAACAATGATTTTGCATGGTTATGTAACAGCTGAGAGCACTAATAGCATGGCACACACGGGCACGATGTACTTGCTTGGCCACCAGGCACTTTTGTTCTGTAGACCTATATGAGCCCCACCTGAGAAACCCCTTTTGCTGCTGCCAGCCCAGAGAGAAAAGACGTGTCTGCAGTTCCTACACCCCCTTGAGTTTTCTTCCAGCTTTCCCACTTGTGTCTTGCCTACCCTGGGTTCAGCGAATTTGCAAACAGTGAGACAATTGGTGTAGTCGGCAGGATACCGCAGGATGCCCAGCAGGTAGGGGAGGCTGAGGCTCTGATGGAAGGGGGAAGCCGGTGGCCACCGCTTAGTATGTGGTACCCAGTGGAAGGAAGACTGGGAGGCAGTGGGCAGGTCATTGGATAGTACTAAAGAGGCGTTACAGGCGGTGAGTTCCCATTTGTGGACAGAGGTGTGGGCTGCCTCTGGCACTTTGGGGTGGAGTTTCTTAACCACCTTGAAGGCGAATATGGACAGTGCCTTCCTTCCATGATGCTGTGCAAGTGCGTGATTGCAGAGACGGGGGAAGGGATAGAGTAGTGTACATGCGTGCTGGAGCAAGAGATGCATGCCTTGAGGAGCCCAGCACCTTGGACTATGAGGTAATGAGGGATGATGACAGTGAACGTTATGAGACCGCAGGTCTCCGCTTGTCAGTGAGGCCGCAGCTGTGCAGCAGAAAGTGAAGCGCGAGCAGCCTATGGCATCTGGGAGGAGGAGCGTCCTCAAGGGACCTCCAAGGTGGCTGAGTTCACAACAGTTCACAACGTATCGAGCAAATACCCAGGCAGAGTGGGTTGCCTTGGGTAAGCAGTTGCGGCAAAAGCAAGGGGAGCCCTTGGCAACATGGCTTTTGTGACTCTGGGACGCAGGGGTGGACAGTATCATTTGTTCTGGGAACGAGATGGGACGGTTAGCCTCTATAACCATTCACCCCTCGTTGAGACAAAGGTTGCAGAACGCTAGGCTACTCATGCAAGGGGCGCGCCTCACCAAAAGCGCACCCTGATGGGATGGATTACACTGCCATCGACCCCACATGGGTGAATGTGGGAGAGCTCCCCGATATTGTGAGTAAATGGTATACCTATGCCGAGTTGGCCCAAGTGGCAAGAGAACTGGGCATGAATCAGTCGATGTTTAACTGAAATACCTGAGGCCCAGATGACCAGCGTTTTACTGGTGACATGTGAGATGCCATTTTGAACAATACCTTGTCCGCCTTGTATATACATATATGTGTATATATATACACACAGAGGTATAACTGAATCACTTTGCCATACACCTAAAACAGTGTAAATCAACCAAACTTAAAAAAAAAGACGAGAGGGAAAAAACGGAGAAGGCAATGGCACCCCACTCCAGGACTCTTACCTGGAAAATCCCATGGACGGAGGAGCCTGGTAGGCTGCAGTTCATGGGGTCCAGAAGAATCGGACACAACTGACCGACTTCACTTTCACTTTTCACTTTCATGCATTGGAGAAGGAAATGACAACCCACTCCATTGTTCTTGCCTGGAGAATCCCAGGGACAGGGAAGCCTGGTGGGCTGCCATCTATGGGGTTGCACAGAGTTGGACATGACTGAAGCGACTTAGCACACAGGTGGCACTAGCAGTAAAGAATCTGCTTGCCTATGTAGGAGATGTAACAGATGCAGGTTCAATCCCTGGGTTGGGAAGATCCCCTGGAGAAGGACACGGCAATCTACTACAGTATTCTTGCCTGGAGAATCCCATGGACAGAGGAGCCTGGCTGGCTACAGTCCATAAGAGTCAGACAAGACTGAAGTGACTTAGCACACATATGCACACAAACACTCATGTCCATACATACAGGAAATTCCCTGGTGATCTAGTGGTTAGGACTCTGCTCTTTCACTGCAAGGGCCTGGGTTCAATCCCTGGTTGGGGAACTAGGATCCTACAAGCTGTGTAGCATGACCAAAAGACAAAGAAAACACACATACGCTACAAGTGTGTTCACATCTCCAAACCTTGTTGATACAGAAGGAAANGAAGGGGGAAGCCGGTGGCCACCGCTTAGTATGTGGTACCCAGTGGAAGGAAGACTGGGAGGCAGTGGGCAGGTCATTGGATAGTACTAAAGAGGCGTTACAGGCGGTGAGTTCCCATTTGTGGACAGAGGTGTGGGCTGCCTCTGGCACTTTGGGGTGGAGTTTCTTAACCACCTTGAAGGCGAATATGGACAGTGCCTTCCTTCCATGATGCTGTGCAAGTGCGTGATTGCAGAGACGGGGGAAGGGATAGAGTAGTGTACATGCGTGCTGGAGCAAGAGATGCATGCCTTGAGGAGCCCAGCACCTTGGACTATGAGGTAATGAGGGATGATGACAGTGAACGTTATGAGACCGCAGGTCTCCGCTTGTCAGTGAGGCCGCAGCTGTGCAGCAGAAAGTGAAGCGCGAGCAGCCTATGGCATCTGGGAGGAGGAGCGTCCTCAAGGGACCTCCAAGGTGGCTGAGTTCACAACAGTTCACAACGTATCGAGCAAATACCCAGGCAGAGTGGGTTGCCTTGGGTAAGCAGTTGCGGCAAAAGCAAGGGGAGCCCTTGGCAACATGGCTTTTGTGACTCTGGGACGCAGGGGTGGACAGTATCATTTGTTCTGGGAACGAGATGGGACGGTTAGCCTCTATAACCATTCACCCCTCGTTGAGACAAAGGTTGCAGAACGCTAGGCTACTCATGCAAGGGGCGCGCCTCACCAAAAGCGCACCCTGATGGGATGGATTACACTGCCATCGACCCCACATGGGTGAATGTGGGAGAGCTCCCCGATATTGTGAGTAAATGGTATACCTATGCCGAGTTGGCCCAAGTGGCAAGAGAACTGGGCATGAATCAGTCGATGTTTAACTGAAATACCTGAGGCCCAGATGACCAGCGTTTTACTGGTGACATGTGAGATGCCATTTTGAACAATACCTTGTCCGCCTTGTATATACATATATGTGTATATATATACACACAGAGGTATAACTGAATCACTTTGCCATACACCTAAAACAGTGTAAATCAACCAAACTTAAAAAAAAAGACGAGAGGGAAAAAACGGAGAAGGCAATGGCACCCCACTCCAGGACTCTTACCTGGAAAATCCCATGGACGGAGGAGCCTGGTAGGCTGCAGTTCATGGGGTCCAGAAGAATCGGACACAACTGACCGACTTCACTTTCACTTTTCACTTTCATGCATTGGAGAAGGAAATGACAACCCACTCCATTGTTCTTGCTTGGAGAATCCCAGGGACGGGGAAGCCTGGTGGGCTGCCATCTATGGGGTTGCACAGAGTTGGACATGACTGAAGCGACTTAGCACACAGGTGGCACTAGCAGTAAAGAATCTGCTTGCCTATGTAGGAGATGTAACAGATGCAGGTTCAATCCCTGGGTTGGGAAGATCCCCTGGAGAAGGACACGGCAATCTACTACAGTATTCTTGCCTGGAGAATCCCATGGACAGAGGAGCCTGGCTGGCTACAGTCCATAAGAGTCAGACAAGACTGAAGTGACTTAGCACACATATGCACACAAACACTCATGTCCATACATACAGGAAATTCCCTGGTGATCTAGTGGTTAGGACTCTGCTCTTTCACTGCAAGGGCCTGGGTTCAATCCCTGGTTGGGGAACTAGGATCCTACAAGCTGTGTAGCATGACCAAAAGACAAAGAAAACACACATACGCTACAAGTGTGTTCACATCTCCAAACCTTGTTGATACAGAAGGAAAGGAAAGGTTTGGCTTATACGGAGAGAGAAGATGGATAAGGAAGGAAGAGGAGAATCAAGCACATTGATGAATATCAATATACATCTGTTTACATACATATTGCCTGCTTTGGATCCTCAACACCTTTCAGACTGCAGTTTTCATCATGTGTTGTCCTTTTCTTTACTCTCCTTAGCTATTCTTTCCCCTTAGTTATTATTTACAATTTAGACATAAGTGTATTGTTCAGGTTCAGGATAGTTTCTATTCCAGTTTGTACGGGGAAATGTCAGCAAGATAAAGTTACTTGCATATTATTTCCTAAGAGAAAAGGCATACTCTCTCTAACAACATCCCACGGTCTTTCTAAAATAAGCCTTCCTTCTTAGTTATTCCTGAATGGACATCTCGATCTGTTTCATATGAATGTGAAAATGTTGATACTGATTAAGGAAACAAGCAAAGCACAAATAATTAGTAAGAATTTCAAATTGTTCCTCGTGTTTATATGGAGCTTCACAATGAAAGGAAATATGCTTTTCCAGGCTTTATTTTATTTAATGATTAAAGCAACCTGTTGGAGAAAGTAGATGAAGTAATATTACAATCCCCACCTTATAGATAAGAAATGTGAGGCTCATGGGAATTAAGTATCTTACATAAAGTTACACACTTAGAAAGTGGCTGAATTCATTTATAGTCCAGATTTCCTGACACTAAGTTCAATGCTCTGTGTTGTAGGATTCCTAATATTTGACATCAACAAATTTATGTGTTCAATACTGAGGTTTATCCAAGTTTACAGTTTTCTGGCAGATATAATAAGTTTCATTTTGCCTGATGGAAAGTTTTGTTTTTATCTTTTCAGGTGTCAGTATTAATTTCAGATGGGTAATTTCTGAAAACCTAGTGTCTGTTAACATGAATATCAAGTCCTGCTCTTTACACCCCCAGGGTGGCTGGTGAGGAGCTGCATTTCACATTGGTGTTTAAGTGACATCAGCCATGCTGTGGCTTGCTTTGTGCATTGTCAGGCCTGCCGACAGGGCAAAAGAAGTCCCAGTGTGACAGGGAAGAACCTTTGTATTCTAAGCTAATCACTGAAGGGATGTTGCCTATAAGCTTAAATGGTACATGATAGCCCATCTCTCGGAACCTTGCTTCCCAGGGAATAAACATTGAGCTAAAATACCTTTGCTTGGCTCAATGTATCCTGACCAGGGCCACCTATGTATGACTTCAGGGAGGAAGAAATGAACACATGTCCTCTGGGGACTGATGCCAACGAGGAGGTGTTTGACTTTACTGCCTCCCCTTGTAATATTAACAGAGCCTGAATTCTAACTCAGGCAAGATGGTTCTTTGGGGCACGAACCCACCATCTTCTTTGTAAGCTGGCTTTCCAAATCATCATTCCTTGCCCCAACAACTTGTTTTATAATTTCTCTCCTGTTGAGTAGCGAATGGTATGATCTTGGACGCAGTAACACCAGGTGTGCTATAGAAGGCCACGTGGTGATACCTGGTTGACAAGTCTGTGGGGACAGAAGGAGGAAGGGATCATTATATCCGTGGAAAGAAGAACTGGGAGTGGCTCCCCAGGGGAGGTGATGCTTGAGGTGGGCTCTTCAGTGTGAGTAATCTTTCCCTGGTGGTTAGGGGGCATAGAGTGGACGTTTCAGAAGGGAAGGTAGTGTTAGCAGATGTACGGAGGAGTGACAGTGTCTGGTGGGACTGGACAAAGGGGATAGGGCTGCTCTGAGAGAGATGAAGGTCAACCCAGCCAGAATTCAAGGGACCCTCCAGTCTAAGAGTCAGTCCACCTTACAGGAGATTTGTGCAGACCTTCTGGTACACATCAGAACCATGCCCATGGTTCTGACTCCTTGGTCTTAGGTGGAGCCTAAGCTTCCTCAGAATTAAAAGAAATGCTCCAGGTGTTATTAACTGTTAAATAATTATTCCAACACTTGTTAAAATGATGAGGGAGACATTTGTGACTATTGGGATGGGATATTGCAACAGGGGAGAGACATGGGGTTCAACTCCAAATATGACATAGACAAATTTTAAGGGGATTTTTGGACAATATGACAGGGTAAAGAATCCGCTTGCCAGTGCAGGAGATACAGGTTTGATCCCTGGGCCCTGAAGATACAGTGAAGGAGGGCACAGCAACCCACTCCAGTATTCTCGCCTGGGAAATCCCATGGGCAGAGGAGCCTGGCAGGCTACAGTCCATAGGGTCACAGAGAGTCAGACAGGACTGAAGCAACTGAGCATGCACACGCATGCAGCCAATAGGCAGGCAGAGTGCTCTGGGCACAACTGGTGACTTTAAGAAATAGCTGACTTTATTTATTTAACTAAAAAAAAAAATATTAGATTTCCCTGATTACGCAGTGAATGGAGAGTCTGCCTGCCAATGCAGGGGTCACGTGTTCGATCTCTGGTCTGGGAAGATCCCACATGCTAAGAGTAACTGAACCCTTGCATTACAGCTACTGTGCCTGCACTCTAGAGCACACGTGCTGCAACTGTTGAAGCCCGAGCACCTCGAGTCTGCTCTGCAGCGAGAGAAGCCACCACAATGAGAAGCCCCCCCACTGCAGCGAAGAGTAATTCCCACTCTCTGCAACAAGGGAAAGCCCATGCAAAGCAATGAAGACCCGGCGCAGCCAAAAATAAAATAAAAGTTGTTTTTGAAAAAGAGGTGAAATACCTATATTAAAAATATATTTATTTGGCTGCACCAGGTCTTAGTTTCATGTAGGGTCTTTAGTTGTGGCATGTGAATGCTTAGTTGAGGCACGTGGAATCTAGTTCCCAGACGAGGGGTTGAACTCAAGCTTCCTGCGTTGGAAATCTGAAGTCTTAGTCACTAGACCACCAAGGAAGTCCTATGAAGTAGCTGACTTGAAGGTAGGATTCTGAGCAAGGAAGGAAGTTCAGAAGACATAAATTTCCTATCTGTACTTATGCTCTGCTCCCTCGCCAATAATAATAATGATAAACTATGCTGTGCTTAGCTGCTCGGTCATGTCTAACTCTTTGAGACCTCGTGGACTATAGACTGCCAGGCTCCTCTGTCTATGGGATACTCCAGGCAAGAATACTAGAGTGGTTGCCATCCCTTTCTCCAGGGGATCTTCTTGACCCAGGGATCAAGCCTACATCTCCTTCACTGCAGGCAGGTTCTTTACCACTGAGCTGCTGGGGAAGCCCAATACACTATATAATGTTATTTAAAAAGCAAAATATAAGCAATACTTTGGATGCTGTTGTAGTCATGAAGCCTCTGAGATGTGCATCTACTGGAGAAGAGTAGAAGGATTACTGAGTACAAGGAGAGGCCGTCTGGGGTTGGGTAATATGACTTGGCTTAATAACATGATTTCTCATTTGATGCTAGCAAGCTGGTTGGTCCAGAGATAGAGACCATAAATCTATAAGCTTGCCAATAAACAGAGAAGAATAGTAAACAAGACACACATTTTGAGACGGCTGGGAGAATATCACTAAAATGACTGACCTTGGGGTCCTAGATAATAGGAAAGAGGGAGATTAGGACAAGTTTGAGGGGCTGGGGTCCATGGAATCTGACACTTACACAGGCAGAAGGTCATTGATTCCTCCCAATAACCTTGTAAGTGGGTAATATTATTATTCCCAATTAATAGATAAGGAAACTGAGGCTCAGAGTAGCGGTATGATTTGCTCTGGCTCGTAAAGCTTGCAAGAGGTAGCAGCAGGACAGGGATCCAGGTTTGTTTAACAACTAAGAACAGTATTGTTTTCATAGAGAGGGAAGAGTGAAGTCATAAAAAGACCCATTTAAGCCAAGGAGGCCATATACCCATCTAGGTAAACATTGTGGCCCTCCGCCTTCCCAACCCAGCCCTGGGGAAGCCCAGGATGCCCTGTCCAGAGGCTCTTGAGACTGGGATCAAGTTGTCCCAGTGTCATTTTGATGTGGTCCTGTGTGCCAACATGACAGGTAAAGGTCATGGCTGCAGCGAGGGATTTCCCATCTGTTGATAATCAAGTTCTTCAGCCAATCACTCCAAAATTGAAATTGCATGTTTAATAAGCTGGCTCTCTGCAACAAAGCAATTTAACTCACTGATAATTATGCAGGCCCACCTCTTGCTCTCAGGATGCTGGCTTCACTCTCAGTGTCCTCGATGTGGCATATTCAAAACCCTTACATCTGTCCTGGGTGCTTAAATTCCCAGAGATGTGATTATTATTTTGGAAATGTCAAGAATTCAGAGTCCCGCAAAAGGACCAGCTTTCCACTCCATTTGGCAGTTAAATATAGGATGCTCAGTTACATTTGAATTTCAGACAATGAAGCTTTTTTTTTTTTTNTCGCACACCCAGCAGTGGGCACAGAATCACAGGAAGGGAGCCAGGTCCAGCAGGCCCTGCTCTGTGATGGAGTAATTGGGAAGAGGCTTGTGTTCTCGGGTCTAGGATGTGTGGGGGCGTCATAGGTCCACCCGACAATAAACGTGATCTGAGGACCACTGCAGGCTCTGATCAGTGACAGGAGCTTGTCTCCCTTTCTTGGGCTGAAGCTATTAAAGAGGGAGTAGCCAAAGACACCAGAAGTGATAAAAAAGATGAAAGTCCCTCTAATCCTATTGTGAGCAAGAAAAACCAGGGAAGGGCAGGAGGGCTGCCCCCACCCCACCCCTCCTAAAAGTCAGAAACTATTTCCTGAGTGAATGTAATGATTTTCTATAGTCTTCTCTTTTCCTTACCTAAATCCTGCCTGAATACTACCTCAAAGGATGGTCAGAGAGCAAGAAACAATATCAAAAAGGACGTAAGGATCAGAGATTAGAAAGCAGTATAAACACTGCATTTCCCCTCCCCCCATTAAAATCTACTGATAGCTTCATAGAATCAACTCCTTTTAATCTTTTTTCAAGCAACATAAATCAGCAAGTAGCCCTATTAGAATGATTCGAATTCGGAGGTGGAGAAATTTACTGAGAAAAGCATTTAATTTCCTTCTCTGGTTGCGGGCTATATCTTCTCACCGGGAAAACCCATGTGATTTTAGACATGCACATGGCCCAGATGGGCTACTTAGAGGTTAGAGGTAAGCCGATCTCCCAGAGGGGACTGACAGCGGGACCTCTCAGATCAGAGAAAAACACACGCCCATTTGGACAGGCAGTTAACTGATGCTCCCACTTTTTGCAGACTTTCTGCTTTGGCAGCCTGGTACTGTCAGAGCCACCCTTGAAAACATGAACACTGTAGAATATTTTGAAAGTATCAATAAAAAAAGAAAATTAAAATACAATTCAACCACTCAACTATTACCACTATCATCATGTTTTTATTTTTTTAAGAATTTACTTATTTTGAATTGAAGGATAATTGCTCTATAGTATTCTGTTGGTTTCCATCAGATATCAACACAAATCAGCCACAGGTTTACCCATGTACCCTCCCACTTGAACCTTCCTCCCACCTCCCTCCCCATCCCACCTCTCTAGGTTGTTTCTGAACCCCGGTTTAAGCTCCCCGTGTCATACAGCAAATTCCCTTGGCTATATTTTACATATGGTGATGTATGTTTCCATGTTACTCTCTCCATACATCCCACCCTCTCCTTCCTCCCCTCACCCTCAGCCATGTCCATAAGTCTCTTCTCTAAATCTAACAGACACGGACTAATTGCTGCTCTGAGAACAGGTTCATCAGTACCAAACTTTCGTCATTTTTAATCATTATCTTTCCAGGTCTCTCTCTGTGTGTATGTGTGTGTGTGTGTGTGTGTGTGTGTGTGCATGTATGCTTCCTTAACATGACAAACCCTTATTAGGTCATACCATACATATTAGTTTCTGTGTCTGTGTATCTGCTTTTAAAAAATGACCAAACAATATCATGGTCACTTTTCTGTGGCATTAAAAACTCTCATAGAAAATCACTTTCAGTGGCTGCTGGGTATTCCAGTGTAGGAACGAGCCATCATTCAATTATTCAGTTTCCTATTATTGGACACTTAGATGGTATCCAATTTTTCACTCTTATAAACAATCTTGGGAATGAGAATTCTCTTAGCTGTGCCTTTGTTCACATCTGTGATTATTCACCTAGGATACATTCTTGGAAGCGGAATTGCTAATTGAGAGCTTGTAAGATTTTGAGGTTTGGGGAACAGCTATTTGCCACTGAGTTGTGGCAGTTCCCTTTGGCAGCGGTCATTTTCTCTGAAACTCCATGGCTGGGCTGTACTGGATCTTCAGCATGTCCTTGTCTAGTTGGGAGATGAGGCCCTCCCCTGGGGGGCTCCCCAGTGGGCAACGAGCCTCACACCACAAAGATATCCTTTCTGTAAACACACCCTTTGTTGGTCTCTCTTCACTATCTCACTTTCCTTACTACCTCACTTGTCTTCCTGGGATCAGGTCCCGAAGAAACTCCTTGCATCCAAGTCCTTATCTCAGAGTATGATTTTGAGGAAACCAACACCAGGTTTAGGCTTCCCTGGTGGCTCAGTGGTAAGGAACCCGCCTGCCAATGCAAGAGATGCCAGTTCAATCCCCTGGTTCAGAAAGATCAGGAAGATCCCCTGGAGAAGGAAATGGCAACCCACTCCAGTATCCTTGCCTGGGAAATCCCATGGACNAGGTTTAGGCTTCCCTGGTGGCTCAGTGGTAAGGAACCCGCCTGCCAATGCAAGAGATGCCAGTTCAATCCCCTGGTTCAGAAAGATCAGGAAGATCCCCTGGAGAAGGAAATGGCAACCCACTCCAGTATCCTTGCCTGGGAAATCCCATGGACAGAGGAGCCTGACAGGCTACAGTCCACTGGGCTGAAAAAAAGAGCTGGTCATGATTTAGGGACTAAACACCACCACCAAAGTTTAGGAAGCCCAAACTAAGTCACATGGAAACACACCGGAGGCAGGAGCCATTCTTCCCCAGTGTCCTAATCTGCTGTGACAGAATGCCATAGCTGCTGCTGCTGCTGCTGCTGCGTCACTTCAGTTGTGTCCGACTCTGTGCGAACCCATAGATGGCAGCCCACAAGGCTCCCTCATCCCTGGGATTCTCCAGGCAAGAATACTGGAGTGGGTTGCCATTTCCTTCTCCAATGCATGAAAGTGAAAAGTGAAAGTGAAGTTGCTCAGTTGCGTCCCACTCTTCATGACCCCATGGACTGCAGCCCACCAGGCTCCTCCGTCCATGGGATTTTCCAGGCAAGAGTACTGGAGTTGAGTAGAGTCTAAATAGGAAAAAGGATGGAGACTGAAGCATTCAGCTGAGACCAGGCCGTGATGGACTCCATTTCCTGCTAAGAACTTTGGGCTTGAAGCTATTGGATGGAGCACTCTTTTTGTAATTAATTTTTTGGCCATGCTGAATGACATGTGGGATCTTAGTTCTGTAACAAGAGAGCAAACCCGTATCCCCTGCATTGGAAGCATGGAGTCTTAATCACTAGACTGCCAGAGAATTCCCAGATGGAACACTTTTAAGAACAGAAATGACACACCCAGACTCGTGAGGCAGAGTGGAAAGGGACAGTAATGGCAAAGGTGGCAAGGAAGCCAATTAGGAAGTGAGCGCGGCTTGATTTGCCTCCATCCTACCGTTTCACTCACTCGCTTGGTGGAGATGGACCTGGGCTGACTGGCAAATCAACTGGGCACCTCCCCTGGGATGATCATTTTAGCAACTGGCTCTTCCTTTAGATGAGCCGGGTTTGCAGAGCAGCCTACGGACTGTCCTGATCTATAAATATCTTCTCCGGCTCCTTTCGGTCCTCCCCCAAGTGCTCTAGGTAAAAGCCTTTTCTAGAATTCAGACAGAGAAACCGCCAAAGCCTCTGCTTGGAGAAGGAGGGGGTGAAGAGAGGGGAGGTGCTCAGGGATATAGGTGGTGGGGCTGTGCATGTTTGAGCTGGTCAAGACTAGAGAGAGGAGACCTCCCAGAGGGGAAACTGAGGCTGAGATGAGCCCCTTGCAATCCCACGGCCCCCACCTTAGGTCCTCTGCTGTAGCTGCTTCTGTTGCCTAATCTTCTTCCCCCAGGGAGTCAATTGGAATACTGTGCATGTGTGCGTGCTAAGTCTCTTCAGCCGTGTCTGACTCTTTGAGATCTTGTGGACTGTATGTAGTCCACCAGGCTCCTCTGTTCATGGGACTCTTCAGGCAAGAATACTAGAGTCGGTTGCCATGCCCTCCTCCAGAGGACCTTCGCGACCCAGGGATCAACCCTCCTCTCTTAAGGCGGGTTCTTTACCACTAGCGCCACCTGGGAAGCCCTGGAATACCGTGCCCAACCCTTCCAGGCTGCTTACCCTGTCATCTCAGTGAAACCTACCACGACCACGTGTTCACTGTGGCACCTGCTCCTCCCTCACCTGCACTTCCTTCTGCCTTTTGCCGCTGTACTTCTCACCTCCTAATATACAAGGTCATTAACTGTCTGTTTCTACCCCGTTAGCTTCTCAAGGTAGGAGCCATGTCTACTTTGTTTGCTGGTGGTCCTAAGTTTCTGGAAAGTGCTTGGCAACAGCAGATGCTCAATAAATATCAGCTGGACTAACCATACTCTCTTTCTCTCGTCATGGTTGCCTTTCATGGCAAATTTCAACTGGTCTCACTGTTGTTAAAGACAGGTATAAATATGGCAGAGGGGTAATAATGAAGATAATAATCTTTAACTGGGTCACAATTCAACTGGTAAAGAAGAACTTTAAAACCTGTAAATCCATTCTCAAACATTTAATGAATTATTTCTCTAAAAACATTGGTCCCTAGGTAGCTTTGTCCGATAGAAACATAAAAATTTTAAATATATGTTTTTAAGTATATGTTTAAAATTTTCTAGTAGCTTCCCTAAAGTAAAAATAAACCGGTGAAATTAATTTTAATAATTATTTTGGTCAGTCCAACATAGCAAAATATTATCATTTCCAAATATAATAAATATAAAAGTAATTGATGAGATAGCTTGCATTCTTTTTTTCTTTTCCCAAGTCTTTGAAAGTCAGTCTGTATTTTATGCTTTCAGCACATTTTTGATTTGTACTTGCCATTTGTTTTTGAAGTATAACTGATTTACAATGTTGTGTTAGTTTCTGTTGTACAGCAAAGTGATTCAATTATACGTGTATATACCCTTCCCATAATCTATTCCAATATGATTTATCACAGGATATTGAATATAGTTCCCTGTGTTATGCAATAGGATCTTGTTGTTAACCTTCTACATATAATAGTCTGCATCTGTGCCACAGCCCCATTTGAAGTGCTCAGCGGCCACATGTAACTAGTGGCTACTGACAGGGTAATTTGAGAAGGAAGATATTAGTCTTTTCCCCCGGGAGTCATATGTGAGCCAGTAACTGCAGCTCCGTGGTGTGTCCGTATCCAAGAACAGAGACAGGAACTAGGAACTAAGAGGAGACCAACAAAGAGGTGATTAGTTCTGCTTTAGGGGAGGGAAATTGGCAAAGACATAAAAAGTTAGGTCATATAAGATATATCTTAATACTTAGCAGGTACATATGGGAGCATGTGTAGCTTTCTCTATTATCAATGAAATGAATTAAACTAATGTCAGAGTTTTATCTGATACAATTAAATTAGTAAAAATGAAACCCCCAAGGGTTTCCCAAGGAAGTTGATACACTCATGAACCAACCTTCCCTGGTGGCTCAGATGGTAAGGAATCTGCCTGCAACGTTGGAGAACTGGGTTTGATTCCTGGGTTGGGAAGATCCCCTGGAGAAGGGAATGGCTACTCACTCTAGTATTCTTGCCTGGAGAATTCTGTGGACAGAGGAGCCTGGCGGGCTACAGTCCATAGTGTCCCAAAGAGTCGGACACTGCTGAGCGACTAACACGTCTGCTTTTTTTCCACACCCATGAATGGGTAGTGGGGGTTATGCTGGTACAGCGCTTTTGGAAAGCATTTTGGGAATATGTCTCAAGCACTGAAAGAGGCCCTTATATCCTTTACTCCATCAAACCCACTTCTGGGAATTCATCCTTAAAAAGTAATTCAAAATGAAGTGGAAAAAGATAGTGTGTGATGTTGCTCATTTTAATGTTACTTAAAAAACAGAAAAACTGGAAGTGACTTAAATAAATAATAAAAGGGTGCCTCTATTTGGAAGACTATCTCAGAGAAAATATACCAACCTTGGAAATGTACCAACTTTGGAAATGCTAACGATGATAAGGGAAAATATTGAAACTAATGTTATATCTATTTTGTGTCTTTAATTCTGTAAGTATTACCCAAGCATCCTTAAAAAAACTGCGAGGAAGCATGGAATGATTTTCTTGTATAGTGAGATTGTGGTCGTTAAAAATGACCTCAATACCTCAGGGTCCTCCATGGGGCTCAGTTCATAGGAAGCCCTCAGCTGGGAATCATATCTAACCTTCTTAACAGTGATACAGGGGTGAAAGGCAGGGTAATCATCCTCACTTTATAGATGAGGAAGCTGATGCCCTGAAAAGGGTGAATTGCCCCAAGTTTTCGGCAGTGACCAGTCAGGTCAGGGCAGACCTCACACCTCCCACCCCCAGGCCAGTGCCTTTCCGGTCCCCATAGGGCTGCTCTGCCACTGCTGCAGACAGGAAGGGGACCGATTCCTCTCCATTCACCCAGTTTCCTCCCCATCTCTGGAGACATAGCTGGGGTAAATGGCCCTCAAATATCCCAGTCCCAGAATCTGCAAATACATTAGCTCCTGTGGGAAAGGGAAATTAAAGTGCATGGAATTAAGCTTGCTAATCAGTTGCCCTTGAGATCGGGTTATTTTGCTGGATTATCCCAATGGGCCAAGTGTAATCACAAATCCAGACTAGCGATGTTAGCATGAGAAAGACTTCTTCCAATGTGGCTGGTTTTGAAGATGGAGGAGGGATCGCCAGCCAAGGAATACTGGTGGCCTCTAGAAACTTGAGAAGTAGCTTCTCCTCAAAGCCTCTAGAAAGAATTCAGCCCTGCTAACACTTTGACTGTTAGCACAGTGAGACTTAGTTTGGACTTCCGACTTCTAGGACTGGAAGATAATAAATTTTTGTCTTAAGCAACTAAGTTTGTGGTAATCTGTTATAGCAGCAATGGGAAGCTAATACGGTGAATATTTCTGGGTTCCTGGCTGGGAAACTCTGAAAAGAGAAAATTATGAACCCCCTCAGTGAAGGAGCTGTGTGGGCAAAGCTCCCTGTCTGTCACCAGTCATCATGTTTGTGTGTGTGTGTGTGTGTGCGCTCAGTTATGTGTCTTTGAGACCCCATGTACTGTGGCCCACCAGGCTCCTCTGCCTATGGCATTTCCCAGGCAAGAATACTCAACTGGGTTGCCATTTCTTCTTCCAGGGGATTTTCCTGACCCAGGGATCAAACCCACATCTCCTTTGTCTCCTGCATTGGCAAGCAGATTCTTTACCACTGAGCCACCTGGGAAGCCCAATCATCATGCTTAGTTTAGCTATTTACTAAAAATCCAGTGAACAATTTACCCTTCAACTGTAATTCCATCACCTGTAAGCCTAAATCTCTTGTTTTTAGGTAAAGTTCCCAGGTAAAGTTCCTAATGAAGCATTGCTTGGAAGGACCCTAAAGAGAAGCCTGATGAAGCCTCAGGACAAGCTTCTTCCGTGGGCACTGTATTCCCATTTCACAGATGCAGAAACTGAGGCCTAAGAGGGGAAGGTCCCACACTGTCAATGTGGGACGTTGACAGTGAATGACACAGCCAGGGCTTGAATCTAGGTCTGCCTTGCCTGTCTCTTTCTCATACAACGTAGTCTGGCCTGAGCTCCCCTTTTCCCGAATGTGTTGTAGAGGAACTTCATGCTCCCTTTGTAGAGACTCACTCCATTACTCTGGTTCTGATGCTAAGCTACCACGCAGGCTTTCTGTGTTGCCTGGACATCAGCTTTCATTTCCCCTGGGGAGACCTTGCCTCCTTAATTAGATCACACACCCTGAGAGGCAGCTCCAACTCCTTCCAAATTCTGCTCAGTGCTGGGAGCCAGCATCAGGGGCTCACAGGATTCCTAGTGAAGAAAAGAATGAAATCTACCAGGACAGAGGAGAGACCCCCTTCCTCTATTTTGAATCTGTGGGGAATTCTCATCCTCCTTCCCTGAAATCCTGAACCCACTTTTACAATTGGTCACCGCTGGATATTAGCAAAATGTGTGTGCATTAACCTAGAAATTCTTTCAGTAGAAATTTTAAAATTTCAACATCAAAGGCGGGAAATGCTTGGTAGTCTTTGATGTGCATGAGGGAAGTCAGCTAGACTTTTGAGATGGGGGCACGAGCCACACACACACACTTTTTTTTTTTTAACCAAGTAGGAAAGATTCTCTCTGCTTCCTCCATCTTCAAATATTGGTCAGTTTAATTCCTGGGAGATTCTGGCTATCCTAGGTGGGTGGAGAAAGTTTCTTCAGATCTTTTGCTTTACTTAGCTTAGTAATCCCCTTCAAAGAGAATTCCTGCTTCCCTCGATTGCAAATGGTGCTACAAAAAGGGCTGGCAGAGGTTCTGCAGTGACGCGGAGTAGCAAAAAATACACTGGCTTCCAAAGCCAGAGAACTAGGGCTTCTCCAAAGTCATGCACATAATCCGTCACCTCAAATACGCCTTCCCATTTCCATGAAAGTTATACATGTGAGTGCTCAAAGTCTACTTAACTGACCAACCGATGTGTGTCCCAGAGATGGTTTGTGCAACCAACTGCTTGTGAATCTGAGAGGCGAGGGCGTCAGAAGGGCGAGCATCTGAGATATTTTAATATTCAGTATTTCCAGACTCAGCAGGCAGGAGGCTAAATCTGTCTGCTGATGGGCAGGCATGAATTATGAAACCACTCACGTAGGTTGAGAGGTTGCCCAGAGCTGGGGAAGTGTTGCTACCAGTGTCTCTGCAAGTGGGTTGGGGGAAGGGTCGCTCCCTGGTCAGGAGGGAAGATGGGGGGAGGACAGATGGGTGATCACAGTGAGGGTGTGGCCTGCACACAATGGGACCAGTACGGGCTTCCCAAATCTTGGGCCCTAAGGCAAGGTGGGTGGTGGGATCAGAAAACAGGAGGACCCATAGGACAGCCCCCGCTTTCTGCAGGGCTGGGAGGAGATATTGTCCCCTCATAGCTAAAGTTCACAGGGGATTGAACTTTGAGGGCTCCAGGAATTAAGACCTCCTTTCTAAGCTGGACCTTAATGCCTCCTAGCAGACTGGGGGATGCCCAGTGTGAAGCTGTGGGCTGGGAATCAAGGCCTAATCATCAGGGGGAGGAAACTGAAGGCTAGGGGCAGGGCAGGAGATGGTGGTGGTGAGTTGTGTGCCAATTCTCTGAAATAATATTTAACAGAAACACGTCAATAATAAACCAGTTATTGATGTTCTGTGTCTGTGATGGTGCTAAGCACATTAAGACATATTTTCTCAATTCTTCATGACAATCCTGTTCATTAGATATCATTACTCCCACATTTCCAGATGAGAGGCAAAGTGGAAAACTCCAGTATCATCACCACCATGTCTTTGGTGGTTAGCAGTCATGTAATTCTTCATGTAACACAGTCATTTTATGCACATTATCTCACGTAGTCTTCACACTTAAGAGGTAAATTTTATTATTCCTATTTCCATTATACCACTGAAGAATATGAGGCTTAGAGTGGGTAGGTGCCAGTTATCTTTTCCAATGTAGCAAATCACCCCCAAATTCAGAGGCTTGAGTCAACAATCACTTATTTAGTTTTTAATGCAGTGACTTGGCAATTTGGGCTGGGATCTGCTGGGTGGTTCTGGTTGCAGCTGATCCAGGGAGAATATTGTGCATCCATGGTCAGATACTGGTCGGCCAGGTGGCTCTGCTTTGAGTTCATGATTGGCTGTGAGCTGGGATAATGGTGCAGACTGGTCCATGTGTGTCTCAGCAGCCAGCAGGCTAAACTGAACTTGTGGCTGGGCAGGAGTTTGAGAGAGAGAGAAAAAAAAAGCAAGGTCTCTTGAAGCTCCAGCTCGAAACTGGTACCACATCACTTCTGAATTTTATTGACTAAAGCATGCCCATGAGTAGCCCAGAATCAAGGAATGAGGAGCATAGACTCCTGACGGGAGGGTTGATGGGAAATTCTAGAGCAAAGAGTGAATGTAGGTATAGGGAGGGAGTGGGAAACAGGGGTCATTTTATCCATATATCACTGGGAGAATATGGGGAATGTGTCCAGGGGAAGTGGGTTTCCCAGGCAGAAAGAACAGAATGAGCAAAGCCCCCTTAAGACAGCTAAAAGTATATGTTTTTGAAAAGTAGGCTGATGTGTTTGCAATATCGGAGGAGGTAGCTGGAACAGTTAGGGGTGATACGCTCTTCTGTGCACATCTAGGTTAACTCAGTCCTCACAATAATTCCACAGATTAGCACTCTGTTTACCTCCCCNGCCTCCCTCTCTTTTAATGATCTTTGTGATTAACCTGCTTTTATAGATTCACTCCTTTGAATCTTGAAAGTCACATTTCAAGATGGGATGTTCAGTTGCGATTTGTTTTTAATGAATTCTGAAGTTATCAATGAATGCCTCAGTTCCTGCTGTTAATGTAGAATAAGAAAAATAGAAGCTAATATTTGTGCTCTTACTCCTTCTAAAATATAGATGAACAGTACTGTGTGAGGTGGGCCCCCTGGAGTTAGGCAGTATGGTGGCACTGGGATTAGCCAACTTGGGAAGGATGGCTTGGTAAATAGCGAAGATCACTTTGTTTTCTTCACAGCTGGGGCTAAGCCTGCAGGCTTTAGATCCACTATTTTCCTTGGTGCCAACCCTACTTTCTGTACACATTTTTCAGTCATGTGTTTATATATGCACAGGATGGTGAAATTTGCACCTTTCTCAACATGAATCATCACCTTCAGCATGCTGCCTTTCTTCTTGTCCCCAGCTTACAGCTCCTGGCAACTAGAACATCCCATGGGGGACAAGAGGTCAAAGCACCCCCGTTGCCATGGTAGCAGGCAAGTCACTCCCCTACTTGGGTCTTGGCTTCCCCTTCTAAGATAATCTATAGGGTCTCTCTCAGCTCTATAGTTTTCCAATATTCACTGAAAGGTTCTCTTGGATTTTGGAAGCACAGCCTGCTCAGGAGATTTTAGTTTTGAATTTTTCCTTTCGAGGATTGCCTTAGTGGATTAGGCATCTTGTTGTTGCTGAAAGAAACTATTGAGAAAGCAAAGACTGAAGCGCCTTTTCCTTCCCCAAATGTGATGCTTAAATAAAATTCAGTTTCATGGCACAAACACATAGAGTTGAAACGGCTGAGGCCTCTCCTAACTTCGAGCAGTCCCAGAGGAGGCTGCAAGCAGCAGGATATCTCTTCCACCAGATGGGCTGCTAGGCTTGGAGAGCCAAGCAGATACAGAGAATAGAGAAATCAGTTGCAGAAAAGAGGAAAGGCTGGTTGCTAGGTTGTCACTTTATTCTCTCCACTGAATATAGCCAGCCTGGAGGCCACGGAGAAGAGGAAGAAGATCAATCATGCTGAGAGGCTCTCAAACGGGAGCTGGCAGGCCGTGACGTCCCCAGTCACAGTTCAGGGTCTGATGGGAAAATGGTCCATTGAGCTAACTTTGGATGCAAGACCTTGAGAGCAGGGCTAGCCCTGGGAACACTGGGACAAGGCAGGTTAGCTGGTACTCCATCCCCCTGTGGTGGCATTGCCTCATTCTTCTTGGGACTGTGAACAGCCTTGGCTATCCAGGGCTTCTCACTGCCTCCAGAGCTCCTTCCACCATGCCTTCCTTAGGCCAGTCTTAATTTTTCCAGCGACACCCTTGATTTCAATTTTTTTCCTGCCCCTTTCCTTTCACCATCAATTTTCTTAAAAATTTCCTTGGAAGATAAATATGGTTGAGTAGAAAGAACAATGGATTCAGTCTTGAATAGTAAGCTTGGGGCTTTTGCTCATAACAGTGGGAGCTTGGGGAAGTTACTTTATTTCCCTCAGCCTCAGTTTTCTTATCTTTGAGATGGGTACAGTGATATGAAACATATAGCAGAGTGGAAAGAATTAAATGAGACACGAAGATTACCTAAACAAAACAAAACCCCAGGAAATGTTCTTCCTTCCCTCCTGTTCCATCTTCTACATCCTGCACATTAGAATCTATAGAATTAAAAATTTGTATACTGGTGCCTAGGAGCCACCCGATTCCCCGCGGGAAATCAGTACCCTTTAACAGCTCTTCAGGAGATGGTATGCAGCCTGGGGTGAGACCCACTGCCCTCCAGCGCTGTTGATTAAGGGTTTGCTACTCTGCACTCAATGCCGAGTCTAGTCCCATCCCATGGGACCTAGGGTTTGTCTTCTGTGTTTTAGTCTGATGAATAGCTGGGAATTGATCGAGGTTTGTGTGCTGGAGCGTTCCTCTGAGTCCTGGACATTTGTTTTCAGTGACACCCACACAGGAGCAGAAACATTCTCTTCGGGCACTAAGAGGAGGGAGACGGTAGATAAAGACTTCCTGAGATGTTGTGGCAGAGATCATTGGCTGAAAAATGAGACCGTCTCTGAGATGTTGACTGAGAATCAGAGGGGCCAGGTAGGGCTGGTGAGATGGTTGGGTGGATTTCCTGTCTTCATTCAGCACTGCTGAAGTGGGAAACTAGGCATCCAGGCTGAAATGAACTTGGTACGTTTAGAAATCAGGGGACTGATAGTCATAGGGATTCCAAGGTGCTATGGAAGATGAGGGTGTGTCGGATCCTGGGAAGGAAGGCAGGTGTTCATGACTGAAAATGGTTTCCTGAGCTGCTCCTTTTCCCTCCCGGTCACACACAACAGGAGACCTTCAAACTGTATCCTCCTGACCTACCTGGAGGTCATCTGCAGAAAATTCCCATACAGCCCAAATCTTTCTGCATTTCTCTACCCAAGGGTGTTCTCCAGCCACAGGCCCTTGGTCCTCACTTGGTGGCAGGTGGATGTATTGGGAAATTAATGGTTTTGGGGACCTGCTTCCAAGGAAGGATGCGGTTGGTGGATGAACATCCCAGTGTCCCTGGCCTTTGGTGCAATGATCCTGAAGCATGTTCTGCAGCTGTTTATCAGCAGGTGTCCTGTCTGACTGAGCCCCACATGACTCATCAAGAACCCTTTGCAGGCCTTCCTCCCTTCCCCGTCTCACTTTCTCACTCCCTCCCTGTCCTTCCTGGGATCACTTCACAAATAAGCTACTTGGGCTCCCATCTTTGTCTCAAGGTCTACTTCTGTGGGAAAACTAGCATCTTTTATCAGCCTTTTCTTATTCACGGGAGTTTTACATCTCTGTTCACACATCCATTTGGTGAGATGGTTGGGTTGATGTTCTCTGGAGGGACATTACGGAGCTCATCACTTTATGCTTTCCTTCTGAAGTCTTCATGGATAAGGAGAGGAAGGAAACCATGGTAAGTGCAGTGTGCAGGTTCTGACCCAAAAAGGGCTTCTGATATTCGTTTTTCAAAAATGGAAGGAAATAAGTGTGACATATCATACTGTACTACACATTGTAAGGGCACATATTGTTATATGAAAATTTCATTTTCGTCATACGTGAATACTTTTACATGTTGGTGATCTATTAATTTTTTAACATGGGTCATGGTCAAAAATTTTGGAAGTCATTGCATTACTCGGCATCTTTTTTTTTTTTTTTTTTTTTTTTTTTTNTGAAAATTTCATTTTCGTCATACGTGAATACTTTTACATGTTGGTGATCTATTAATTTTTTAACATGGGTCATGGTCAAAAATTTTGGAAGTCATTGCATTACTCGGCATCTTTTTTTTTTTTTTTACTGTCCCAGGATCAATTGGAGAAGGCATTGGCACCACACTCTAGTACTCTTGCCTGGAAAATCCCATGGACGGAGGAGCCTGGTAGGCTGCAGTCCATGGGGTCGCCAAGAATCGGACATGACTGAGCGATTTCACTTTCACTTTTTCCAGCAGCAGCAGCAGCAGGATCAATTCTCCCCATTTTCCTTTAGTAATAGCACCTTGATATTCCATTCAACAAGGAAAAGAGACTATGCCCCTAATTGGATATAGTGTTGGTGGAGCTGTCAATAAGTTTCCATCATTCTTTGGTCAATAGATGGTCACATAACCCACAGATGGTCAATCAGATGATTGCTCCAGGAAATTGAACCTAGAAAGGGCATAAGCAAGGGCTGAAAATAATTGAAGATGCTTCATTCAAAGGGAATATCTCTTATTTTTCCTACTAGCTAGATCTTTGAAATTCCTTGACTTTTTTCCTTCCAAGATATGGTTGTTCAGCGTTGGGTTGGTTCTGTGAAATATCTGTGGACCACTTCTCTATTTTTTTTTAACCACTTAGGTAGAATGAGCTGTTACCTATTGCTAGAAATGAAAGAAACTTCCCATACCTGAGAGCACTGGAGTTATCAAACACTAACTCTACTACTTCCTGCCTGTGTTGCTGGAAAATTGCTTAACTTTTCTAAGTTTCAAATTCCTCTCCTATATTGGAGGTTATCTATAATTAATATGGCCACTGATTATTGATAACTGGTTATAGTTATTTATAATTAATATCAAATATTAGTATCAAATATTAATATAGGATATTAATATTAATATGGTCACTGATCCTAGACCCTCAATTAGTGGCAACTACTATTGTGGACCAAATTGTAGTCACCTTTGTTTTACTGGTGATGACTTTCCACTTATTAAATGTTTGTGGAGTAAATGAATAAGTGAATCCATAGGACAATGTGGATTTTTATAACTAAAATGCACAGGTTAATTTCTTTAGACAGTTATAATCCCTTGGGTATTAAACATGTGATTTATTGTTCAAAGACTTAATATGAGAAAATCTCCATGACTTGGAGTTAGGCAAAAGAATTCTTATTAATGATAACAAAATCATCATTCATAAAAGAAAAAAATCAATAAATGGGACATCATCAATATTAAAACTTTTACTGTGTGAAAGACAGTATTAAGAAAATAAAATAACAGTCTAGAGACCAGGAGAGCCTGTTTTGCAGATCACATATCTTACAAAGAAATTTGTATCTAAAATATCAGTTCCGTTCAGTTCAGTTCAGTTGCTCAGTCGTGTCTGACTCTTTGCGACCCCATGAATTGCAGCACGCCAGGCCTCCCTGCTCATCACCATCTCTCGGAGTTCACTCAGACTCATGTCCATTGAGTCAGTGATGCCATCCAGCCATCTCATCCTTGGTCGTCCCCTTCTCCTCCTGCCCCCAATCCCTCCCAGCATCAGAGTCTTTTTCAATGAGTCAACTCTTCGCATGAGGTGGCCAAAGGACTGGAGTTT
>SJYV01020347.1:0-27954 GCA_006410875.1 Neotragus pygmaeus | reverse complement strand
ACTATTGGAGAAGGGAATGGCAACCCACTCTAGTATTCTTGCCTGGAAAACTCCACGGACAGAGGAGTCTGGAGGTCTTTAGTCCATGGGGTCACAAAGAGTCAGACACGACTGAGCCACTTTCCTTCCTTTCTCTCTTTTTTTCTCCTTTTGAGTGCTGCTGTTTTTCCGAGATGTGGAAAACTAAGGGAGAAAAAGCAGGACTAGAAGATCACAGTGTAGCAGACTCTGGGGCCAGACCCGTGGGTTCATTTTGCAGCTTTGCCACTTACCATCTTCAGAAACGCAGGCAAGTGACTAAGCCCCACTATGCCTCAGTTTCTTCATCTGTAAAATGGAACTAGACAGTACAGAAAAGTATTTGATCCTGATGAGGACTAAATGAGTTAATGTGTATAAAAGCACTTGGAACAGTCCTGGTTGCGGTAAATACTCTGTCCTCATCATCACCATCATCATTATTACTATTACAACTACTACTGTTAGAAGGCAATAGCACCCCACTCCAGTACTCTTGCCTGAAAAATCCCATGGACGGAGGAGCCTCGTAGGCTGCAGTCCATGGGGTCGCTGAGAGTCGGGCATGACTGAGCGACTTCACTTTCACTTTTCACTTTCATGCATTGCAGAAGGAAATGGCAACCCATTCCAGTATTCTTGCCTGGAGAATCCCAGGGACCGAGGAGCCTGGTGGGCTGCTGTCTATGGGGTCGCACAGAGTCGGACACGACTGAAGCGACTTAGCAGCAGCAGCAGCAGCAGCTGTCTGCCGCTCTGCACTCCAGAGACCGCCCTGGTCCTAGGGCTTGACTCAGGGTCGCTCAGAGCAGCGAGGCTCGGGGTGTCCGTAGAGGGAGTGAAGAAGCGAAGGAGCAGAGCCCCTCTTGCTGGCCACAGGTGAGGGAACATTCATGAGATTATTTCAACGAGTGTCCCAGATCTAGTCAATTCCGGAGCTGCATTCATTGCCCCCAAGGCAACTGCAGGGTTTTTAGAGTTTGCCCTGGAGTTGAAAGGTCTTCCTGAGAGCGCAGTGTGCGCAGGGCCTTTGCAGATCTATGATAAGGCTGCTCTCAGAGCCTGATGTAACCTGAGCCCGCCCAGGCGCTGGTAGGGCTGTCTGGGTTTTCCTAGGCAGTGAATGAGGACAGAAAGCCAGCCCCGGTAGGCAAGCCAGCTCCGGGGTCCTCTCAGACAAGGGCCTAATGTGGAGATAATGACTGTCTGCTGGAAGCAGCTTAATGCCTAAAGATGCCTGAAAAACGAAGTCCCTTGTCAGTGGGAATGACAATTGTTTTAACCCCTTGGGATGACAAATTTACAACATCCAAAACCTTCCTGAGTCATTTTAGAGCTTGTGGCAAGAGAAAAAATGTGCATCCCTGATAAACACGTTTTTATGTAATTTGTTTTCACAGTTAATTTCCTTCTAGAAGTAGACTTTGAAAATACTAGTGATGAGTTTACTTCCATTAAAGCCAGGAAAGTAAAACTGATACAAATTCTGTCTGATAGGAGTAAAATATTTAGACATAAAATAACACTGCTTTGTTTATGCCTACTTTTCAACTTTACAATATTTTTTCCAACTACTTTAGTATTCTGGGGAAAAAAGCAATCCCACTCCTGGACATATATTTGGGAAAAAAAACTCTAATTAGAAAAGATACATGCACCACTATGTTCATAAGAGCACTATCCGCAATTGCCAAGACATGAAATCAACTTAAATGTCCATCAACAGATGAATGAATTAAGATGTGGTACATACATACAATGAATACTACTCAGCCACAGAGAAAGAATGAAGTAATGCCATTTGTAGCCATACGTATGGACCTAGAGACTATCATACTAAGTCAGAAAGAAAAATACCATGTGATGTGACTGATACATGGAATCTAAAATATGACAAAAACGAGCTTACCGATGAAACAGAAATGGACTCATAGAGAATAGGCTTTAGGTGGCCAAGCGGGGAGAGGGATAGAGGCAGGATGGATTTGAAGTCTGGGATGAGCAGATACAAACTATTCTATATAGAATGGATGTATAGCACAGGGAACCATATTCAATATCTTGGGATAAACCATAATGGCAAAGAATATGAAAAAGAATGCATTTATATGTATAACTGAATCACATTGTTGTACAATATAAATTAACATAGCATTGTACATCAACTATACTTCAATAAAATAAATTTTTAAAATATTCTGTAAAAAAATTACCATTAAAGAATATACAAAATTCTGCATATAGAGGCATGCATTTTCTTCGACCACAGGCTTCAGTGTAGTTCAGTATGGCACTGCCAGATCCCATCTGTAAAATTGTGATATTTTGTTCATCGTGATCTATTTTTAGCACTCATTTTTTTTTTAGAACTGTTGCATTAATGTCTGATGTATCTTGGTTACGGTTCTTTTTGGTGTCCTCTTAAATTTTGTGCCTGAATGGAGTGGCTTGATTGCCTCTCCCTAGTCCCAGCCCAGGAGAGTCTAACTCTGCAAAACCACCTTTAGGACCTGAAACTACAGAAAATCTCACTCCAGGGCATAAGGATGTGCATTCAGCGGTGTTTGCTGAAACACTAGGGAACCAAACCCAAAGTCCCTTCCAGTGAAAGTAAAAGTTGCTCAGTCGTGTCTGACTCTTTGTGACCCCATGGACTGTAGTCCATGAAATTCTCCAGGCCAGAATACTGGAGTGGGTAGCCTTTCCCTTCTCCAGGGGATCTTTCCAACTCAGAGACTAGACCCAGGTCTCCCAAATTGTAGGCAGATTTTTTTTTACCAGCTGAGCCACAAGGGAAGCCCAAGAATACTGGAGTGGGTAGCCTATCCTTTCTCCAGTGGGTCTTCCTGACCCAGGAATTGAACCAGGGTAAAGAATCCTGCAGATTCTTTACCAGCTAGCCACAAAGAGGACTGCTTAAGTCTGTGATGGTCCATCATAGGATGGCATATTCTACAGCTGTTTAAAGAATTCTATTGCTTTAACAATCCATTGCTGGACCAGAAAAATATTAAGAAAAAAACTTACAAAACAGTATCTACAGTAAAGCTAATATTTTTATTTGCACCGTTTGAAATGTTTTGTGTGCATTAGCTCAATTAATCTCACAGCCTTCCTGCAATGCTCTAGATGAGGAAACTGGGGCCCAGAAAAGTTGAGTGATTTTCCTAGGGACACACAGCACACAAGCAACAGAGTCAGGTTTTTTGAATGCAGTCTGGCCGGAGTTTCAGATTTTAATCACTAAATTAAACTGCTTCTCATTTGATTTGGGAGTCTATGTGCATATATAGGGGGCTTCCCAGGTGGCGCTGGTGATAAAGAATCTGCCTACCAATGCAGGAGACTCAGGTTGGACAATCCCCTGGAGAAGAGAATGGCAACCTACTCCAGGGTTCTTGCCTGGAAAATCCCATGGACAGAGGAGCCTGGGGGGCTACAATGGGGTTGCAAAGTCAGACAAGCCTGAGCACACACAGCACATATGTATATTATACATATAATGTAGTTATAAGGCAGAAAAAATCCTGGAGCCAAACAGTAAACCATTACTAATGGGTACTTCAGGCAGAGGTGAAAGGATGATACTTCAACGTGGAATCTTATATAGTTTGATAAAGTGTGAATTCCTAACAATGAGTATGTGTTATTTTTAAAAGAAATAAAAAATACTAAGTACTTAACTATGTCTTATGTGGGGCATTTTCAACCCACAGTCTCATTTAACTCTTGCAACAGTCCTATTATTATTCTATTCTACAGATGAGAAAACTGATGTTGGAAGAGGTGATCTCAGCAGTTTTGCAGAGCTCCAAAGCAATGAAGCAAGCCAGAATCCAATCTTGGATCCAGTACACTGAACATACTGCTTCAAGACCTGTGTCCCTTTCTATAATATGTTTTTTTCACGGCTGCATGTCAGGGCTTTGCAGAAACCACAGCACATTTTCTAGTCTATCCCCTATTGTTGATACCAAAATAGGACTCACACAAAATAGGTTACCAAAAGGGACTCACTCTTTTTAGCAGCGAGGGGGGCTGGAGAGGCCACCGGGCCAGGGGCACAGGGCATGGCATGGGGAAGGGACGGACGGGAGCTTGGTTTGGTCCCACAGCCCAGTGCCATTTTCTCAGTCGCCCCTTCTCCAGATTCCAGACTTTGAAAGGAATCACCGGGCGGGGAGGGAGGGAAGGACACTCCCGCCTCCGCCTCATACCTCCCCTACCCCTCCCATCCCCCGGCTTTCGTCCCGCCTCCGGGTCCCTGGAGGGTCCTCGGTGCCTGCTGCCGCGGGCAGCACCATCTGCGTCGCGCAGGTGTGCCCGGCCCCCTGCCCAACCTGGGGGCAGCGAACACTGGGCCGATTGTGGCCCCCGCGAGCCCGGCGGGCAGCTGCGCCCGGGCTGCCATCTGTGTGCGCCGGGCCGCCGGGGGCGGCCGGGGGCGGCGCGCGGAGGGGCGGCCGGGACGCGCCCTCGCCGGGCCGCATTCAAGCGCTGCCAAGGCCTAATTGATGAGAAATGGCCCCGAGCAGGTGCGAACCTGTCTCGGGAGGCGACAGGGTGGAGGGCGGGGGCCCGGGGAGCGGCGGCTGCTTAGTGGGAGCGCAGCTGTCGAGCTGTCTCTTATACACATCTTGTAAAAAAATTACCATTAAAGAATATACAAAATTCTGCATATAGAGGCATGCATTTTCTTCGACCACAGGCTTCAGTGTAGTTCAGTATGGCACTGCCAGATCCCATCTGTAAAATTGTAATATTTTGTTCATCGTGATCTGTTTTTAGCACTCATTTTTTTTTTAGAACTGTTGCATTAATGTCTGATGTATCTTGGTTACGGTTCTTTTTGGTGTCCTCTTAAATTTTGTGCCTGAATGGAGTGGCTTGATTGCCTCTCCCTAGTCTCAGCCCAGGAGAGTCTAACTCTGCAAAACCACCTTTAGGACCTGAAACTACAGAAAATCTCACTCCAGGGCATAAGGATGTGCATTCAGCGGTGTTTGCTGAAACACTAGGGAACCAAACCCAAAGTCCCTTCCAGTGAAAGTAAAAGTTGCTCAGTCGTGTCTGACTCTTTGTGACCCCATGGACTGTAGTCCATGAAATTCTCCAGGCCAGAATACTGGAGTGGGTAGCCTTTCCCTTCTCCAGGGGATCTTTCCAACTCAGAGACTAGACCCAGGTCTCCCAAATTGTAGGCAGATTTTTTTTTACCAGCTGAGCCACAAGGGAAGCCCAAGAATACTGGAGTGGGTAGCCTATCCTTTCTCCAGTGGGTCTTCCTGACCCAGGAATTGAACCAGGGTAAAGAATCCTGCAGATTCTTTACCAGCTAGCCACAAAGAGGACTGCTTAAGTCTGTGATGGTCCATCATAGGATGGCATATTCTACAGCTGTTTAAAGAATTCTATTGCTTTAACAATCCATTGCTGGACCAGAAAAATATTAAGAAAAAAACTTACAAAACAGTATCTACAGTAAAGCTAATATTTTTATTTGCACCGTTTGAAATGTTTTGTGTGCATTAGCTCAATTAATCTCACAGCCTTCCTGCAATGCTCTAGATGAGGAAACTGGGGCCCAGAAAAGTTGAGTGATTTTCCTAGGGACACACAGCACACAAGCAACAGAGTCAGGTTTTTTGAATGCAGTCTGGCCGGAGTTTCAGATTTTAATCACTAAATTAAACTGCTTCTCATTTGATTTGGGAGTCTATGTGCATATATAGGGGGCTTCCCAGGTGGCGCTGGTGATAAAGAATCTGCCTACCAATGCAGGAGACTCAGGTTGGACAATCCCCTGGAGAAGAGAATGGCAACCTACTCCAGGGTTCTTGCCTGGAAAATCCCATGGACAGAGGAGCCTGGGGGGCTACAATGGGGTTGCAAAGTCAGACAAGCCTGAGCACACACAGCACATATGTATATTATACATATAATGTAGTTATAAGGCAGAAAAAATCCTGGAGCCAAACAGTAAACCATTACTAATGGGTACTTCAGGCAGAGGTGAAAGGATGATACTTCAACGTGGAATCTTATATAGTTTGATAAAGTGTGAANCACACAGCACATATGTATATTATACATATAATGTAGTTATAAGGCAGAAAAAATCCTGGAGCCAAACAGTAAACCATTACTAATGGGTACTTCAGGCAGAGGTGAAAGGATGATACTTCAACGTGGAATCTTATATAGTTTGATAAAGTGTGAATTCCTAACAATGAGTATGTGTTATTTTTAAAAGAAATAAAAAATACTAAGTACTTAACTATGTCTTATGTGGGGCATTTTCAACCCACAGTCTCATTTAACTCTTGCAACAGTCCTATTATTATTCTATTCTACAGATGAGAAAACTGATGTTGGAAGAGGTGATCTCAGCAGTTTTGCAGAGCTCCAAAGCAATGAAGCAAGCCAGAATCCAATCTTGGATCCAGTACACTGAACATACTGCTTCAAGACCTGTGTCCCTTTCTATAATATGTTTTTTTCACGGCTGCATGTCAGGGCTTTGCAGAAACCACAGCACATTTTCTAGTCTATCCCCTATTGTTGATACCAAAATAGGACTCACACAAAATAGGTTACCAAAAGGGACTCACTCTTTTTAGCAGCGAGGGGGGCTNGAACACTGGAGTGGGTTGCCATTTCCTTCTCCAGGGGATCTTCCCAACCCAGGAATCGAACCCGGGTCTCCTACATAGCAGGCAGGTTCTTCACTGACTGAGCTATGAGGGAAGATTGTAATTATCTTCTAATAACATGGCGATGGACAGGGAGGCCTGGCGTGCTGCAGTTCATGGGGTCACAAAGAGTCAGACACGACTGAGCGACAACTGAATATTGTAATTACTCTCTACTTAAAAAAATTTTTTTTAAAGAAATCATAGTCAATCAAAATAGAAAAAAAAAATCAGAACTCGTTTCTTGGGACCCAGAGTCCTCCATTAATTTCCTGTTGCACAAGAATACAATTCTGATCCCTACCAAGGTGTATGGGCCCCACCGGCCCTGCACCAGGACACTTTTCTGCCCTCATTTCATACTGTTTCCCTATATGTGCTGATCCTGTCACACTGGGACAGCATCCCACAATAAAATGCCTACTGTGTGCCAACTGTGTCAAGCACTGCTCAAGGCTCTTGGGAAACAGCGGTGAATGAAACAAAGCTGCACCCCATTTTTTCCTGTATTACCTGGTTCAAGTTACCTACCCTTTCTATACCTCAGTTTCTCAACTGTGAAATGGGATGATAATAAAAAACTCCTTCCTTTCAGAGTTGCTGTGAGGATTAATTAACCAGGGCTTAGAGACCCGCTATAAAGCTAGTGATCCTAGAACTCCTACCTGTGAGTTCTAATGATGTGAATGTATATGATGTGAGCCAAAACCAGGAGAAGCATGTCAAACCCCTTCATGGGTGTGAAGTTTTAAAAATAGACCCATTTGAAGAAAAAACATTAAGTGAATAGTAGAACATTAAGTGGTTTGTGGACATGAAATTCATCCCAGAAGTTGAGAAGATGATTGAAGTTTGGGCAACTCTGCTGTGTTGGAGAGAAACCTGTCTCCCACGCATTTGCTTTCAGAGGCTTCACCTGTGGGTGATGGATGAATGTGCTGAAATCAAGTTGAGCCTGAAGTAGAGTGATAATAGAGGGATTTCAGTCTTGAGTAGGTGGTCTTTCCAATGAAATCCCTGGAGCCTAGGCCTGTTCTTTAAAGACCATGCCTGGTGAGGGCATTGGTGACCCCCTGTAGTGGATTGAATAGTGTACCCCGCCTCAAATGATATGCCCAAATCCTGACCCTATGAATGTGTCCTTATTTGAAATAAAGGTCTTTGCAGATGTAACTACAGTAAAGATCTCAAGATAAGGTCTTCCTGGGTTTGAGTTGGCCCAACCCAATGACAGGTATCCTTATAAGAGACAGAAAAGACATCAGGAAGGGCAGGTGAAGACGGAGGCAGGGACTGGAGTGATGCTAGTCAAAGCCAGTGCCTGCCAGGGGCCACTGGAAGCTGGAAGAGACACAGCAGGTTCTCACCTAGAATCTTCAGAGCAAGTGAGGACCTGCCAACACCTTGATTGCAGATTTCTTGTTTTCAAAACTGTGGCTGAATAAGTTCATATTGTTTAAGTCCCTGACTTTGTGGTAATTTGTTACAGTGATGCTAGGAAACAAATACACGCCTCATCACACACACAAAAAGCCCCATTTGCTTTTTTCTTTGGAACTCTGGCCTGGCGAGGACTCTGAGGGGCTGGAGAGGGGATGCTCAGAACACAGACCACCCCCACCCCCGGAGGCAGATTTCCTGTGAAGTTAATGAAGCTTAAACTTCAGGGCCCGAGTCACTCACCCGGGCATCTTCTAAAACTCTGGGAAGAGCCCTAACACCATGTCCATGGAACCACATGTTTGGGCCATCTGCAAAAGTGTGCTATTTTAACTACTATTTCTCAAGACCACTGTGTAGGGACAGCCCTAAGGGGGCTGGCCAAAGGGAAGTTTGGTTGGGATTGCATTCAGTTGGCCCCATGAGAGGTTTTGTGTGGCTCACAGACATCTCTGCATAGTTAAGTCATTGCTTGACCTCCGGGTGTGAGAATGGCTTCCCAGAAAATTCCTTTTGCTCACGGTGGCCCCAGGGACGTCGTCACAACACCAGGATGGATGGCATTGACAGACTGGTTGATGAGAGTCATCAGTTAGATGGTATTGGAGCTGAGACACTGGGCTTAGAAAACTTGAAATGTTTTAGCTCATGTAGGAAAGAAAGTTTAGAGTGTTTCCCCAAAATTTGACAACCGTCCTGCAAAAGTACGTGTCATAGGCTGAACTGCATCCTTCCCCAAGTTCCTGTGTTGAAGTCCTAGCTGCCAGTACCTCAGAATGTGACTGTATTTGGAGATGGGTCTTTAAGAAGGTCATTAAGTCAAAATGAGGTCCTCAGGGCGGGTTCTAATCCAATATGGCTGATGTCCTTAGATGGGGTGAAGATGAGGATGCGGGCACAGAGAGAAGATCGTGTGAAGACCCAGGGAGAAGATAGCCATCTCTGAGCCAAGGAGAGAGACCTCGGTAGAAGCCAACCCTGTTGACACCTTGCTCTCAGACTTCCACCCTCTAGGGCTGCAAGAACATGAATTTCTGTTGTTTAAATCACCTAGTCTGTGGTACATCATTATGACACCTATAGCAAGCTAACACTGGATGTGACGTCACCCATCATGGATTACCAGGCCAAGAGAAACTTTTCTATAAACTGTCAATTGTTTTTTTTTTTTTTTTTCCTGATCAACTTTTCTAGAGGAAAGGTTGAGTTACCTTCCTTTTCTCCTTGGTGGTGGTGGTAGGGGTTTAGTCGCTAAGTAGTGTCTGAACTCTTGCGACCCCATGACTGTAGCCTGCCAGGCTCCTCTGTCCATGGGATTCCCCAGGCAAGAGTACTGGAGCGGGTTGTCATTTCCTTCTCCAGGGGATCTTCCCGACCCTGGGATCGAACCCACATCTCCTTCTTGGCAGGTGGATTCTTTACCACTGAACCACCGGGCAAGCCCTCTCAAAACATACCAGGAAGTTAATTAATGATATTGCTTTTTATTTCTGAATTTTGTGGCTTGTGCCAGCTTTTAAAAAAGTAATTGTTTTTTATTTATTTTTTCTAAATATTTCAGTTTGTATGAGATATTGTGTCAGTGATTTTGTCTTCTTCTTAATAAAGAGGGCCCCTCAGATAGAATAAATTTCAGGCCCAAGATTGTCTTTGCCCCCAAACCTCCACCCCATATCTCTCCAACAGGTCAGCATTTGGGGGACCTTCACCCCTCAGTGCGGCCCTTTTAGGCTCCAGCCACTCTGTCTCTCCTGTCTGGGTCCTACTTTCCCAGGAGGTGAATGTTGAGTGCAGAAGGGAAAGATGCATAATTGATGAGACTCCAAGCATGGCTGGGCTGAAAAGGTCAATTAATTATTAAATATAGATTCAATGGGGAGAAATTTCATTATGGGGTCATTTAATTAAGTGACGGGCCAGAGGGACAATCTGAGATGGAATTTCAAAGGCTCTGATATTTTCTGAGTTTGGTTCTCGACCAAGTCTGAGTGTGTGAAGAAGAAAGGAATGGCTCATTCTTAAACCTAGAACATTTGTTTGAATCCATCCTCCACCACCCTCATTTCCTCTCTTCCTTTCTTTTTTCTTCCTCTCTTCCTTCCTTCCTTCCTTTTTTCCCTACTTCCTCCCTCCCTGCCAAACTCCCTTCCTTTGTTAGTTTATGGAGCATCTTCCAGGAACCATTGTTCTAAACATCAGTTATGGTGATGAAAAAATAGCATCATGGTGCCAAGGGAAACGAGTCGCAATGAAGTAAAGGACTCGGTACACAGGAAGGCATCACGTATGTGGATGGCCGCGCCAAGCTGAAAATCAGGGTGATGGGAGAGCATCTAGATGGGAGTCCCCATCCTAGCTGAGTCCTGAAGCCTGACAAGGAAAGGGGGAGGTGACAATCGGGCAGTGGAACACTCACGTTAGAGAGAACAGCAGACGCGCAGGTCTGACAGAGGACGAGCTGCGGTGCTCCGGGAATAGCCAGGAGGCAGAGTGTGTGTGAGGAAGCCAGGTAAACTATGAGCTTCACGAGGAGGGCAGGGGCTAAGGCTAATAGGTAATCGAGGGGTAGTTTGTGGTTTTTTTTTTCCAGTAGGTACTGGGGTAAACTGCCTGTCACTCACTGTATTAGGCACTTTTCAGCTGTTCGTGATAGAAATCCAACTCAAGTTATCTTCGAAACAGGGGACTTTATTAGATCATATATCTGGGGAAAAAAAAACACCAGAGGCGTGCAGGTTTCTAGTAGCTCAGAAGACGATGCTGTCATAATGAATTTTCAATTCTTTGTGTGTCTCTCTCTTTGTCAGCTGTTTCCCTTTCGAGCAGCTTTCTACATATTATGGCTAAGGTGGCTTCCAGTGGTTCCATGTTTCATTCTGCAAGCTTAGACACCTTGGGAGAAATAGAGTACCTTCTCCTAAAAGTTCCATGTAATACTCTGGGTTTAAATTTTGTGAAATGGCGTGGGTCAATTGCCCTTGCTCAACCAATCACGGTGGCCAGGAGTGTAGGATACTCTGATTGGCCAGGACTTGGATCCAGGGAGAGATGGATCCTCACAGACTAGGGATAGGAGAGGGATGGATTTCCCAGATGAAAGCTGGGCTTCGAAGGCCAGAAAAAGGAATGGATTCTGAGCAGGCATAAACAACAGAGTTTCATTACATTTCTTAGACAGTCAGTTGTTTTTTTTCTCTGCTGGCAAAAGGTTGTTTTGAAGAATCCATCAACAGGAATTATCCCATCTTGACAATGGACATGCATGAGCCATGGGCATTGACATAAATCCTGATCAGTGGGATTAGAAGGCACGAGTTTTGAGTCAGAAAGGCAGCATGTAAAATTAGGAAGCACTCAGGTCCTGGGGCCCAACAAAACAGAATTTGAGATGAAGAGCTTTGAAAAGGACAAAGAGAGAAACTGTGTGTGAACAACAAGGAAAAAGCCACCAAAAAGGACCTTGGACATTGGTATACCTAACTGTGGAAACTCAAGATGTAAAAAGTAATAAAAACTGGGTAAAGCAACAATATTCCACGGGAGAGTAATCTGATGCAGTCTTTCTAAAGAGCAGACAGGCAGGCACTGCTGAGTTAGTAGAGGTAATCCTCTCCCAGGTATTAATTCAAGACAAACTCTCATGAAGGTCATAAAAGGACCTCCCAAAGGACATCACTGCAGCATCAGTGGTGGGGCGGCAAGAGTTTACCGGGGCATTCATTACTGAGGGAATAGATGGATAAAATACGGAGGCTCTCTTGCAGCAGTGCTCTTGCCTGGAAAATCCCGTGGACGGAGGAGCCTGGCGGGCTGCAGTCCATGGGATCTCAAAGAGTCGGACACGACTGAGCGACTTCACTTTCACTTTTCATTTTCATGCATTGCAGAAGGAAATGGCAACCCACTTCAGAGTTCTTGCCTGGAGAATCCCAGGGACAGAGGAGCAGCCTAGTGGGCTGCCATCTATGGGGTCGCACAGAGTTGGACACGATTGAAGCAACTTAGCAGCAGCAGNTTTCATTTTCATGCATTGCAGAAGGAAATGGCAACCCACTTCAGAGTTCTTGCCTGGAGAATCCCAGGGACAGAGGAGCAGCCTAGTGGGCTGCCATCTATGGGGTCGCACAGAGTTGGACACGATTGAAGCAACTTAGCAGCAGCAGCAGCTTGCAGTTCTGGGCAATGGCTGAAGCATATACACTACAGCATGAATGCATCCTAAGAACCTAGTCCTAGTATGCAGCTCTTTACCATTTACAGAAGGTAAACACATATATGTATCCCCAAATACTACAATTTGTATATGGGCACATGCAAACCCCAAAAGGCATCTTTTTTTTTTTTTTTTTGGCTGAATAAGGTCTTACTTTTGGAATGAGGGATTTTCCTTCATCATGCAGAATCTCTCTTTGCAGCACATGGACTCTAGTTGCGGCCCACGGGCTTAATTGCCCTGCAGCATGCAGGATCTTAGTCCCCTGACCAGGGATTGAACCCACATCCCCTGCATTGCAAAGCAGACTCTTAACCACTGGAACCCCCCAGGGAATTCCACCAAAATACATCTTGAACACACTAGAATGGTTGCCTACTGTAGAAAGGTGAATGAACTTTAATCAGAAAAATGGACGTTTGGAATTTTAGAAAATGAATGGTAAATAGCTGTGATTTTATGAAATGCTAACTTTCTTGCACAGAGGTTATCAGAAAATTGGGAAAGTGAGAGCTCTGAAGATTTTGGTGCATAGCTGGTCTCCTCCATCTTGTCTGTTTCCAATGGTGCACCAGGTGTCGGGGAAGGACAGGCAGCCTGGCAGAGGAGGATGCTTCTCATGTGCTCCTTTCCCAAGAAGGTTCTAGAACCTGGTGTTTCAATGTATCCTGGGCCTGTCTCAAGTCAGACCATCCCTGAAGTCCACTCAGATTCTCCAAGAGGGACCTTGATCAGCTTTGCCAGTCTGGAGAGTGCGGGCTGTCCAGGTTCCCGGGGGTCCAGTGGGCCTGGAGATGCTTTGTTTCCAGTCTGGAAGTCTCTGTGCCTGCCCACGGGTAATTTTACTTCTTATAGCTAAGAGACTCCACCGTGTGTCCATCAGGATCCCGTGGGAAACAGATGGAGCATTCAGTCTAGGTCACAGAGGAGAGTTCAGTGAATGAAGTATTTACAAAGGCGTGGGGCGGGGAGGCAGGGAGAACCCTCCAGACAGTGCTCTGTACTTGGGGTACCAGCCGTAGGAGCCTTCACCTCTCCAGGCCAGAAGGGATTCAGGAAGGGAGGAGCCCCTGAACCCAGAGAGAGATGCATGGAGAGAGACTGTGCCCGGCAGGGAGCAGGGGATAGAGACCCTGCGCTTCTGCGCGTCCAGCTCCTGCTGGGGCTTCTCACTGGTTGAACCCACAGGAAGCTGGGGGAGGGGAGTGCTCAGATGTACCCCCTGGCTCGTCCTCCAGGATGGATTTGGAGGGGCAGCGGAGGCCCATGTGACCTGCCCCCCTGGACCCCCTTCTATCAGCTTGCATGGGGGGAGGGTGCTGGAGGCTCCATACTTTCTCAGCAAGACCCCTTCCTCCCCTCCCCTCCACACCCACTGTTCGCCTTTATCTGCCTCAAAACCATCAGAACTAATCTGTCTTTGACCCTTGGCTCCATCAGACACCCCAAGAAGCCCTCATGACCCCCTCTTCCCAGGACCTTCATCTCCATGAGACTTCGGAGGCAGCTAGGCAATCCCCTGACCCTGGCTGTTTAATTTTTAATTTTCCTCCATCGCCCTTATTCCCATCTGCCCTATTCTTCCTTTGACTTAGTTTTTCTGCTTGTCTTCCTCAACTTGAGCACAGATTTCTGTCCTCATTGCTCCCCGTTACATACCATATATTTAGCACAGTGCCTGGCACGTGGTAGGCACTCAAGAAAGAACACAGCATCCAAGCACTTTTGTGTCTTTTAAATCAGCTCAGAGACATTTCCGTCGCGGTCCGGTGGTTAAGACTTCATCTTCCAGCATTGAGGATGCAGGTTTGATCCCTGGTCGAGGAGCTGCGATCCCACATGCCTTGTGGCCAAAAAATCAAAACCTATAACAGAAGTAGTGTTGTAACGACTTCAATAAAGACTTTAAAAATGGACCACATCAAAAAAAAAAATTTAACTTAGAGTGTTTCCTACTACTGGGAGAACTATGGTACATGCAGCCATTCCCATAAAAAGGAGCTTTTGGGTTAAGTACCAGGTTTCCCCCAGAACTGCCGATGCCGCAGGAAACACCCCCCCACACACACACACCCCGATGCAGTTTGCCTCACATGTGTGTGCCTCACACCTGTGTCCTAGCAGTGGAAGTGACACGTCAGAGAGGTTGCACTCTGGGGCAAATGCTGTGCTGTTTTGAGTTTGCCAAGGATAAAGAGCCGAGCTTTTCTTGGGACTCAGTACTGTTCTGAGGTAGAGATGGAATTCTCTATCCACCATATATCCAGCACTTATCCAGGGGAAGACAGAGCTAGATCTAGTCCAGGCTTTGTCCCAATTAGCTTAGAGTCTAGTTGAGAGTAGGGCATTCCCAGGTGTTTGCTTCCCTTCTGAAGGTTCCTAGACAGCCAAGGGGATGGGGGAGCCTGGTGGGCTGCCATCTATGGGGTCGCACAGAGTCAGACACGACTGAAGCGACTTTAGCAGCAGCAGCAGTGGACAACCAAGGCTTGGGGAGACTCGGAGAGGGCAGGGGTCCTGGGGGCCCAGTACATCAGGATAACTCTCTGGCGAAAAGGCCACTAGTAATCAAGCCTGGGATGCTGCCGTTCATGGGGCTGCAAAGAGTCGGACACAACGGAGTGACTTAACAGCAACAACAATTTACCGAGCCTCTACTATGTTCCAGGTACCATTCTAGACTCGGGAAATAGTGTCAAAAGAGTTAGAAACAGCTCCTGTTCTCACAGAGGGGACAGTCTAATGAAGGGAGGAAAGTACTCACCAAGTAATCAACAAACAGAATGGGATGGTGTCATGGTGACTGATGAAGTGAGTTGGCCGCATAGACTGGGGGCTCAGGAAGGCTTTCAAGATTTGGCACTGAAGTGAAGACGTGAATGACAAGGACTGAGCCATGGCAAGGGAAGTCTGAGAATCGGGTCCGAGAACTCTGTCTTTCCTCTGTGAGGAAGGCATCCTCTATGGCTCGGAGGTGGGACTCAGTTTGCAGTGATCAGGAAGCAGAAAGGAGCTCTCATGGCTGAAACAGAAGTCTCTGGGGAACCAATCACGCAGGGCTTAGAAGTCATTGCCAGGAATTTGGATTTTATTCTAAGGGCAATAATTAGTCATTGGTGGATTTGAAGCAATGTGGGAGAGGGCAATGGCACCCCACTCCAGTACTCTTGCCTGGAGAATCCCATGGATGGAGGAGCCTCGCAGGCTGCAGTCCATGGGGTCACTGAGAGTTGGGCATGACTGAGCGACTTCACTTTCACTTTNCCCCCACACCTGCTCCCCACAGCTGCTCCCCCACCTGGCTCTCCCACACCTGCTCTCCCACCTGCTTCCCCTCACCTGCACCTGGACCCCTGATTCAAACCCCTGCTTTCAGCCTTGTCATGGATCCTGCATGAAAGATTGTCCCTGATATATGTGAGTGAGTTTTTTCTAAAAGCCTGGGCTTATAGCAACTGTTTTCTTTCTTTTCTTTTCTTTTTTTTTTACTGGAGTACAGTTGATTTACAATGTTGTATTAGTTTCAGGTATACAGCAAAGTGAATCAGTTATACATATACATGAATCCCCTCTTCTTTTAGATTCTTTTCTCGTATTGGCCATTACAGAAGATTGAGTGGGATTCCCTGTGCTATATAGTAGCTATCTATTAGTTAGGTATTTTACATACAGTCATGTGTATGTTAATCCCAGTCTCCCAATTTCAGGGGATCTTGTAAGCAGTGACCACCCTCCAGGCACTGCCCCAAGGTTCCCATTTGTGTTTCTCACTTGTGTTTTCCAACTGACTTGCACTGTAATTTTGTTTGTGACCAGTTTTCAGTGGCGGTTGACATTTCTGCTTTCACTTTCTCTAGCCCATGCTCCTTCCATCCCCGAACAATCTGAGAACCTTGGAAAGCCTAAGACACCATGTTATCGCGGTCCTGCTACAGTCTCACTGCTACATCTTTCGAGTCACCCTTTTCTCGTTGGTGGAGACTGGCATTTTGAACGCACAGTACTAGGCAGAGAATACAGACAGTGCTGTTGAGCTTAGGGACAAGTTCGTGGTACTCTCACCTCAACCCAAATTCATTTACAAACATGTGTGTCTCCTATTTGTCTTTCCATTGACCAAATATTTATTAAAAGACTAAAGTACACAAGACAAATTTGTCAGGCCCTAAGGATGTTCTAAGAATACATTCAACAGCCCCCTTGGCCTCAAGATTTGCATTGAGAAGAAACAAGATCTGTACACACAGAAGTGTGCACGGCCATGGCCGCCCTCCACAGGCCTGTGGGAAGGGCCTTCTCCTTGCTTTGTGACTGCCTGGTTAAGTCCACATTTTCGTGCATCCAGGTACTCCAGGTTTTTTCAGTACCTACCGCAGTGCCTGGCACTGAGGCAGACTCTCGAGTACGGAAAGTGGGGAAGATGAGTCGTGGGATGGAGAAGACAGAAACACAGGAAAAGCTCGCACCACTTCCTTCCTCCTGAAACAAGAACAATCACAAACCAGACCAAAGGTGGAAGGTAACTGTTTTCAAGACCCTGGAATCAAGTAACGACAGACAGTGGTCCCTGCGCAGTGGTGAAGAAACGTGGGGAGCCCCCCGAGAGCCTGGACTTTCAGGCCACACCACAGGCAAAGGCCTCAGCCAGGGCCCCGGCAGAGCCCCTGAGTTGAGAAGACAAGGTTTAGAGTTTGGGGAAACCAAAGCAACTACATTTTATAGGGTATTGTGCCAGAGCTGACAACCCTGGAGGTCTGCGCAAGCTCACCCTTAAGTACTGAGCTGATTTCTGATCAGCAGATGTGTATGAGAAAATGACCCAAGACCAGGTGAAGAAGGGTTAGAGGGACAGGGAGCAGGATGCACACGTCTGGGAATAATGCCTGTTCCAGCCCAGCTGGAAAGCCTCAGGAGGCCCTGGGTACCAGCACCTGTCTTAGTCATGGAGAATAAGTACCCTGGATTAAAATGAGGCTCCTCAGTTCAGTCACTCAGTCATGTCCAGGTCTTTGGGACCCCATGGACTGTAGCATGCCAGACCTCCCTGTCTGTTACCAACTCCCAGAGTTTACTCAAACTCATGTCTATTGAGTAGGTGATGCCATCCAACCATCTCATCCTTTGTCGTCCCTTTCTCTTCCCACCTTCAATCTTTCCCAGCATCAGGGTCTTTCAAATGAGTCAGTTCTTTGCATCAAGTGGCCAAAGTGCTGGAGCTTCAGCTTCAGGATCAGTTCTTCCAATGAATATTCAGGGCTGATCTCCTTTAGGATGGACTGATTGGATCTCCTTGCTATCCAACGGACTCTCAAGAATCTCCTCCAACACCACAGTTCAAAAGCATCAATTCTTTGGTGCTCAACTTTGTTTATACTCCCACTCTTACATCCATACATGACCACTGGAAAAGCAATAGCTTTGACTAGACAGACCTTTGTTGGCAAAGTAATGTCTCTGCTTTTTAATGTGCTGTCTAGGTTGGCCATAACTTTCCTTCCAAGGAGCAAGTGGCTTTTAATTTCATGGCTGCAGTCACCATCTGCAGTGATTTTGGAGCCACAAAAAATAAACTCTCTTACTGTTTCCACTGTCTCTCCATCTGTTTGCCATGAAGTAATGGGACCAGATGCCATGATCTTAGTTTTCTGAATGTTGAGTTTTAAGTCAACTTTTTCACTTTCCTCTTTCACTTTTATCAAGAGGCTCTGTTGGGTTCCTTTAATGGACCGGAACCTCGTGGTCTGGAGTCAAAGATAAAAAAGTGAAAGAAGGAAAGAAGGTAATATTCCCTGGGTTACGCAGCCAGCCTTCGCGCTCCAGGGTATCAGCCAGAAATAGAGAGACAGAAAGAAGGACACGGGGACCCAAGTCTCTAGTGGAACAAGGGTGCTATATTGAATTCTGTGTGAATATATATACCGTATTATAGGTAGCTTCTTCAGATAAAGATCAAAAGAGAAGACTTTACAAGTTACCAAGGAAACAAGGAACAATAGAGGCCATAAGGCCAAAACACAATCCATATCAAAAGAGGGTTGTAGATAATCCCTTTCACCATATGGAAAGGCTAATGAAGGAAATTCCAAAGAAAGGTAATGCCAAAGAATGCTCAAACTACTGCACAATTGCACTCATCTCACATGCTAGTAAAGTAATGCTCAAAATTCTCCAAGCCAGGCTTCAGCAATACGTGAACCATGAACTCCCTGATGTTCAAGCTGGTTTTAGAAAAGGCAGAGGAACCAGAAATCAAATTGCCAACATCCGTTGGATCATGGAAAAAGCAAGAGAGTTCCAGAAAAACATCTACTTCTGTTTTATTGACTATGCCAAAGCCTTGGACTGTGTGGATCACAAGAAACTGTGGACAATTCTGAAAGAGATGGGAATACCAGACTACCTAACCTGCCTCCTGAGAAATCTGTATGCAGGTCAGGAAGCAACAGTTAGAACTGGACATAGGAACAACAGACTGGTTCCAAATAGGAAAAGGAGTACGTCAAGGCTGTATATTGTCACCCTGCTTATTTAACTCTTATGCAGAGTACATCATGAGAAACACTGGACTAGAAGAAACACACACTGGAATCAAGATTGCCGGGAGAAATATCGATAACCTCGGATGTGCAGATGACACCACCCTTATGGCAGAAAGTGAAGAGGAATGCAAAAGCCTCTTGATGAAAGTGAAAGAGGAGAGTGAAAAAGCTGGCTTAAAGCTCAACATTCAGAAAATGAAGATCAATGGCATCCGGTCCCATCACTTCATGGGAAATAGATGGGGAAACAGTGGAAACAGTGTCAGNAAAAAAAAAAATTTAACTTAGAGTGTTTCCTACTACTGGGAGAACTATGGTACATGCAGCCATTCCCATAAAAAGGAGCTTTTGGGTTAAGTACCAGGTTTCCCCCAGAACTGCCGATGCCGCAGGAAACACCCCCCCACACACACACACCCCGATGCAGTTTGCCTCACATGTGTGTGCCTCACACCTGTGTCCTAGCAGTGGAAGTGACACGTCAGAGAGGTTGCACTCTGGGGCAAATGCTGTGCTGTTTTGAGTTTGCCAAGGATAAAGAGCCGAGCTTTTCTTGGGACTCAGTACTGTTCTGAGGTAGAGATGGAATTCTCTATCCACCATATATCCAGCACTTATCCAGGGGAAGACAGAGCTAGATCTAGTCCAGGCTTTGTCCCAATTAGCTTAGAGTCTAGTTGAGAGTAGGGCATTCCCAGGTGTTTGCTTCCCTTCTGAAGGTTCCTAGACAGCCAAGGGGATGGGGGAGCCTGGCGGGCTGCCATCTATGGGGTCGCACAGAGTCAGACACGACTGAAGCGACTTTAGCAGCGGCAGCAGTGGACAACCAAGGCTTGGGGAGACTCGGAGAGGGCAGGGGTCCTGGGGGCCCAGTACATCAGGATAACTCTCTGGCGAAAAGGCCACTAGTAATCAAGCCTGGGATGCTGCCGTTCATGGGGCTGCAAAGAGTCGGACACAACGGAGTGACTTAACAGCAACAACAATTTACCGAGCCTCTACTATGTTCCAGGTACCATTCTAGACTCGGGAAATAGTGTCAAAAGAGTTAGAAACAGCTCCTGTTCTCACAGAGGGGACAGTCTAATGAAGGGAGGAAAGTACTCACCAAGTAATCAACAAACAGAATGGGATGGTGTCATGGTGACTGATGAAGTGAGTTGGCCGCATAGACTGGGGGCTCAGGAAGGCTTTCAAGATATGGCACTGAAGTGAAGACGTGAATGACAAGGACTGAGCCATGGCAAGGGAAGTCTGAGAATCGGGTCCGAGAACTCTGTCTTTCCTCTGTGAGGAAGGCATCCTCTATGGCTGGGAGGTGGGACTCAGTTTGCAGTGATCAGGAAGCAGAAAGGAGCTCTCATGGCTGAAACAGAAGTCTCTGGGGAACCAATCACGCAGGGCTTAGAAGTCATTGCCAGGAATTTGGATTTTATTCTAAGGGCAATAATTAGTCATTGGTGGATTTGAGGCAATGTGGGAGAGGGCAATGGCACCCCACTCCAGTACTCTTGCCTGGAGAATCCCATGGATGGAGGAGCCTCGCAGGCTGCAGTCCATGGGGTCACTGAGAGTTGGGCATGACTGAGCGACTTCACTTTCACTTTCATGCACTGGAGAAGGAAATGGCAACCCACTCCCATATTCTTGCCTGTAGAATCCCAGAGACGGGGGAGCCTGGTGGGCTGCCATCTATGGGGTCGCACAGAGTTGGACACAACTGAAGCAACTCAGCAGCAGCAGCAGCAGCAGCAGGGACTTGACATGATTTCTTCTTCTTTTTTTTTTTTTTAAGATTTTTTTTCTTTTTGATGTGAACCGTTTTAAGAGGCTTTATCGAATTTGTTACAATATTGCTTCTGTTTTATGTTTTGGTTTTTCAGCCCCAGGCATGTGGGAATTTAGCTCCCTGACCTGGGATTGAACCCAGACTCCCTGCTTTAGAAGGCAAAGCCTTAACCACTGGACTGCCAGGGAAGTCCCCTGACTTGATTTCTTTTTTGAAAGATCTTTCTGGCTGCTCTGTAGAGACTGGCTTTAAAGGGGGGCAAGAACAGAAACAAGAACACCAATGAGATGGCAGCTGCAGTACTTTAGAGATGATGATGGTTTGGACCAGAGTGAGACTGAACTGAACTGAACTGAACTGAGGGCTAGGGAAGTACCGGCAAGTAGATGGGTTTGGGGAATAAACTTTATTAAGACCAATAGGATTTATGGATGGAAAAGATGTACAGTATGAAAGAAGGAAAGGACAACCTTGAGACTGAGAGACTTGGAATGGGTTGGGTGTTGGGGCCATCCACAGATTTGGAGGTGAAGGTAAAGGAGGGTGAAATCAAGAAACCAGTTTGCTTTGGCTCTGCCCCGAGTTGAGAAGCGGTGTCTACAGCTTCCTAAATCTTTTCCTCCATGCGCATCTTTACCCAGACTTGTCTCCCAACAAAGGCTTGAGAGGTTGAGTCTGGACAGAGAGCTCCCCCGCACCTCTGGTTGGATTGTGAAGATGGTTCGCCAAGTTGCTTCTGGGGATGAAATTGACAAGGTCAGGTGCACAAATGCTGTAAATAATAGAAGAGACACATTCAAAATGACAGGCATAACCAAACCAGAAAATCCTCATTTCTAACCAGATACATTAAGTATCTGTTTTTCATCTCCACCCCAAAGATGTGCACAGCTGTCTGGCATTTGCGGATGGACAGGCTCAGGCTGCTTAACTCCCACCTGCCTTCCTGAGGTCAGGCCTCTTCGGTGAACTTGGATGTTTGTTCCACTGCTACCAGCAGCTTAGAGCTGTCCAGCCAGCAAGAGACTTCTGGCAGGAAGAACAGGGGGCATTTCACTGAGGGAATATTGGAAGGGGTGTCTGATTGATCTGGGTTCAAAGGCAAACCTAGGACCCATTGTGATCTGATGGGGAACAGTGGGAAGAGTTGCCTTCTTTTCTCTAGCAAACTGAGGAAGTGGGGTTAGGTTGGCAGTGGTGGAACTCTAGGTGGGCAATAACTGGAAGAGCAAGGCATTTTCTACTTGTTTGTTGGTTTTTGGTTTGGGTGGTAGGAGCATTAAGAGTGGAAGAGGAAATGGCAACCCATTCCAGTATTCTTGCCTGGAGAATCTCATGGACAGAGGAGTCTGGTGGGCTGCAGTCCATAGGGTTGCAATGAATTGGATGTGACTGACATGACTTAGCAGCAGCAGCAGCAGCAGTAATAAAAAGTAAAAAATGAAATTATTTTCAGTTATAGACATTTCCCTTTGACTTGACCATCCAACAGCCATTCCCCTTCTTTATTACTCATATAACCCTGATTTGATCCCAGTCACAGGGTCCTGTCCCAGGATGAGTCAATTGATCGAAGGATGAGTCAATTGAAGATGAGGATGAGGATCAGTCAATTGATCCAAGCCAATCACAGTAACTCAGTCTTCATTGGACAGTTGGACTAGGGGTGGACACATGACCCAAGGTTGGACATATAATGAACGATTTTTCAGAAAGAGATGGAGAGAGAGAGAGAGAGCAAGAGAGATATTAGTTTCTCTTTGGAATGATTGGGATGATGAGTGTGATGCTCAGAGCTATGGCAACCACATTATAACCAGGAGGGAAAACTCTAGAAAATCACAGGGACACAAAGTCCTGCCATTGATGAACTATTGAACAAACTTTGAAACCATTTAGACCCTGAAATTTTCATTTAGGTCAGTTTCTCAACCTCATGTGGAGCAGATAATTCTTTGTTGTGAGGAGCCGTCCTGTGTCCTATAGAATGTTTAGCAGCATTCCTGGTCTCCATTCAGTAGATTTCACATCCCAGTCATGACAATTAAAAAAAGTCTCCATAGATATTGTCAAATGTCCTGTGATGGGCAAAATCACCCCTGGTTGAGCATTTACTGCTCCTGAAATCTTGTTTAATGATACAATTGCATGTCTTGGGTACTTAAGCCACTGCTGGCTGGGAATTTTGGTTCTTGCAGCCTAAGCTAAAAGTCAGACACAGTCCTAGTTTTCACGTAGCACATAGTCTGGTAGTGGAGACAGAATCATTCACTCATTTTTTGTTCAGATATTCATTTATTTAAACAGATATTAGTTGAGCCATGTACTATTCTAGGGGCAGAGATATCTCAGGAAACAGAGAAACATTTGTCCTCTGGAGAATCTGACATTTCAGTGAGGCAGATGATAATCAAAGCACAAACAATTGGTCAAGTGGTGATACCAGTGATGAAGAAACAAAATGGGGTAGAATACTGCTTCATGTTCATATTAGTGATCAGAGGGCTCTTCTGTGTCAAGGTGGCATTTGAGTAATTGGGGAGAGTGCAAGAACCATTGACAAGGATGGGAAAACTTTTTTGGGAGAAGCAAGTTTGGGATTGGAAAAACATTTCTGGGGGGAACACATTAATCTGAGATGTTCATTAGCTGCTAATACCTAGTGGAGATTTGAGACAGGCCACTGAAGATAGAATTTGCCAAATGGTGTAATTCTCAAACAAATCACCCTTCTGTCTCAGAGCCTTCATAATGCTGTTCCTTCTGTGCAAATATTGTTCCTTCAAGTTAATAGTTCAGGTTCATTTTGACCTGCTCAGGAAGATCCCTGTCGAGCCGCAGATCCTCCCCAGGTCTCCACTTTACAGACATTCACAGCCCCACCCTCCCGTCCCCATCTCCTTAGTGCCTGTGTCATAGTTGAAATTAAACAGTGAAGTCTGTTTTTTGCTAGTCTATCTCATTTCCCTTCCCAGACTACCAGCTCCATCAGGCCAAGAACTGTGTCTGTTTAAATCATCACTGTGTCGCCAGGGCTTTATATATTCTGTAAGTATTCAGGCTTATGAAATTAACGAATGATGATATTTTTCTATTCATTCATTTATTCACCAAGCAGACACCATCAGCCCGCTGCCCTCTGCCTGGGTCCATTTGGTCTTTATTCAGTATACCCCAGACTGACTTTGCAGGTGCCAACGTCTGTATTTCTTCGCCTGAGGGCTTCCATGAGCCGTTGTGATGAGTTCTGCCCTGCATGTGGCAGGTAGGAGGTACCAAGAAATTAACACTCCCTCTCCTCCCAAGAGCAATCCTCAGATAACGACTGATTAGAGTTTGGAGATTACTCCAGCTTGTTCACTCCCCAGGGGAGGGTAACTGAGGTACGTGTTCTCCCTGGTTGCCCCGAGCATCCCAATGGGATTAGGCTCCAGTTGCCCAACGTGAAAACTTTCTTGATGCCACCTGCTGCAGAGGTCATCTTCCTTCCCACGTCACTTCCCCACTCAGTTAGTGGTGTTTCCCATTCTTCCCAAATACACTTCTTGCGCTTGAATTCCCATCACAGTGTCTGNGCCAGGACACAGGGGAACACTTGTTAAATACCTCCGTATTCTCACCACATTGACCACAGAACCTCATACACTCTTGCCCAATACATGGACTAAATCACTTCAACCACAGCCACCAAGCTGTATTTTACTGCTAAAATAAATTTCAATCACAGGTTGATACATACATGGATTTCTGACCACCCAATCTGCCAGTGACAAAGGTATGGGTGCCCTTGGGCCCTGAACCCTAAATATATCCCCGTAGGTCAGACTGTCTGGTCTCCAAGGTCCTCTATACCGCCGACAGCACTCTGATTCTGGGCTGTGATGAATGCGATTGGTTGAGTGAGCATCCACTCATGCACACGTCCATTTGGTGCTCATCCTTGGTGGGTAACAAGCTTCCCTGATCGCTCAGTCGGTAAAGAATCCGTCTGCAGTGCAGGAGACGCAGGTTCGATTCCTGGGTGAGGAAGAGCCCCTGGAGGAGGAAATGACAGCCCACTCCAGTCTTCTTGCTTGGAAAGTCCCATGGGCAGAGGAGACTGGCGGGCTAGAGTCCACGGCATCGCAGGAGTCGGACACAAGTCAGTGACTAAACCACAGCCGCCATAAGCTGTGCATCTGTTTAAAGACTTATTTGTTTATTTTTGCCTGTGCTGGGTCTCCACTGTCTTCTGTGGGGTCCTCTCTAGTTGCAGTGAGCAGGGGCCACTCTCCGCTGGGGTACGTGGGCTTGTCACGGTGGCGGTGTCTCTTGTTGTGGAGCACAGGCTCTGGGCGCGTGGGCTTCAGCAGTTGCGGCACGTAGTAGCTGCGTCTCCCGGGATCTAGAGCACAGGCTTAGCAGCTGTGGTGCACGGGCTCAGCTGCCCACAGCATGTGGGACCTTCCCAGACCAGGGATGGAACCCGTGTCCCCTGCATTGGTGGACAGATTCTTATCCGCTGTTCCATCAGGGGAGTCCCTAAGTTGTCCCATCTTCACACAAGACAATGATTCACTTCAAAGCTTGTGCCGATAAGTAGTCTTCCCATGGGGTCTTTATCATGAAATGATCACGTAACAGACATCGCTCATTGTTGCTGAATTTGAACCTCTTGTGGGGGAGTTAAGGAGGAAGCAGGGTCCCGGGCCCTGGGGAGTGCTTGGGTTTAGAGCTTGGTCGTCCTGGGCGCAATCCCAGCGCCTCTGCTAAGCAATCATGTGACTGTAGGTGAGTTACTTAGTATTTCGGAACCTCAGTTTGCTCATTTATATAATGGGTGCTAGTTAAGTTAGATGATAAAGGGTGTATTAATGAAACTCTTAGCCCCACACCCGACATGCAATCATACATGACAATTACAGAGGAGGCACACGTGGGCTTTGGTCTGAATCCTAGCCTGTTAGTTAATAGCTGCCTGCTCTTGGGCCATTTACTTAACTTCTCTGAGCCTCAGTTTCCTCATTGGAAGGTTTGATGCTGAAGCTGAAGCTCCAATACTTTGGCCACTTGATGCGAAAAGCCAACTCATTGGAAAAGACCCTCATACTGGGAAAGATTGAAGGCAGAAGGAGAAGGGGGTGACAGAGGGTGAGATGGTTGGATGGCATCACCGACTCGGTAGACATGAGTTTGGGAGGGAGATGAGAAGATGCCGGTCAAGAAACAAGAGTGCCAGACAGGGAGGGATAAAGAAGAGTCTGGAGAGGGGATCAGTGGCCAGATGGTACCCGTAAAGGAATCGGAGGACAGGCCACGGAAGTCCCTGTGATGAGGTCTCCAGGCAGGGGCAGGCACAGTCCAGCTTGCACTGCAGACCAGCTGCTGCAGACCCCTGAGCACAGGGCAAACTGGAAGAAAGACGTGGTGTGTGGGTATCAGGTCAGAGAGGTATTTGGGGCACTGGAGGCAGGAGGCATGCTTCAGAGGCAGTACTTGCTGTGTGGAGCCTCAGAAACGACGTGCCGCTGAGGAAGGTTCACGGGACTCAGGCTGCAGACGGGAGAAAAGGAAGCTTCTATTATTCATGAAAGCTGGCTCCATAACAGCCTGCAGCCTGGCAGTCACCGGGGAGGCACTGATCTCCCTCATTTAATTTCTCAGAAGTGCTCTTACACTAGGGAACGTGCCGTCTCAGCCCGTGGGCCGGGAACCGGGCCAGTTTGTGATCACTCAGCCCTGGTGATGACTTACCCAACACCAGGGTTTCTTCCACTCTGGAAGGTGGGGGTTGGGGAGGGGGAGACCAGGGGTCCAGGGTTGAGGGAAACTGACTTCTGGAATGACCCAGCTTTCACCTGTATAGTAGACGGGTTTCCCTCTAGAGGGGCAATGGCAAGGGTGGAGGCGATGTAGGGAGGGGTCTGGAAAGGAGGGTGGCGGCCTTGGAGGAGGCCTGGGGGCAGGTGAGAGCAGTGGGGTCGGGAGGAGAGAGCAGGGCTGGGCCAGGAGGAGCCTACCCACCCAGTACGGAAGCCTGGCTATCAGGCTGCCTCTGTGCCCCTGGGGCCAGGGGGCCATCTAGGAAGCCTCGTGAGCTAAGTGTGACCGGAAGTGACCTCAGCACCACAGGGCCAGGCTTCCTGGCCTGGGACAAAGTCCTCCCCGTGCAGGACACAACTGGCCACTGCCATCCCTGGCACAGCGGGGAGTGTCCCTGCCTGTCCGCACAAACAGATGATTCTCTGGACGGTGAGGTCAGGGAGCCGCTGGTCTGGTCTTCGAATGACCTGAGCCCAAGCTCTGCCCAGGGGTCTTGGGGCAGGCTTGCTCAGGCAGGCACCCGTGGGACAATGCCCCTGATCCAAATGCAGAGGGCAGGCTTTAGATCTTTTGTCTGACATTTCCAACTGGGTCACCTTTCCCCGCGCCCTAGTTTCCCCATCTGTAGAGTGGGGATTAGGAAGGATCTCGTAGTACTATTGTAAAGACCCCAGGTGCTCAGAACAGGGAGAGGCAGAGAGCGGGAGCTGGAAATCGATGCTGCGCTGGTTCACTTCTCCACCCCCGGTGGGAGCCATGCCTGGGCCAAGTCCCAGGCCTGGGTTTTCGGTGTGGGCCTGCAGCCCAATCTTCTGTTTGCCCGGGGAGATGGGCTCATGGGCAGTCTTCTCCCATTGCACTGGCCAGTGGGGCTGCAGCTTTCACCACCGCCTGTCACCTGGTGGAAATCTATGTTCAGCGGCAGCTGGGGAAAGAGGCGGGTCATCCTTGCAGACTTTTCTGATCTAAAACACACTGAGCAACATCTTCCAACTCAGCTGTTCCGGAAGCTTTGGACTGGGGCTCTGGGGTCTGATGCACCAAGGAAAATGATACAGTCCCTGCTTCCTCATCCGTCTCCTGTTGTTCTCAGCTGGCCCAGAACCTAGAGCAGGGCAGGTGGGCTTAAACAGCCCCAAGCCACCCACGGAGCCACTCTCGGTGCCCCACCTGCTGGTGATGGCCCCTCCGGTTCTCTCTCCTTCCTGCTTCCCTCTCTCGCTCTCCTGACCGACCTTCCTGTGTGCCTTCTCCCTACCGGGTGGGTCCTGCTGGCTTGTGCTCTGGGGGTTGTCCCCTGCTTTTTTCCACCTCCGTTGACTCATGCATCTCATAGTCCAGCTCCCTGAGACGGTGCTGACTGGGTGGACCATGTCCACGTGGAACGAAGCCTCTCGGGCTAGTGGTTGGGGGAGAGATGCCGCATGGGGTCACCAAGGAGTCCAGGGGCTCAAGGGCCAC
>SJYV01020346.1:0-32807 GCA_006410875.1 Neotragus pygmaeus | reverse complement strand
GCCACACTGAGTGAAGTAAGTCAGCCAGGGGAAGACAAATACATGCTATCACGTATATATGGAATCTAAAAAAAACAAAAGGTACAAGTGAACCCCTCTACAAAACAGAAACAGAGTCACAGATATAGAAGAGAGACTTATGGGTAAGGAGGGTAAGGAGTGGGGAGGGATAAATTGGGAGATTGTATCAAACTCTTTGCAGCCTCATGGACTGTAGCCTGCCAGGCTCCTCTGCTCATGGAATTGTCCAGGCAAGAATATTGGAGCGGGTTGCCATTTCCTCCTCCAGGGGATCTCCCCAGTGCAGGGATTGAACACACATCTCTTGTGTCTCCTGCATTTACACGTGAATTCTTTACCACTAACACTACGTGGAAAGCCCCAGGATAGACATATGCGTACTACCACCTACAAAAGAGGAAACTGGTAAGGATCTCCTGAAGAGCACAGGAAACTCTAATCAATACTCTGTAATGACCTACACGAGAAAAAAAAATCTAAAACAGAGTCAATATATGTATATGCACAAGTGCTTCACTTTGCTGTATACCCGAAACCATACAACATTCTAAATCAACTGTACTCTGATAAAAACATTTTGTGAATGGTATATACTTTATAATGTTGCTACGGACAGTCATTTGAATGACTACACGCCACTAGTTTGGTCAAACGGCCGGGACACAGTAGTTCCATAAATAAGAGGTTATCATTGCCCTTAAGTCCATAACACACTTGGCTCTGCTATAATCAAGCCCCATTCTCTCTTTCAGCCAGTATTACTAAACAAAGAAACATGTATTCCATTTTAATATATGACTACAATGAAAGTGAAAGTTGCTCAGTCATGTCCGACTCTTTGCAACCCCATGGACTATACAGTCCATGGAATTCTCTAGGCCAGACTNAATAAGTTTATGTGTGCTATTATGTACTGTTAAAATGAGCAGTGTTCAGCATCTCTTTTGTTCCTTCCTTTTTACTCTTATAGCTGCTTTAAGTACTGAGAAAAGTTGTTCTCATAGAAAAGAAAATGAAAGAATTTAGTACAGCAGTATCATTCATTTTAAACTCATGAATTTAATGCCAAACATCACATGGTGATATATCACAGAAATACTTTTTGATAAACATCTGAAGTCAAGTGAAGTCACTCAGTCATGTCCGGCTCTTTGCGACCCTGTGGACTGCAGCCCACCTGGCTCCTCCATCCCTGGGATTCTCTTGGCAAGAATACTGGAGTGGGTCGCCATTTCCTTCTCCAGGGGATCCTCCCAACCCAGGGATCGAACCCAGGTCTCCCACATTGCAGGCAGACGCTTTAACCTCTGAGCCACCAGAGAAGCTGTAATTAACTCTTGCGTGCATGTGTGCTAAGTCACTTCAGTCGTGTCCGACTCTTTGCAGTCCCACGGACTGCAGCCCAACAGGCTCCTCTGCCCATGGGATTCTCCAGGCAAGAATACTGGAGTCGGTTGCTGACAGGTTGTTGCTGAACCATGAAAGATACCAGGATTCTTGGCCTCCAGAAGAGAGGAATTTAGTCTAGGGTCAGAGACGAGGCTTGATCGCTCAGCGCTTTTGTGTCATAAAGTTTTATTAAGGTATAAAAGAGAAAGAGAAAGCTTCTAATAGAGACATCAGAAGGGGGTAGAGAGAGTGCCCCCCTGCTTGTCTTTAGCCGGATGTTACGTAGCTACTGCTGCTGCTGCTGCTGCTGCTAAGTCACTTCAGTCGTGTCCAACTCTGCTACGAGAAGTCTGCTAATTAAAGAAAGGAAATGTCTCAAAACTCAGAGAATGGCACCAGGCCCCTCACCCACAACATGCATTTGAGGATAACGTGGGCTCCAGGTGAGTCATCCCAGGCCATAAAACGATTGACCTGAATCTTGAAGAAAAGCAGATTTCCAGGCGAATATATCGTTTCGTGAACATAGATTAAGAGAACCATGTAGGAATAAAACATACTGGTTTGTCAAGTTGGTTCTGAGTCTTAGGCAGAATCAACTTAAGACAAGAGTCTAGGGTAAATACGCAGTTCATTAACATAGCTTCAGACAAACATTTCCATAAGAAAAACGCATCAGTGAGCTCAAGGCTTGAGACAAGTTAAGTTCAGGTGGAACCAGCTGTCGTCCTGGCAACACAGAATTTTAAGAGAACCCTCTCTTTAAATTTGTACAGAGAAGGGGAAAAAATATAACACGTTTGTTTCCTCCTGCCTCTTAAGAGAGAGAGAGAGAAAAATGTTTGACACTTGCAGCCTATTTCCTCCGTTTGGAGACCTCTGGCCTTCCTGCCTGTTACCGTCTCGTTGACATGCCCTCCTCCAGGGGCTCTTCCTGACCCAGGGATCAAGCCCGCATCTCTTTCGCCTCTTGCATGGGCAGGAGGCTTCTTTACCACTAGTGCCAGCTCAGAAGCCTGATTAACTGTTTAAGAGACTGACAAATAAGACGCCAAGGATCTCGTAGGTAAAGAAGGTCACTTCAGGCTGCAACACTCCACGTTGAGGTCATCTAACTAAGGAAAGGGCGGTAAATAAAATGCATCGCTATTGGAAAGTCTATAAAAAGCAAGTTATTCAAGATATCGATGAGCGAGTCCCTTATTTGGCTCAGAGTAGTAGCATTCTGGTTGTTCTGGAAAATGATACTTGGCTCCTCCATGTTTTTCTTTGGGTCTGAAGTTGATGGCTAGAATCATTCCACGGGGTGGTTGGATACCCTTTCCCCTACATGCTGGTTTAGCGGTCAAGACGGATGACGCTACGTGCATTGAGAACACACGAAGGCCTTCCTTGGTGGCTCAGCGGTTAAGAATCCACCTGCCAACGCAAGGGGGACATTGGTTTGATTTCTGGTCCGGGAAGATGCCACATGTCATGGGACAAGTAAGACCGTGCACCAGGGCTATTGAAGCTCAAGAGACTGGCACCTGAACTGGACAGGAGAATCCACCGCAGTGAGAAGCCCGCCTACAGCAGCTAGAGAAAGCCTGTGCATGGCAACAAAGGCCCACCACCGTCGAAAAAGAAAATACATCTTAAAAAAGAAAAAAAGGAATGCATGGAAAGGTTACCTGCTCACACGCTGAGGCTTTGCTAGGGAGGACAGGGCAAGCTCCCAAGAGAAGATACAGGAAGGTTTGAAGCGGGGAGCAGGGAAGAGGCAAGACAGTTTCTAGGAGGTTTACAGGGGGAGCCTGTGGTGAGGGGTCCTGAACACAGGTTGTTGCCTGCAGAGTGTAAACCCCGTCATCGGCCTGCCCAGGTGCAGACAGAAGGGGACGGGGAGAGGAGGACTTGAAAATGGTCACTGGCCTGATGTCAACAGTCGAGTCAACTCTTCATCAAAGTGCTTTCTGTATTTTATCTCGGCTGTACTGTGCAGCATGTGGGATCTTAGTTCCCTGACCCGGCATCAAACCCACACATGCCCTCTGCAGTGGAAGCGTGGAGCCTTAACCACTGGGCCACCGGGAATGTCCCGCAGAGCACCTCCTTCGTGCAAGTTAAGTTAACCGAGTCTCACGGATTCACCTCGTTGCCTGGGATCAAAAGTCAAACCAAGCTCAAAACAAGCCAGCATCAGACTTGACTACCTGATGGTTTCATTGGAAGGACAGGTGCTGAAGCTGAAGCTCCAGTGCTTTGGCCACCTGATGCGATGAGCCAACTCATTGGAAAAGATCCTGACGCTGGGAAAGATTGAGGGCAGGAGGAGAAGGGGACGACAGAGGATGAGATGGTTGGACGGCATCACCGACTCGATGGACGTGAGTTTGAGCAAACTCTGGGAGTTGGTGATGGACAGGGAGGCCTGGCGTGCTGCAGTCCATGGGGTCTCAAAGAGTCGGACACAACTGAGTGACTGAACAACAATTACCGACCTGGGCCCCAGCTTGAGCTTGAGCCAAATTTCCTTTCAGGGAAGATCAGGAGAATAACAAAGCGTTGCTATTGATCTCCCCTGCACGTGAGATCTTGAAATGCACGTTCAAGGGCTGAGAGATCTTTGAAAGAGACATCATACAATGCCAACCACATCAGAGGAGATGGAGAGACTGGAAATCCAAGAATGAGGACTCAACCTATTATAAGAAATATGCTATCATCTCCAGCTTCTGTGGTTATATCTCACAAGTTATACACAAGTTTCTATGTAAGGATTTCTTTTCTCTCTCTCTCTCTCTCTTTTTTTAAGGCATTTTTTTAGGACATCCCTGGTGGTAAAGAATCTTCCTGTCAGTGCAGAAGACATGGGTTCGATCCCTGGCTCGGGAAGATCCCACATGCCGTGGAGGAATTAAGCCCGAGCACAACTATTACCTGAGCCTCTGCTCCAGGGCCAGGGAGCCACAAGTACTGAGTCCAGATGCCACAAGTCCTGAGTCCAGATGCCGCAATTACTGAAGCCAGCGTACCTGAGAGGCCTTGCTCTGAGCAAGCCACTCAATGAGAAGGCCACCCACCGTAATTTGCAGCCCCTGTTCACTGCAGCTAGGGAAAGCTCAGGCAGCATGAAGACCCAGCACAGCCAATAAATAAATAAAATCACACACACACACACACACACACACACACACACATATACATGTTTCTATGATCCAATGGATGTTGACAATCTGATCTCTAGTTCCTCTGTCTTTTCTAAATCGAGCTTGCGCATCTGGAATTTTTCAGTTCACGTACTGTTGAACATATAAATCTGTCTAAAAAATTCTGTTCTTTTAAACAGAATTTCCCTGGTGGTCCAGGGGTTAACAGTCCACACTTCCAACACAAGGATGTGAGTTCGATCCCTGGTCACAGAACTACGATCCCAGACGCCTTGCAGTATGGCCGGAAAGTGAAAAAAAACACATTTTTTTTAAAAAAAGAGGCATTTTTATGCCTCAAATTAAACACGTACATTCTCTGTAAGGATGCCTTGATAAGTAGCTTTTGTGTACCAGCACTGGGGGCTTTCACGACTCCAGGGAAGACAGTTTCAAAGCTCCGAATTAGTATACTATTATTATTATTTAATAAACAATGATCCTTTTCAGTTCCTCCTCTCAAAGACAGCTGGCTTGCCTTCCAGACAGTGGGGACGCTTCCAGAGACAAGGGTCCTTTACTGAAGAGTTCGCCTCACAGAAGCAGTAAATAGAGGTCAAGGACAGACACCAGCCAAGGACTTCACTCTCTGAGACGCCTCTTACCACCAGCTTTCAGCATCTCTTAATACGGGGATGAGAGACCTTCAATTGTCATTCCCCACAACTCATTCATCTTGTGCGTCATGAAAGCCAATTAGGCAACATAAGTGTGAGCGACTTCACTGGCAGATCCTCTCTCTTGTCATTAAATCTCCTTCTAAAGTGTTTAAAGGACCCTTTGAATGTAGCGCCAAGGGAAAAAAGCAGCAGGCTACACTTCCGCCATCTGAGAAATTGATTCACAACACTTTCATCCCAGCAGACACACACTCGAGACAGTTCGGGCCCTGGGTTTCGCACTTGAAATACATATTGTACTTTCGGTCGCTCAGTGGGGTCCGACTCTTTGCGACCTCGTGGACTACATGTGGTCCACCAAGCTCCTCTGTCCATGGGATTCTCCAGGCAAGAACACTGGAGTGGGTTGTCATCTGCTCCTCCAGGGGATCTTCCCGACCCAGGGATCAAAGCCAGGTCTCCCGCATTGCAAGAAGATTCTTTACCAGCTGAGCCACCAGGGAAGCCCAAGAATACTGGAGTGGGTAGCCTAGTCCTTCTCCAGGGCATCTTCCCAACCCAGGGATTAAACCCAGGTCTCCTGCATCAAGGGTGGATTCTTTACCCTCTGAACCACCAGAGAAGCCCAGGGAAAATAAATATATACCGATGAATAAGCAAGAAGATAAACATGCAAGCTCAAAAAGATATACTTATTTTATACCAAAGGAACGTGCGTGATGCTAACAGGAGCAGCTGTCAACTCAGACCACTCCAGGGATGAAATTCAACTCATTATCACTTAGCCCTTAAGACTCTTCCTTCATCGATATCTCCTGAAGGTTTGCTTATTTCATTTACTATGGATGGACAGTTTGAGTGGGTTTCTTCTTTAAAAGTGAAAATCGCTCAGTCTTGTCCCACTCTTTGCGACCCTGTGGATTATATAGTCCATGGAATTCTCCATGCCAGATTACTGGAGTGGGTAGCCTTTCCCTCCTCCAGGGGATCTTCCCAACCCAGGGATCGAACCCAGGTCTCCTGCAATGTAGGTGGATTCTTTACCAGCCGAGCCACCAGGGAAGCCCAAGAATACTGGAGTGGGTAGAGCCTATCTCTTCTCCAGGGGCTCTTGAGGGGATTATAAATAGTGCTGTTAAAAAAGTTCTTTTCCATGTCAATGTGGATGAAACATGGATTTCTACGCATGGAATTGCTTGGTTTAGGGTATGCTAAGTTGCTTCAGTCATGTCCAACTCTGTGCAACCCCAAAGACGTGAGCCCACCAGGCTCCCCCGTCCTCGGGATTCTCCAGGCAAGAACACTGGAGTGGGTTGCCATTTCCTTCTCCAATGCCGGAAAGTGAAAAGTGAAAGTGAAGTTGCTCAGTTGTGTCTGACTCTTTGCTACCCCCATGGACTGTAGCCCACCAAGCTCCCCTGTCCATGGGATTTTCCAGGCCAGAGTACTGGAGTGGGGTGTCATTACATTTTCCTTTAGTGGGGATGGCTGAGCAATTTTCCTACCTGACCAATTTGGACACCATGAGAGAGTTCCTGTTGCTCCACACCTTCGCCAGCATTGATGTTGTCTGTTTTTTCTTTGTTTGTTTTAGATTCTGGTGGTTATACAATGCCATCACACCACGTTTTCAACCTGCCTTTTCCTGATGACTAATAAACTTCAGAAGTTTTTCATGTTTATTGGTTATTTAGATACTCTTTGGGCTTCCCTTCTGGCCCAGCTGGTAAAGAATCCGTCTCCAGTGCAGGAGACCTGGGTTTGATCCCTGGGTTGGGAAGATCCCCCTGGAGAAGGGAAACGTTACCCACTCCAGGATTCTGGCCTGGAGAATGCCATGGACTGTATAGTCCATGGGGTCGCAAAGAGTCAGACACGACTGAGTGAGTTTCTTAGACACTCTTCTTAATTTTATTATTATTGCTTTTTTGGGGGGGACACCAGGCAGCTTTTGGGATCTTACTTCCCTGACCAGGGATTGAACCGCAGGCCCATGGCTGTCAGTGTAAGTCCTGAATCCTAAGCCCTGGACAGCTGAAGGGCTTCCCTAAACAGTCTGTTTGGAAAGTGTCTATTCGGGAACTTCCCTGGGAGTCCAGTGGTTAACACTCTGTGCCTCCACTGCGTGGGACACAGGTCAATTTCTGGTTACAGAACTTAAGATCCCAGGCGGTATACTCAAAAAAAAGAAAGAAAGAAAGAAAAAAGAAAAGTGCCTATTCAGGCCCTTATTTCAATAGAGTTTTTACAATTTTCATAACGACATATATTGTTTCTACATCCAGCACATATATATATATATATATATATATATATATATATATACACATACACATAGTATATATATATATATTGATTTATAAATTTCTCACTCTTTCTTCTTTAAGGGGTTTTAAGGGGCTTCTTTAACTGAGCTTCCTTTAAGGGGCTTCCCTGATGGCTCAGCTAGTAAAGAATCCGCCTGCATGAGGGAGACCTGGGCTCGATCCCTGGCCTGGAGAATTCCATGGACTGTGTAGTCCATGGGGTCTCAAAGAGTCGGACAAAACTGAGTGACTTTCACTTCACTTCACTCCTTCAGTGTTGTCTTTTGAGGAACAGAAACTCTAAATATTTTTAGCTTTGATTGTGGTGTAATTTGAGCCTCCCCGCCCATGAGTACTCAAAAACACTCATCTTAGCCACAGTCTTGAATGAGCACATCCACTAGCGTTTCCAACAAATTGCACCTTGTGTATTGGTTTGCTTACATCATCACACAGGGAACCTGATCTCCACCCCAAAAGGACTGTCTGTCTCCTTTATCACAGTAGGAGCATAATAACTCCTGGGTTTAACTTTTAATACATGTGAAGACTTAAACAACACTCGCTGCTACCATAAAAAGCAAATCAGTGGGAAGTTTACAATACTGGAAATCAGAGGACAATTACATACCAAATGAATATCTTCTCCATTAACTAAAGGCAGTTTTTGTTCAGTAGATAAATCGCAGATTTACCCGGATTACTCATCAGACTGATGCATCCAGTTGCAGTCAATTTGCCTTTATTCACACATCTATCTGGGTTTGCCCCTAGGAAAGTATAATTAGGAAGACGGCGGCTCTTAAAACGGTTTCCCAGGTGGCTCTGTGGTAAAGAATACACCTGCCAGTGCGGGAGATGTGAGCTCAAAACCTGGCTTGGGGAAGATCCCCTGGAGAAGGAAAGGGCAACCCAGTCCGGTATTCTTGGCTGGGAAATCCCAAGGACAGAGGAGGGATAAGACATGCACAAATAGCTAAAATATGGTGGATGTAGAAAGTACTGTAAGAAAAGCAAAGGGTGAAGAGTAAGCTTAGAAGAGAAAAAGATGACTTTGGCTGGGGTAGAGGTTGGGGTGGTAATAATCAGTGAAGTTTTCATGGAACAAAGCCTTAATGGAATTCTAGGCTTTTAAGTGCAAAGATGAACGTGAGTAGAAAAATTTNCTGTTCATGCAGGGGGGGGGGGGAGGGGGCTACAGTCCACAAGGTCGCAGAGTCGGACATGACCAAGCAAACGCACAAACCACAGCAAGCTCTTGAAATGCTAGATCAAGGAAGACCTTCAGCTTAGCTTTTCACCATCGAGATGCTCGAGAGCTCAGTTGACAGGGAGAGTACCCAGCTGCGCAGTAGTGAAGAGAGAAAATTTAAAAAATGAAGGATGATATCATCTTGGGTAGGGTAAAAATAAGGACTGAGGATAGTACAGATGGATGCGGCAGAGGGCGAGGATCTGGGTGGGAAAACATGATGGGCATAAAAACTGGGGATGAAACCAAGCACCCCCTGCAACAGAGGCTCAGAGCCTTAACCGCTGGACCACCACAGAAATATTATAAAGACAAAGCAACTGACTAGAAAAAGGAACGACTGTTGATTACTAGCGCTCATCACTTCCCCAGAGCAGGTGTCCAAGAGGGGTGGTCACTCAGGGTTTACGGAGTTGGCGAATGCAGAAAAGAACGGCTGGCTTGCATCAGAGGATGATAAACTCTGGTAACTGACAGGAGAGAGAGAGAGAAACTTCAGGAGAAGGTGAGGTTTACCGGATGAAAGGAAGGGTGTTAAGGCGGTTTTACAAACATCTCGTATTCTCCAACTTTTGATCTTGGCATATCCCCTGGAGAACATGTCCGGCCGGCTCTGCCTGGCTTAGCCTTCACCAAGGAAAGAGTCACGCAGAGACGTGAGAGCTGCGCCATAAAGAAGGCTGAGCACAGAAGAACGGATGCTTTCCAACTGTGGTGCTGGAGAAGACCCGTGAGAGTCCGCTGGACTGCAAGGAGATCCAACCAGTCCATCCTAAAGGAAATCCACCCTGAAGATTCATTGGAAGGACGGATGCTGAAACTCCAATACTCTGGCCACTCAAAGCGAAGAAGTGGAAAAGAAAATATGGAGGGCAGGAGGAGAAGGGGGCAACAGAGGATGAGATGGTTGGGTGGCATCACCGACTCAATGGACATGAGTTTGAGCAAGCTCCAGGAGATGGTGAGGGACAGGGAGGCGTGGCGTGCTGCAGTCCATGGGGTCGCAAAGAGCCAGATGTGATGGAGCAACTGAACAACAACATCTCCTTTCTGGGCATGGTTTGGCTTCTCCTCCCTCCTCTTCTGTAATATCTGTCCAGAGGGGAGAGATTCCAGATGCTCATACTGGGGTCCACTTATCTCCTGCCTCACAAGGGCCTAGTCCTTGGTCTGGCTCCCAAGGCCCATTTCGAGACCGAGAAGGACCTTGCAGGGTTCCTGGGCACCAGGTCTTTCTGGGTTCCCCTCCCCTCCGAATTACTTTGATTCTAGCAAACAGCCTTCATTCATGTAGGAGACAGATGGGCTCCAGGTTAGGCATTTACAGACAGCCTGCTGTTTGCATTTACTGAGACAAGAGATAGCTGGGCTCCAGTTGAGGCATTGACAGCGTCCTAATGGCCCCTCAGAAGTGGAAGTAACAGCAGAAGCTGGGTAAATAGCCAGCCTTTGTCTCTTGCAAACACCTCAAGGTAAGAGGCATGGCAAAGACAAAGAGGGGCAAAACANGACGATGCAGATCGTGGAGTGCAGTTGATTACACCGGCGGGCCCAAGGCAGAGTCTCCTCTTAGCCAAGGACCGCGACCCATTTTTGTGAAAACCTTATATACCCTAAGTGTACGTGTCCAAATCTGCCTCCCCACATGCACCGAAACTAGTCTGAAGAAAGGAATAGAAAGATACAATCAAAGTTAAGGCGTGATTCATATGCCTTAAGCCTAGGTAGTTAACAGTGGACAATTATCAATAGGCCTGGGGTCATACCCCAATAAGCATACCAGAATGTATGATTCTATTTGGTTACACAGATAAGTAGGGTATTCTTTTAGGCAAGTGAGAGTCTAGATACACGCCCTGGGGCTCTTTCATTCGGGGGCTTGGTTTTCCAGTCGGTATTTTGCTTCCATAGACACTGGGCATAGAGAGCAAAGTCCACAGTCCGGCCCAAGATGGGGTCCTGCTTTCAAGAGGGGGCCTGTTCTGTCTGTTTCCTCCTACATTATGATAAAACTTCTCACTGTCCTCTCCAAGTAGGCACCCATAGCTTTTTCAAGGCAGGAGCCTGCTGTATCCCCCATTGCCTGGCCAAACGATAAAATCCATTCTTTTCTCTTTTTCAACCGAAACTCTCTCTCTGACGTTTGATTTGGCACTGGTGTACAGAAAAGCTGAGCTTTGGGCATCTATTTCTGACTGCTTTTGACCAATTCTAGGCATCAGTGAAGGGCTTCCTTGGTGGTGCCATAGGTAAAGAATTGTCCTGTATTGCAGGAGACCCAGGTTCGATCCCTGGGTTGGGGGAAGATCCCCTGGACAAGAGAATGGCAACCCACTGCAGTATTGTTGCCTGGAGAATCCCATGGACAGAGGAGCCTGGAGGGTACAGCCTAGGGTGTTGAGCGACTAAAACACCACCACCAGGCACCAGGGAAACTGCTTCTAAAGCTCATCTTCCATTTTCACCAGGGAAGAAGCCCTTTGGCGTGCCCACTCAACACTGCAGATAGCTGCCCTCCTAGTTTCTGCAAAACGACCCCTCTTTCTGTTGGGGATATAGGAAGCTCTTAGAGAGAAGTGCCGGCCCAAGTAATAGACAAAAAGAGTTCAAACCCAAGTGCTTCATAACAGCTTTGCAAGAGCCTTGAAACGTTTTCAATTATATAGTCGCGCAGGTTTCCTGAGAAGTGGGGCGATTTGTACGGGAGCTATTATTCTCTGATGTCAGATTAGAGGACAAGCAAGGCAATTAGCTTGAAAGGGCTTCGGAGGACCAGCGTGGAACAGAGGTAGATATCCAGAGACAGGAAGGCAGTCTTCAGGATTCACAGGCAAAGCCCAAGGGCAACAATCAACATAGCCTGTACTTGGGTCAACAATAGATGCATTTGCATAACTGTAGCCTCAAATCTTAGGTTCCCGGGTGAGCTCTGTGGTTGAGTTCTGTGCTTCCTGGGAATGAAGCTGCTGACCAAACCCCCAACCCCACCCCACCCCCCAGCCATGGACAATCCAACAGCTATGAGCTGCTTTCCCCGGAGATCTGGCATTATTTGGGGGACTTCCCTGGTCCTCCAGTGGCCAAGACTTTGAGCTCCCCACGCTAAGAGCCAGGGTTCAATCCCTGGTCAGGGAACTTGTTGTTCAGTTGCTCAGTTACGCCCGACTCTTTTTGGACCCCATGGGCTGCAGCACTCCAGGCCTCCCTGCCCACCACCAACTCCCGGAGTTCATTCAAACTGATGTCCATTGAGTCTGTGATGCCATCCAACCATCTCATCCTCTGTGGTCCCCTTCTCCTCCCACCTTCAATCTTTCCCAGCATCAGGGTCTTTTCTAATGAGTCAGTTCTTCACATCAGGTGGCCAAAGTATTGAAGCTTCAGCTTCAGCATCAGTCCTTCCTGTATTCAGGGTTGATTTCGTTTAGGACTGACTGGCTTGATCTACTTGCTGTCCAAGGGACTCTCAAGAATTGTCTCCAGCACCACAGTTTGAAGGCGTCAATTCTTCGGCACTCAACCTTGTTTATAGTCTAGCTCTCATATCCATACATGACTGCTGGAAAAAACCATAGCTCTGACTAGATGGACCTTTGTTGGCAAAGTGATGTCTCTGCTTTTTAATACACTGCCTAGGGTTCTCATTGCTTTTCTTCCAAGGAGCAAGTGTCTTTTAATTTCATGGCTGCAGTCACCATCTGCAGTGATTTTGAAGTCCAAGAAAATAAAACCCATCACTCTTTTCACTTTCTCCCCTTCTATTTGCCATGAAGTGATGGGACCAGATGCTATGATCTTAGCTTTCTGAAAGTTGAGTTTTAAGCCAGCTCTTTCACACTCCTCTTTCACTTTTCACCAATAGGCTCTTTAGTTCCTCTTTGCTTTCTGCCATTAGAGGGGTACATCTGCATATCTGAGGTTATTGCTGACTGTGGCTCAGATCATGAGCTCCTTTTTGCAAAATCAGGCTCAAATTGAAGACGGTATGGAAAACCACTACACCATTCAGGTATGACCTAAATCAAATCCCTTATGGTTGATTATACAGTGCAGGTGACAAATAGATTCAAGGGACTAGATCTGGTAGACAGAGTGCCTGAAGAACTGTGGACAAAGGTTTGTAACATTGTACAGGAGGTGGTAACCAAAATCATCCCCAAGAAAAAGAAAAACAAAATGTTGAAATGGTTGTCTGAGGAGGCCTTACAAATAGCTGAGAAATGAGGAGAAGCAAAAGGCAAAGGAGCAAGGGAAAGAAAAACCCAACTGAATGCAGAGTTCCAGAGAACAGCAAGGAGAGATGAGAAAGCCTTTTTAAATGCAAAGAAATAGAGGAAAACAATAGAATGGGAAGGACCATAGGTCTCTTCAAGAAAATTAGAGATACCAAGGGAACGTTTCATGCAAAGATGGGCTCGATAAAGGACAGCTCTCACGTGCTGCAACTGAAAGGTCCTGTGTGCCCCAATTAAGAAGACTTGGAGCAGCCAAATAAATAACATACATTTCAAAGAGAGCAAATTGTTGTTATTTCACATACAGGCATACTTTGGGACTTTTAGTGAAGCTATTCAAACCAGCACCCACTTAAGTCATTTCTGATAACCATCACATTCATGCTTTAGAAGAGAAAAGAGAGCAAGTGAAGTCACTCAGTCGTGTCCGACTCTTTGCAACCCTACGGACTGTAGCTCAGCAGGCTCCTCCGCCCATGGAATTTTCCAGGCAAGAATACTGGAGTGGGGTGCCATTTCCTTCTTCAGGGGATCTTCCCGAGCCGGGGATTGAACCTGGGTCTCCTGCATTGCAGGCAGATGCTTTACCATCTGAGCCATCAGGAAAGTCCATTCATGCTTTGAACACATTCAAAATCCACTTGACTTTCAAGCCTATTATATCATATTGATTGTATCCCTTAGTCTTTACTAAGGGTAAATGAAGACTGTTGAAGATGATTAACATAAATCTGGGGCGGGGGGCAGGGGGAAGAACTAACCAAGTCTTAAGATTTTTATCAACTTGTGCTTTTTGTGCAGAATAGATCTTTATCAAATGTCAGATCTTTATCAAATGTTCAGTGAAATCAACTCAGTAAAGTAGCAGCATTCTCCTTCGTGGAAACCAAGCAGGCGGGAAAGATGAGATGTTTAGCATACTGATGGTTAGGACGTTTGAAAAGAGATGGGAAAAGACCAACGGTCCTATGAAAGAGAGCGCTGTTTTGAGGACCTTAAGTAAGACAGGGCTTCTCAGGGTGCTGCCGTGCTAAAGAATCCAGCTGCCAAGCAGGAGATGCAGGTTCGATCCCTGTGTTGGCAAGATCTCTTGGAGGAGTGAAGGACAACCCACTGCAGTATTGTTGCCTGGAGAATTTCAACAGACAGAGGAGCCTGGCGGGCTACGGCCCATGGGTTGTATGCAAAGAGAAGATACGACTTAGCAACTGAATACAAGTAAGATGGAGGAGTTAGGCAACTGGAGTTCACCCGGCGTTGAAAGGAGTTAGATTTAAATGTTATGTTTTTACCGGTTAAGTCAAGCCGTTTATAAAAACTTCGAAGCCCAAGCGATATTACATGAAAGAGACACAGCTAGCTTCTGGGCACCGGGTGCATATTCCCAGGCGTTCCGCATACTGTTTGCAGGGCACCCGGGCCCTCCTTTTTGTCTGTTCCCATGTACCATCCACCCATATTCACTGGGGAGTGTCGATGAATGATGTCAGCGAAACGTCCTTCATTCTTCGTCAAGGCCCTTGTCTGCACAGCCATTATCTTCTTTTCTATTTCCCCACTGAGTTGTTCACCTCTCTCTACAGAGAGTCGTGTCTAACCCACAGAGACGTTCCTTTAAGTAAAAACAAGGAAGAGGGGACTTCCCTACTGGTCCAGTGGCTAAAACAGCGAGCTACAAATGAGCAGGGGGGCCTGGTTTGATCCCCGGCCGGGTGACGCTAGTGGTGAAGAACCTGCCTGCCAAGGCAGGAGACGGTAAGACCCAGGGGTTCGATCCCTGGGTTGGGAAGATCCCCTGGAGAACGAAGCGGCAACCCACTCCAGTATTCTGGCCTGGGAAGTCCCAGTGGACAGAGGAGCCTGGTGGGCTAGAGTCCATGGGGTCGCAGAGAGTCAGACACAACTCAAGTGACTTTGCACACACACATAGGGAACTACAGTCCATATGTCACAACTCAAGTGTTTACACGCCGCAATGCTCAAAGATCCTATGTGCTGTAGCTAAGACCTGGCACAAGTCAAATAAATCAATATTTTTTTAAAAATTCAAGGAAGAAATCTCTTTGGATAATTTTTGCTGCTTCCTCCATCCCCAGGGTCGACTTTCCGGCAGTGGAGAACCGGGGCATCACTCAGCAGACGTCAAGTTGAGACCAAGCTCCTTGTCACCAGTCAGCGCCCCCGTTAAACACTCAAGAGTTCCAAAGACTGGCCAGTCCAATCCGGGAGAGAAGCCCTATTGTGTCCTAGAATCGGCAGAACATTCATCAGGAAGGCTGTTTCTAACCCCACCCTCTCATCATCCTCGTTGAAACAGGACTCTGAGGGAACGTAGGAAAGAATAAAGACCAGAAAAGCAGATTCCATGACATGAAGACATGGCTTTTGAGGACCTCTGAGCTGTTGATGGACTTTCCAGGGACCTCAACTGGTAAAGAACAGGCCTGAAATGCAGGAGACCTGGGTTCGATCCCTGGGTCGGGAAGATCCCCTGGAGGAGGGCATGGCAATCCATTCCACTATTCTTGCCTGGAGAATCCCCTGGGCAGAGAGAAGTCTGGCAGGCTACAGTCTATGGGGTCGCAAAGAGTCAGACACGACTGAGTGATTATACCAGCACTCAAGGCACAGACGCTGGGTCATGAAATGAAGGGGAATGACAGACAAGACCAATTGTATCTTATGTCATCATCTTTGCATTCTTGTGAAGTGAAGTTGCTCAGTCGTGTCCGACTCTGCGAGTCCGTGGACTCCCGGGCAACAATACTGAAGTGGGTTGCCATTTCCTTCTCCAGGGGAACCTTCCCAATCCAGGGATTGAACCCAGGTCTCCCACATTGCAGGCGGATGCTTTACCCTCTGATCCACCAGGGAAGCCCATTCTTTGCAGAACTATGCAGAACTAGCATTCTTTAAGGGATCATTAAATTGTCTCTCTCTCCAGGGTGATGCAACCATTTAATTTACATCAACAAAAGCTTTGAGTCAGCTAAACTTTTTTCCTGAGTTTTGACACAAATAATTCAAGCTTTTTCAACCTGTATTTCTTTTCAAAAAACAGTTCTGTTTATGTCAAATGAGATTTTCTGAAAAAGAAAGCCAGTTTCTTTGTCCGGATGACACAATCCTAGCTGATTAAAATCAGCTTTTAAAAAAAATACTTTTTTTTTTCTTTATCTTTTTAAAATGACTATTATTTTAAAATCAGATGGGTACAACGCCATGCTGTGAAACAAATGCTGTCAATAGACATTATTATCACAAAACAGGAATGTAAGAAAAAAAGTTGACAGTGAGATCTACAGCTTGCTTTAAAATAGTAGCAAAAAATAGTTCAAAGCTTATGCTGTTTGTTACTGGATGTTTTGTGGGAAAACGTTTTATCTGCCCCAAACTATGCAGCTTGGGCTTATTTCTATTGTGTTTGTTGTCAGATTTTTGTCTCCTGGATTTCTTAAAATTCAAAAGAGGATTATACTACATTTATAATTGTACCTATAAATATACTAGCTGAAAGCTTTTTTTTTTTCCTTCCTTGGGGGATAAAAGACACCACTGGGAGGATATTCTTTGCATAAATTCATATTTTCTCCTATTTTTCTACTGAGATCAACGCTTTCATCTTTCCATCAAGCCTGTCTTCATTTTCCGCTTTTGGTCATGATCCTAATTTTACCTGAGTCCTCAACCATGTGTACTGAAATGACAGCTGTGTTTAATATTGGAATTCAACATGTCAAAATAGCTTCACTCCAAAAAAGATGACATTTCTGTGTATTGACTTTGGAGAGTCAGCTCCGAGTGCCATTTATTTTTTAATCTAGTGATATTAGGAGTGTTTTTAAATGCTCAAGATTTTTTTCTTTCTTTTGGCTTCACTATATAAGCCTGTTAGATCTTAGTTCCCTGAGCGGGAATCAAACCTGAACCCATACGCTGGCAAGTTAAGACTTAACTATTGAAGCACCAGAGAAGTTTCCTCAAGATGCTTTTAACTATAGTTCCTTCTTGCTCAGACATAACCAGGAACTGTGTACCAGAGATCTCAGGGTTTGTGATATGATGAAACACATTGTCGTCATATATTAAACAAGAAAGGGCTCAACTACCTAAGAACTCATAATGTTAAGAGCTTTGATAACTTCCCACGAAAAGATGCTTTAAACGGGATTTTTTTTTTTAAGATTAAAAAAAATATATGGACTGTTTTTAAAGTCTTTATTGAATTTGTTACAACATTGCGTCTCTTTGTTTCTGGTCTTTGAGGCATGTGTGACCTTAGCTCTCTGACCAGGGATCGAACCGGCACCCCCTCCATTGGAAGACAAAGTCCCAATCACTGGACCATGAGGGAAGTTCCCCAAATTGGATTTCTAATGGGTGGTAACCTCTGAGACCAGCCAGAGATTTTGAAATGTCCACTTACACCGTGCAAATTACACGCACCTGAATGCTGACCTTAAACTTATCATCCACAGAAAGCATTAGAGAGTGTTCCCTTCCTTCACAATTTCCCCCAAAGATACTGCAGTCCCAGTAAGCCAGGTCACAGAACAGCCTCGAATCACTCTAAAATCTCACAGGTGTAGGGACTTCCCTGGTGATCCAGTGGTTAAGACTTTGCCTTCCCGTGCAAGGAGTGTGAGTTCGATCCCTGGTCGGGGCGCTGAGATTTCATGTACCTTGCAGCCAAAGAATTAAAAAAAAAAAAAACCCACAGAAGAAATATTGTAACAAAATTAATAAAGACTTCTAAAATGGGTCATATTAAGAAAAAAAAATCTTAAAATCTCACTGGTGCAAAACGCTTACTTCTTCCTCATTCTCTCTCCCCAGTGTGGTTGCAGACAGGTTCAGCTCATCCTTGTGACTCACAGACCTGACTGATAGAGGCGCTGGGATCTTACGATGCCTCTGTCCCAAATGAGGCTCAGTAGCCACAGGACGACCAAAGAGGCAGGCAGAGGTGATGAGCTCTGCCCAGAAGTCGTGTCTACCACCTCTCCCTTGGGTTCCATCACGAGAAGTCTGCACTAGTCACCTGCGCAAATCTACCTCCAAAGGCACAGACTTCTCCCTCCAGAAGTAGAGGAGAAGCCACATGCAGGAATATTTATAACGCCTACCCCGATGCTGGAAAAGACAGAAGGCAAAAGGAAAAGAGGGCTACAGAGGATGAGATGGTTGCATGGCATCATCAACGGACATGGGTTTGAGCAGACTCAGAGAAGTAGTGAAGGACAGGGAAGCCTGGCGTGCGGCAGTCCCTGGGGTCCCACAATAGAGCAACTGAACACCAACACGTGGGGGGAAGGGGAATTCAGCATGCCTGTACGACAACAGCAAAAATAAAACATGAGTACCCCTGATGCCGGGAGGGATTGGGGGCTGGAGGAGAAGGGGACGACCGAGGATGAGATGGCTGGATGGCATCACCGACTCGATGCACATGAGTCTGAGTGAACTCCGGGAGTTGGTGATGGACAGGGAGGCCTGGCGTGCTGCGATTCATGGGGTCGCAGAGAGGCGGACACGACTGAGCAATTGAACTGATGAACTGACCCTGAAGTCCCTTACTTCAGGGCAAGGGTGGGATGATTTGAGAGACTATCATTGAACACGTATATGACCATAAGCAAAATAGATGACCAGGGCAAGTTTGATGCACGACGTGGGGTACCCAAAGCTGGTGCTCTGGGCCAAGCTAGAGGGATGGCGTGGGGAACGAGGTGGGAAGGGGGTTCAGGATGGAGGGAACACAGGTATCCCTGTGGCTGATGCATGTTGATGCATGACAAAAAAATCATCACAATATTTTAATTATTCTCTAATTAAAATAAATAAATTATCTAAAACAATAGCATCAACAACAAAGGATCATTCACCTCTGAATTAATATAATTCATTTATACAAAGAGATGCTGAACCGTGCAAAATGGCCCTGGCTGAATCTCGGCAATGCCCTCTACCATCTGGCATGAACAATATTTAGGGAAGGGTGGAAATGAGTCTAAAGTCATGTTCATTAATTAAATGCATCAGATCCTGCACTTCAGGAAAGCTCTGGAGTGACAGCGGCGACTTTATAAGGGAGAAGGCGGGAGAAAGCTGAAAACAATGAATCTCACATTCCATCTCCTTCTTGAGAAACTGTGCACTGACTACTATCTGTTTTAAGAACATCACATTTTGTGACCGCCGCCACGAAGGTGAGACGGGAGAGGGGGACAAAAATCTAGGAGTGCGTTGCCATGTAAGTTTCTTACAATTTCCCATCTCCACTTCCTTTTCTTAGTGGACACGGCATGATTTGTTTCATGCAGAAAGGTCCATCCCAACGGGGATGTTTCTTCCTGCCTGGTTGTGTGGAGATTGGGTCCTGTGGTGACTGAAGCAATATAACACTTGCGGGATTTCATAGACGTGGACAAGATCTCTTCAGGAGAAGATGGAACTCAGTTGGACACAGATTATAGGATCTGTTGTCAGAGGATAAACCGTGTTTTGACCATCTCGTTCAATGTCGTCTAATACTCTCTCAAAAGTACCGCATGGTGGCTGGTTCAGCAGCACATATACTAAAATTGGAAAGATACAAAGAAGATTAGCATGACATGGACATTCTTGAAACGTTACATTGAAAAGAAAAAGCTACAGCATGAAACATTTCTCCCCGAAAAGTTTTCAAATTATAATAGCAACTGCATACTTTATTTTTTTACACCATCGGATCTCAGCACTGTTACTGAAAACAAATATATATCTCAAAAGAAACGAAAAAGCAAAACATGTCAGGCAGGATTTGCTTTACTGGACTCGAAACATTAGCGTTTTGAGATGAACCTGTTCACAAGCAAAACGCACTAGCTTTGTATGGGGTCGTGACATGGTGAGCAGATGATGCAAATTAAGATCGCCTGGTTAATTCTGCTGGTATTTATAATCCTTTGGTGCAAAAGGTCAGCATCTTCTGCTGTGGTTGTTTGATGTTGAGGGTCCAAGGTGGTGTGCGGGGTTGACGTATTACACATTGACAACTTTGTAGCACAAATCCCTAAAGAGGTATCAGTTTATAGGTTCATTAGACAGATTTTTTTCTATATATCAAGGGCTTCCGTTGTGGCTCAGCTGGTAAAGAATCTGCCTGCAATGCAAGAGACCTAGGATCGATCCCTGGGTCAGGAATATCTACTGGCGAAGGGACAGGCTACCCACTCTAGTATTCTTGGGCTTTCCTTGTGGCTCAGCTGGTAAAGAATCCGCCTGTAATGAGGGAGACCTGGGTTCGATCCCTGGGTTGAGACGATCGCCTGGAGAAGGGAAAGGCTACCCACTCCAGTATGCTGGCTTGGAGAATTCCATGGACCATGGAGTCGCAACAAGTCGGACACGACTGAGCAACTTTTACTTTTTCACTTCTTTCACAAACAAGTTTTTCCAGGTGTCAAAGGGCATATGCCTAGGGTTATGCAGTAGATGCTTATGGAGATATGAACCAAAAACAAAAATAAAAATATGTGGAAGGAGAGGAAAAGTTGCTTTATTTGCTTTAGCAGTGGCTATTAAGGGACAGCTGAAGGAAACATGCCTCCCTGAGCTTGCAGACTAAAGGACACACTGGTACGTGGGTGGATTTCATGTTAATTTCCTTTTTTTTTTTAATATAGAGAATCATTTGACTCAAGATGGATCCTAGAGATTGTCATACCGAGGGAAATAGGTCAGAAAGAGAAAAACAAGTATCGTATATTAACGCGTATACGCGGAAACTAGAAAAATGGTTCTGATGACCCTATGTGCTATGCAGAAATAGTCAGGGAGGTGAGGACCGCACACATGGACACCAAGATGAGGGAGAGCGGGTGGGAGGAACTGGGAGATTGGGGTTGACATACACACTCTGGATAACCAATGAGGACCCGCTGTGTGGTACAGGGAACTCTCGCTGAACAGATACATACTCTGTGCTGACTTAACCGGGAAGGAAATAAAAAAAAAAACAAAAACAAAGCAGGGGATACATGGGTATGGACGGCTGACTCACTTGGCTATACAGCAGAAAATAATGCAACTACGCTTCAAGAAAAATTAACAGTAAGAGAGAAATAACGAGGAGTTATTCTGTTTTGCAAACAGAAATGACACAGCTAACTTGAAAGGACTGATGATATGCACTCATCAATGTGGCATGTTTTCCAACGTACTTTAGGTACTGAATCTCTCAGTAACGACTGAGTCCACAGCACATTTGTGTGACTGGACCAACGTCCCCTAATGACTAGGTCCAGTGAAAACTCGAAAAGTTACGTAAATTCCTATATTATGGTTTCTGGGATCTCTGGTTTTGCAAAAGCTGAAACCACGTGTATGATCAGGCCAGGAGAGGAACACTTACAACAATTATTTTTCATGCAGTTTTCTTGAAGCATTATTGTTTCAAAGACTGGGCAACTTTTGAAATATATCTCCAACTCCCAGTCTCTTTTCAGCCAATATGGTGATGTCTTTCATTCACTTTTTTTTTCTTAATTGCATGCATTCCTTACTATCTATGTTCACTGATTGACCTTCCTGCAAAAAAAAAAAGTTATGTGTATTTTGGAGTATATACAGTCAGTTATCAACCCTACTGTAAAATAAGATTAAAAATGATCTTTGTGATAGGCTATGCAAACCTGAAGTGACTCGTCAACTTTCCTGAGTTCTTATCAATTTTACAGCCCTATTCAGAAGCTTTCCATTTCGTCTCACAGCTTTTCAAGGGCCACGGCCAAAGGATAACTTCCTGCCTCTACTGGCAATGCACTAACTTTCAAGAGGTAAACCCATTTCTTGAAATTACTTAGTATACTTGGTGGAATCAATAAAAGTCCAGGTTCCTAATGCTGTCTTCTTTCTTGATGGCAAAAGAATACAGAAGGTATCTCTTCAGTTCAGTTCAGTCGCCCAGTCGTGTCCGACTCTTTGCGACCCCATGAATTGCAGCACGCCAGGCCTCCCTGTTCATCACCAACTCCCAGAGTTCATTCAAACTCAGGTCTATCGAGGCAGTGATGCCATCCAGCCATCTCATCCTCAGTCGTCCCCTTCTCCTCCTGCCCCCAATCCCTCCCAGCATCAGGGTCTTTTCTAATGAGTCAACTCTTCTCGTGAGGTGGCAAAGTACTGGAGTTTCAGCTTTAGCATCATTCCTTCCAAAGAAATCCCAGGGTTGATCTCCTTCAGAATGGACCGGTTGGATCTTCTTGCAGTCCAAGGGACTCTCAAGAGTCTTCTCCAACACCACAGTTCAAAAGCATCAATTCTTCAGTGCTCAACTTTCTTCACAGTCTAACTCTCACATCTGTTAGCTCCATAATAGGCATTTCCCAATATTAACAAAGTGTATTAACTGTCTGACAACTAATAACAGTCAGTACTCAAGTGGTCCTAAAGGACATCAACCCTGCATATTCACTGAAGGGACTGATGCTGAAGCTGGAGCTCCAGTACTTTGGCCACCTGCTGGGAAGAGCCCACTCTTGATCTGAAGACTCAGAAAGCAAAGGAGACACATACAGTACTTAAGTGCATGAGGACACTTTTTCAAGACAAGGACGGACTTGAAGTCAGCCTAGAGAGCACCTGGATGCCTTGGTGAAAGAACAGATAAGACCAGACTGAGTGACCGGAAAGAGGCCGGATTCCACCCACACTTCCGGCCCTGCCTCTTCCCATCAGTTCCTGTTGTCGACATTCAGACAGAAGCTTCTCGCTTATTCAGAAAGAATTGGAAAAGTTTCTTTACCGTGTGTTTGTCCCGCTCAACCCCGCTTTTTACATCATCCCAATGGGAAGCAGAACACGCTTTCAACGCCGGCCTATCGTCACCACCTCCTCGCTACTTAACCCCTGGTCCTTTACAGCCTCTCTTAAAGCTCTGACAAGATGCATCTCAAAGCTCACTGTACGGACTTCCCTGGTGGTTCAAACTCCCAATGCAGGAGGCCCAAGTGAGATCACTCATGCTACACCCAAGAGTTCATATGACTTGATGGAAGATCCTGCCTGCCTCAACAAAGAGGCAGTGCAGACAGATACCTAATAAAATAAAGAAGTCACCTTTCACTTGCTAATCCTCCAATCTAGCTGGCCCTCCCTAGCATTCCCTCTTTCTTCTGTTCACCTCTGCCTTCTGTATTCTTTCCTTTCCTCCTGTGGATTCAGACTCAGCCTCTTTGGAGTCCTGGCCCGCTTCTTCCTTCCGAAGCATTCTTTAAACGTCTTTTCATCTTCTACTTGTTCCATGGAAATCACGTGTCCCCTGCTTCTCATTCAATATTTTACTCACCCGTGCACTTCATCACGGAGCTACAAAGGTAGTGGGCGACCCGGGCTTTTACGCTGAGACTCTGAGAAAGAACGGCTTCTGGGTTCATTGTGGTGGTTGGCCGAATTCAGTTCCTTGCAGTTGTAGGACTGAGCTCCCGGTTTCCCTGGACTGGAAAAGACTGGCTGGACTGCGGAGTTGCTCTTGAGTTTCTAGAGACTGACTCGCCTCTTGACCACGTTGCCTGCTCCATCATCACACCAGCAACAGCACCACGTGGCCTTCTCACGCTTCAGCTCCCCGTGGCATCTGTTTCCAGCACATCTCCCCTTCTTGTCCGCTTCTGAGTGTTCCTGAGATTCCACTGGGCCCACCTTGATAAATCAGGACAATCGCCCTACTTAAGGTCAGCTGACAGACTTCCCTGGTGACCCAGTGGTTAAGACTCCATGCTCCCAAGGCAAGGGGGTCCAGGGTTCAATCCCTGGGCAACCAGATCCTGTAAGCCGGAACAAGGGTTCACAGGCTGCAACTAAAGATCCTGCAGGACAGAAAGGTCNGCTGACAGACTTCCCTGGTGACCCAGTGGTTAAGACTCCATGCTCCCAAGGCAAGGGGGTCCAGGGTTCAATCCCTGGGCAACCAGATCCTGTAAGCCGGAACAAGGGTTCACAGGCTGCAACTAAAGATCCCGCAGGACAGAAAGGTCTAGCACAGCCGAACTGAAATACAAAGGCCGGGTGATGAGTAACCTTAGTCACATCCACACAGCCCCTTTTGCTTTGTAACGTAACATAACAGAGCCCCTTTTGCTTTGTAACGTAACATAACCACGGGAGGGATACCAAGGCTGCAAGGTCATGAACTGAAGTGCAAGTCACTCAGTCGTGTCCAACTCTTTGCAACCCCGTGGACTATATAGTCCATGGAATTCTCCAGGCCAGAATACTGGAGTGGGTAGCCTTTCCCTTCTCCAGGGGATCTTCCCGACCCAGGGATTGAACCCAGGTCTCCCGAATTGCAGGCAGATTCTTTACCAGCTGAGTCACCAGGGGAAGCCCAAGAATACTGGAGTGGGTAGCCTATGCTCTCTCCAGGGAATCTTCCCGACCCAGGGAACGAACCTGGGTCTCCTTCATTGCAGGGAGATTCTTTACTGTCTGAACCACTAGGGAAGCCCAAGTAGCTGTCTACCTTATTGGAATAGCAAGCAGGCATAAATCACGTCAAACGGTCTGTCTCTCTGCAGTCTCATTTTCCTTTGTTTCCATAATTCACATTGTTCTTTATCGGTGTTCATACTCATTTTCCCAGACAAATGAGTGTCTGGATAAAATAAATATTTGCTATTGCTATTTGTTATTAAATGTCCAAGGTGCAATTGAGTTTGATTTCTTCTTCATTTTGGGGAGGCAAGGGAAAGACAGAATTTTAATCTCAGTCATGTATCTTCCAGTGAGTTATATCTGTAGAGGGACATGAATCTTAGACTTAAGTAGTTTATGGTGATGAATAGTGTATCACTCAACAGTTGCCATTTTCTCTGTATTCCATTTCCCTTGTGCATTTAAAAAATGGGATTTAATTACAAAATGTCTGGAATTATGATACAGATTGTTTTCTACCAATGTCCTCCAGTGATAAATATTTAACTTTTATATGAGCGCTTTTTCTAGTCTCAGCAATGAGCATTATTTCAACTCTTAGACTCCATGAATGATACATCTTCTTTTAACTGTTAATTAAATGCCATTTTTCAATGGGAAAAAAATGTGTACTGTAATCCCACTGCTAAAAATGCATAATCACGTTATCATCTGCAAATATAGAAGCAAGTGTAAAAGGGCAAAAAACAGATGAATAAATAAATGTAGTAACTTATTTATTAGTCATTATATGCATTTATTCAGATTTCATTTTTATTCTATGCCTCCCAAGCAGCCATGTTCCATGTGGTTGGATGCTATTATAATTTAATCAACAGTATACTGGGTACTAGGAGTCTTAAAAATTTAATAGTTAAGATATGCAGCCCACTTTAAGATCTTAAGGGCTTACAGTAGAAATGTAAAACGGGCTCATGAAAAGTCAGAAAGCAGAATGAGTTCCAAAGAGCAGAACTCTGTTAGCACACGGGAGTGGAATCGCAGTAACCAAGAATGGCCCAGTGATGAATGGCTCCGTGGCTTAAAATGCAGCTGGAATTTGAGGGGGTCGGAGGGGCTGGGAGACTGGAATCGACATATACACACATGGCTGCTGTTGTTAACTCACTAAGTCTTATCTGACTCTTTTTGATCCCAAGGACTGTAGCCCACCAGGCTCCTCTGCCCAAAGGATTTCCAAGGCAAGAATACTGGAGTGGGTGTTCATTCCCTTCTCCAGGGGCTCTTCCCAGCCCAGGGATCGAACCTGGGTCTCCTGGATTCCATGCAGATTCTTTACCGTCTGATTTAGCGGTACTGCTACCCAGAGATCAAACACACATCTCCTCCGCGGGCAGGCGGATTCTTTACTAGCTGAGCCTCCAGGGACACTATTATGTATAAACTAGAGGACTCATGAGAACCTCCTGGATAGCACCGAGAAGTCTACTCAAGGCTTTGTGGTGATCTAAATGAGAAGGAAATCCAGAACAGAGGGGATATGTGTGTACGAGTGGCTGATTCATTTTGTTGTACAGTAGATAGTTACAACACTGTAAAGCAACTAAACTCCTGTGTGTGTGTGTGTGTGTGTGTGTCTGTGTGTGTAGCTGGAATTCCAACAAATGACAAAGAGCAGAGGGGACTAGAGAAGAAACCTGGAAATGTGTGACTTTGCAGAGGAAGCTTGCATATTCTGAAATTCCAATTATGCGACCAGCGGCCAAAAATCGAAGTTGAATTCTAGACAACCAAAATCACGGGATGTGGGTAAGGGAAAGACCTGCCTTGAATCCGTTTACGTGAGAACAGCCATTTAATTTTATCGTTAAGCTATAAAATGCTTATAAGTCAATGGCTAGTAAACTCTGCATAATATATAATCCACTGACATAAAACCAGTACATGGAATTATAAAGCTTAGTGAAAATATAACCATTAACTCCCATGGGTTGTGGCCCTTTTCCGGCATTATTCACTATCTTGGATTTCTGAAAAAAAAAAAAAAAAAAAAAAACCGGAAAAGTCATAATCTGAATTTTTAATCATAGCAGAAGTTGGGTAGTGTGCAAAGAATATGAGCTCCCTGTTTTTAAAATCGTTCTCTTTTTAGATTTGTGTTAATGTAGACCATTTTAACGGAGAAGGCAATGGCACCCAACTCCAGTACTCTTGCATGGAAAACGCTATGGATGGATGAGCCTGGTGGGCTGCAGTCCATGGGGTCGCTAAGAGTCAGACACGACTGAGCGACTTCACTTTCCCTTTTCACCTTCATGCATTGGAGAAGGAAATGGCAACCCACTCCAGTGTTCTTGCCTGGAGAATCCCAGGGACGGGGGAGCCTGGTGGGCTGCCGTCTATGGGGTTGCACAGAGTCGGACACGACTGAAGTGACTTAGCAGCAGCAGAAGACCATTTAAAAAGTTTGTATTCAATTTGTTACAATATTGCTTCTGTTTTATGTTTTGGTTTTTTGGCGTCAAAGCATGTGGGACTTGAGGTCCCAGACCAGGGATCAAACATACACCCTCCTGCAGTGGAAGGCGAAGTCTGCCAAAGAAGTCCCATAACTTCATTTTTAAGCATTGCTGGAAGAGGCAATAAATATTCTCTTAGATTCCTGAGTGGTTCCCTTACAACTCACATCACCCTTGAAGTGTGTCCCACTCTATGTCTTGCACTTTGCAGATCCACACAAACCAATGCTACAGGACCTTTTTCAAATCCCGCAGTGGCTAGGATGCTGTGTGGTTCAGAGTGTAGTGGGGAAGCATTGGAGTGTGGTAACCTGAAGGATTGAACCATCTTGACAGGGACAGAATGAAGGGATAAAATAGGTGATTCAATAGTTAATCCCACTAGAGGACTATAAGCTTTAAAAAGCAAAAAACGGGAGGCCCTTTGAGTTATAAACAAAGCTGAGCACTCAAGAATTGATGCCTTTGAACTGTGGTGTTGGAGAAGACTCTTGAGAGTTCCTTGGACTGCAAGGAGATCCGACCAGTCCGTCCTAAAGGAAATCAGTCTTGAATATTCACTGGAAGGACAGATGTTGAAGCTGAAACTCCAATACTCTGGCCACCTGATACAAAGAACTGATTCATTGGAAAAGACCCCGATGCTGGGAAACATTGAAGGCGGGAGGAGAAGGGGACGACAGAGGATGAGATGGTTGGATGGCATCACCGACTTAGTGGACAGGAGTTTGAGTAGGCGCCAGGAGATGGTCATGGACAGGGAGGCCTTGTGCGCTGCAGTCCGTGGGGTCGCAAAGAGTGGAACACGACTGAGCAACTGAACTGAACTGTGAGTTACTGATAACTCAACAAAACAGGTTTGCTTCACCACAAAACCAAGCAGGCTTGCTTAGCAACAAAAGCCCATGACAGAAGCGTGGGACCTGCCCCCAAACAATATAACTGTGGTGGCATGAGGCCCACATCTTATCTAGGGCACTCAGTAACTTAATGGTCCCTAGGACACGCTCTCTGCACACCTAAAAAGCAAAAATTGGCGGACCTCGCTTGATCATGCAGGGACAAGAAAACTCCCCTGCTCAACCTGGAGGAGGAGCTGATGAGGGAAGCATGAGATCTACTCAAGAATGAGGGGAAAAGGTGGTCTTCTCCCCCTCCCCCCTTTTCTTTGATCATAAAACTTGTAGCCAGGGAAGTTCTCAGGGTGCAGCATTTCTTGCCTGCCTGCCTGTAAGCCTCAGAAGCATCCTTTTCTCATAAACCACGTCTCATCTACCGTTTTGCCGTCACTGAATTCTTTTCTCTGCTGACATAAAGGATCCTGGTGCCGGAGCTCCTCGGAGTCCCCCTGAAATGATAGCTATTGATTTCAGTCTTCCTCTCTTCCCACTGGGCTCAGAGGGGATTAATCTCACGGCCTCTTGAGACGTTTTTATAGCAAGAATTGCCGATGCTCCTGGTCTTTTAGCCTCTTTCTAGGGCCTCTCTTGCTATCTGTCCAGAGATGGCTGGGTGACCTGGCTTGCATGTTTATGCCATTTTTCAGCACAGGGTCGCCTTACTGAAGCTGTCTGCCAACAGCTTCTTGCATAGGCACATACTGCACGGAAAGGAGGTGAGAGAGAGACTGCAACAGAAAATGACATCTCTGGTCCCAGAGAAGTGGTGACCCCCAAGGTGTCCTGGTAGAAACAGACCAAACGCAATGGAAGGAAGATGCTCTTAGAACAAACAAGTATTTCCAACCTCATTCTATATTCATTGTGTCCATACCATCACCACTCTCGAGTGATGGAATGTGTTAGGAAAGCATTCAACAGGAAACAAAAATAGCATTCTGTCCACGGCATCTCAAAACTCTGGTTTTCAAGGCCATTTTTTCCCTGCATTAAAACACAGGGCTTGTGTGATCTTAGTTCCCCAACCAGAAATTGAACCTGGGCTATCCAACCAGTCCATTCTGAAGGAGATCAGCCCTGGGATTTCTTTGGAGGGAATGATGCTAAAGCTGAAACTCTAGTACTTTGGCCACCTCATGCGAAGAGTTGACTCACTAGAAAAGACTCTGATGCTGGGAGGGATTGGGGGCAGGAGGAGAAGGGGACGACCAAGGATGAGATGGCTGGATGGCATCACCGACTCTATGGATGTGAGTCTGAGTGAACTCCAGGAGATGGTGATGGACAGGGAGGCCTGGCATGCTGCAATTCATGGGGTCGCAAAGAGTCGGACACGACTGAGCGACTGAACTGAACTGAACTGATGGCAGAGAAAGCACTCAGTTCTAACCACTGGACTGCCACGGAAGTCCCTTCAAGGTCAGAATCAGGAACTGAACCTGGGCCATGGCAGAAAACGTGCTGAGTACTAACCACTGGACTATCAGTGAAGTCCCCACGAGATCATTTCTGAGACCACATTTACGTGAATATTTTCCAGTACCAGCAGTTTCTTTTAAAAATGATTTTATACTAGAGTGTAGTTGATTAACAATGTTGTGTTAGTTTCAAGTTAACAGCAAAGACGTTCGGGTATACATACACAATGACTGCGTCTACTATTTTTCAAATTCTTCTCCTACTTAGGTTATTATAGAATATTGAGCAGAGTTCCCTGTGCTACCCACTATGTCCTTGTTGAGTATCTATTTTAAATATAGCATTGTAGTACCAGTGGTTCCATTCACCGTATCTGAAGCCAGGGAGACCTGCTTAATGGCTTAAAAAAAAAAAAAGAAGAAGCATTGAGCTTTTGACAAGAGATAAAACTAGGAGAAATTTTTGTTCACAATCTGGGACAGACAAGATGAACACACAAACACACATGCACCTTTTAAATACTCAGTTCAGTTCAGTCGCTCAGTCGTGTCCAACTCTTTGCAACCCCATGGACAGCAGAACACCAGGCCTCCCTGTCCATCACCAACTCCTGGAGTTTACCCAAACCCATGTCCATTGAGTCGGGGATGCCATCCAACCATCTCATCCTTTGTTGTGTCCTTCTCCTCCCGCCTTCAATCTTTTCCAGCATTGGGGTCTTTTCCAGTGAGTCAGCTCTTCACATCAGGTGGCCAGAGTATTGGAGTTTCAGTTTCAGCATCAGTCCTTCCAATGAGTATTCAGGACTGATTTCTTTTAGGATGGACTGGTTGGATCTCCTTGCCATTGAAGGGATTTTCAACAGTCTTCTCCAACACCACAGTTCAAAAGCATCAATTCTTCAGTGCTCAGCTTTCTTCACAGTCCAACTCTCACATCCATACATGACCACTGGAAAAACCATAGCCTTGACTAGACGGACCTTTGTTGGCAAAGTAATGTCTCTGCTTTACAAGTGGGTTAAACAAAACAATTACGGGGTGTTGGAAGAACCTTCTAACTGTGTTACATTTTCTTTTCCTTTCCCTGGGAATAGTTATTTTCACTTGTGGAGCAACTGTATCCTCGAGGCTGTAATTCAAGGGTATGAAGCTACATAACTTTAAGCCTTTCCCTGCATTGCTGATATTGAATTGATATTTGCAGGGAACAAAAGTCTTAGTACTTTTAGTCAGAAAACTGACAGTTTCAGACATTTCTTAGGAAGGTCCTGCAAATATTCATGTAACTGCAGGCCAAGCTGGTGCTGAAGACAACTTTCAGCCTTGGGTAGAAACACAGGATTTAAGAGAAACTGCATTCAAAAACAGTAGCTTCATCACAACGCAGCCGGCTGAACCATCAGCTTGGCCAGGAAGTTCATTCCAGCTTTGCGGCAACATCGTGGGGAAAAAAACCCAAATGAACCTCTTGGCCAAGGCAACTGTTTCCTCTCTTGTTAAACTAACACTTTGGGTCTTGGCCTCTACTGTGTTATTTAACAAAAAAAAGCAGCAGATGCCTGAATCCACTGATGGTTCTCTTCACAAAGTGTTTTACTGGGAAGTGAGGATGGCTGGAAGAAAGGCTAATTATTTTCTCCATGTGCCGTATCCATCAGAATGACAGCAACATTTTCACTTTTTATAGAATTCTTCCTTGCTTCTAGAATGTATCTCTTTGGTCCTCTCTTGTTCCTTTCTTAAAAAAAACAAAACAAAACAAAAAACAACTGACATTTATTCATTTATCTTTACTGCACTTGGCAGCTTCTGGGATCTCAGTTCCTGGACCAGGTATTGAACCTGGGTCCCCTGCAGCGGAGGTACAGAGACTCCATCGCTGGAACACGGGGGAATTCTCCCTCCGTCTGTTCTTTGTCCTTACTTTTATTGAAACAAAATTGGATCTCTCCTTGTTTCTGCTGCTGCTGCTGCTGCTAAGTCGCCTCAGTCGTGTCCGACTCTGTGCGACCCCAGGCTGCCCCGTCCTGGGATTCTCCAGGCAAGAGTACTGGAGTGGGTTGCCATTTCCTTCTCCAATGCATGGAAGTGAAAAGTGAATGTGAAGTCGCTCAGTCGTGTCCGACTCCTAGCGACCCCATGGACTGTGGCCCACCAGGCTCCTCCGTCCATGGGATTTGCCAGGCAAGAGTACTGGAGTGGGTTGCCATTGCCTCCTCCAGGGGATCTTCCCAACCCAGGGATCAAACCCAGGTCTCCTGCACTGCAGGAAGATTCTTTACTGTCTGAGCCACTGGGGAAGTGAGACATTGCATGCCTTTGCTTTGTGAACAGCCAAGTTACATGATCTCCAAAGGAGTGGGTGCTCAAACAAGCTTTGAACTCTATAACTAAAATGGATCACACATTAAGTACAGCTACCTTTGAAATGCATGTTTTATTCAACCCTCACTTTTAGAGTTGAAGGGGGCAGGTACAGGGTAATAGGTGCTACCAGACAGAAGGATGGCCAGCCTTCTCTCCCCAGAACACTCCTGGAAAGACATAAGCGTAAAACCTTCTACTCAGCCATAAAAAAATAGAATGCAATCACGCCACCGGCAGCCACATGGATGGACTTACAGATTATTGTACAAAGTGAAATGAGGCAGACAGAGAAACACAAATACTGTACGATTTTACTCACATGTGAAATCTAAAATATGACCCAAAGGAACTTATCTGCGAAGCACAAACAAGCTCACAGGCGTAGAGATCAGACTTCTGGTTGCCAAGGGGAAGAGGAGGGGGAGAAGGGATGGACTTGGAGTTCAAGGTCATCAGACAGAAACTATTATATGTGGAATGGATAAACCACAAGGCCCTATTGGAGAGCACAGGGAACTGTATTCAATCTCCTGGGATACACCGTGATGGAAAAGAACATTAAGAAGAAAGTGCAGATAGATGGATAGATGTGTGTTAGTCCCTTAGTCATGTCCAGCTCTTTATGACCCCATGGAATGTAGCCCCACCAGGATCCTCTGTCCATGGGGATTCTCCAGGCATAATGGAGTGGGTTGCCATTTCCTTCTCCAATGTAGATAGATATAGATATATAAACAGAATCAGTTTGCAATGCAGCAGAAAATAAACCTACATTGCAATGCAATGATTTTTCAATGAAGAAAAACAAACCAGAAAAAAAAATGCTCTAAATTATCACACAAGGTTTATAACATTTTATTCCCAACAACAATGTTTATTTGTGGATTTTTTTTTTTTTTGAAGCCATTGTGTCTCTGACTTTTACAAAGAGACATGACAAATTGGCGTTACTACGACTCCGTCATCCCAAGCCAAAGCAGTTTCGCTGAAGGTGTGACGACAGCTTTCTAAATTCTCTGCAACTTCCCAGGATCGCCAGCCTTCGAGGATGAGGTCTGAAGGCTGGGGAAAGAAGGACCGTGGCTGAGTTCTACCATCTGGGTGGATGGGCGGCAGAGGACCGTTCTGAAATCCTGTCGCTAGTGATTATCTCTGTTCAGCTCCCAATGTTT
>SJYV01020341.1:449407-554234 GCA_006410875.1 Neotragus pygmaeus | reverse complement strand
GTCATATGGCAGTTCTGTTTCCAGTTTTTTAAGGAGTCTCCACACTGTTCTCCATAGTTGCTGTACTAGTTTGCATTCCCACCAACAGTGTAAGAGGGTTCCCTTTTCTCCACACCCTCTCTAGCATTTATTGTTTGTAGATTTTTTGATAGCAGCCATTCTGACCAGCATGACATGGCACCTCATTATGGTTTTGATTTGCATTTCTCTGATAATGAGTGACATGTTAGCCATCTGTATGTCTTCTTTGGAGAAATGTCTGTTTAGTTATTTGGCTCATTTTTTGATTGGGTTGCTTATTTTTCTGGAATTGAGCTGCAGGAGTTGCTTGTATATTTTTGAGATTAATTCTTTGTCAGCTGCTTTGTTTGCTATTATTTTTTCCCATTCTGAAGGCTGTCTTTTCACCTTGCTAAACAGGCAATAGTCAACTATCTCTCCTTATTAAAGTGCAGATGTTACAGGTGAAAGTAAATCTCGTTTATTTCCACCTCTACGCTGGTCGACCTTACTCTCATCCCCAAAGTAGCTATGTTTAATTGCTTTGTATGTATCATTCCAGAACTGTTACTATATATTAACCTACTATTTATGATCCCCTAGATTATCTGTGGTACTTGTTATGAGTTGAATGGTGTCCCCTCAAAATCCACACATTGAAGTCTTATCCCCCAGTACCTCAGCATGTGACCTTGGGAATAGAGCAGTTAAAGATACAGCTAGTTAGGTTAAGATGAGGTCATGCAGGAGTAAGGTGGGCCTCTAATTCAATACAAAGGGTATTCTCATGTAAAGGGGACATTTGGATACAGGGACAATGCACAGGGTGAATGCCATGTGAAGATAAAGGCAGAGATGGAAAGATGATTTACAGGCTGAGAAATGCCTGAGAAGTGCCTGAGATTGCTAGCTAACTGGCAGACCCCAGGAGAGAGGCATGGAGCAGACTCTCCAACGCCCCTACCCTGCCAGCCTCGGAAGGAACCAACCCTGCCGACACCTTGATCTCAGACCTCCAACCTCCAGAGTTAGTCACTCAGTCATGTCTGACTCTTTGCGACCTCATGGACTATAGCCTGCCAGGCTCCTCTATGCATGGAATTCTGCAGGCAAGAATACGGGGTGGGTAGCCATTTGCTTCTCTAGGGGATCTTCCCCACCCAGGGATCGAACTGACATCTCCTGCATTGCAGGCAGAATTTTTACCACCTGAGCCACCAGGGAAGCCTCCAGAACTGTGAGATGATAAATTTGTATCATTTTAGCCACTCAGTTTGTGGTACTTCCTTATGGCAGCCCTTGCAAATTAATGTAGCATCCTTCGGTATTTTAGGCTTCCCTGATAGCTCAGTAGGTAAAGAATCTGCCTGCAAGGCAGGGGACCCTGGTTAAATCCTGGGTTGGAAAGATCCACTGGAGAAGGGACAGGCTACCCACTCCAGTGTTCTTGGGCTTCCCTTGTAGCTTAGCTGGTAAAGAATCCTCCTGCAATGTGGGAGACTGGGGTTTGATCCCTGAGTTGGTAAGATCCTCTGGAGAAGGGAAAGGCTACCCACTCCAGTATTCTGGCCTTGACTATTCTGGACTATATATATAGTCCATGGGGTCGCAAAGAGTTGGACACAGCTGAGCAGCTTTCGCTTTCACTTTTCGGTATTTTAAGTAATAGACAAGTAACTCTCAGAATTAAGATGGGCTGGGGAGGGGTGAGGCCTGGAGATGCCGCAGGTTGGATGACCAGGTAAGTTCCCCCTTTGGAGATGTTGGTCGGGCTGGCCTTGGACGGACTAGCATGCTGAGGAGTACAGACTTCTGTACAAGTGTGCCTTTCCTGTGAGCCCTATCGCCCAACAAAAAAACTCATCTGTTAAGTTAGACTTGCAGTCAATTTGTTTCTATCGAAAAAGAAAACTGGTGATTAGCTTTGAGGCTTTTTTCAAGCAGTTTGTTGTAGAAATGAAAAATACTGAATAACTCAAATTTTACCCTGGAGCATGACAGAATTTTAAGTGGTTGCATTTTATAGCCTGTGTGACAGGGAAAAATGTGATCTCCATCTCATTCTGGATCATTCTCTACACCTTGCATACGTATGCATGATGAAAAGAGTTTTAAAACACAGCTTGAGATGTAGCACTTGACATACCACCGATGTAAATGAAATGAATATTTCAAAATCACAAGCATGGGAAGAAAAAGCAGACCTTTGAATATTCAGTCTCATAAAGTAATGCATTTAGAAATAATTTGCAAACTGGAAAGGCAGTTAAAAGGGTCATTTTACTCCACTGTGCCACGTGTCACAATCTTTGAGCTTTAATGAGAGTTGCTAGGATTTAGCCAGACATTTGGCTTGAGCAAACTGAGAAAAACACTGTTAAAATAATTATATTCAGTCTAGGGTCTTAAATACTGTCAATGATGCCAGATTATTCTGAAAGTAGAGTTTGTGGAATCTGAGTATTTTGCACTATTTTACCTTGAAATATCTATAGGAATGTGTCTGTATGCTTTAAAAATTTATATTCTAAATTAAAATTTCTGAATATCAAAGAAATATCGCTTCTACAGTTTAAGCTAATAGATGCCTATATTATTTTGCTCTTCATTCAAAGGAAAGTATATTTGTGTAAAAGCAGTACAGAGATTTATATTTTATTGTAGAATTGTACAGTTATCTGATATGCTTTTTATAATAGAGATGGGAAATTGTTTATTGTTCTATCAACATAGCGCTGTGAAATTGAAACAATGTTTTAATTGAAGTGTAGTTAATTTTAATGTTGTGTTAGTTTCAAGTGTACAGCAAAGTGATTCAGTTATATACATAAATTCTTTTTCAGATTCTTTTCCATTATAGGCTATTACAAGATATTGAGTATACTTCCCAGTAGATCCTTGTTATTTACCTATTTTATATATAGTGTGTATCTATTAATCCCATACTCCAAATTTGTCTCTCCCTCCCATCCCCTTTGGTAATCTTAAGTTTGTTTTCTATGTCTATGGGTTTACTTCTGTTTTATAAATGAGTTCTGAAATAGACGGATTTTACATTGACTTTCTAGACTCTTTTAACATATAAACATTTCTTTTTAAAAACTGTGTTTAATAGTTTTCGATGTGTTTTAACAATGCAGCTAGAATATTATGAAAGTATTGAGCGCTTCCCTTAATGCCTTTTTTGTCACACTTATTTGCCGTTTACGAGATTGTTTGGAATAAAAAATCAGTCTTGCCAATTCAGCAAGCTAATCACCTAGTGCTCTAAAGGAGTGTTAAATATTTTATCCAGTGTGGTTGTCTGAAGGGAATGGTTAGTTCTGTCATCATATAACACCACTGAAGTTCTCTGAGAGGCTGACAGGAACAAACCCCACTCCAACTGTAGCAGTTTTCTGCGAGCAGAGTCTGTCACAGAGAGCATGCTGTACACCGCGCTTAATCACAATTACTTCTGATCAAAGCCCTTGAATGTTTTCTGGGTAGCGTGTTTAATGGCTCAAGATGAGCTCACCACTTCGTCTCCTATGTCCAGACATCCCAGCTTCCCCTGACTTTCTCTGGCCCTCTGCCTGCAGTGTTCTTCTGCCTTTCTATTCCTTTCCTTCTCATCCTTCATGCCTTCAGCAACTTCTCTGTCTCAGCAAAAGCTTCCTAGGTCTCCAGCTCTCTGGGGCAGACCTCCCACTCCCACTATTACCTCTCCTTTGCACATCACAGTTGTAATGCACATTGATTTATGTGCTGTGCTGTACTTAATCGCTCAGTCATGTCTGACTCTTTGTGACCCCCATAGACTGTAGCCCACCAGGGTCCTCTGGGTCCACGGGGATTCTCCAGGCAAAAAGACTGGAGTGGGTTGCCATACCTTCCTCCAGGTGATCTTCCTGACCCAGGGATCAAACCCAGGTCTCCCTCATTGCAGGCAGATCCTTTACTGTCTGAGCCACCAGCCAGCCACCCTGATGATTTATATCATTTATGGGAGCATGTGGCTAATGTCCAACTCTACCTGGGGTCTGTAAGCTTCATAAGCANTTGTCACACTTATTTGCCGTTTACGAGATTGTTTGGAATAAAAAATCAGTCTTGCCAATTCAGCAAGCTAATCACCTAGTGCTCTAAAGGAGCGTTAAATATTTTATCCAGTGTGGTTGTCTGAAGGGAATGGTTAGTTCTGTCATCATATAACACCACTGAAGTTCTCTGAGAGGCTGACAGGAACAAACCCCACTCCAACTGTAGCAGTTTTCTGCGAGCAGAGTCTGTCACAGAGAGCATGCTGTACACCGCGCTTAATCACAATTACTTCTGATCAAAGCCCTTGAATGTTTTCTGGGTAGCGTGTTTAATGGCTCAAGATGAGCTCACCACTTCGTCTCCTATGTCCAGACATCCCAGCTTCCCCTGACTTTCTCTGGCCCTCTGCCTGCAGTGTTCTTCTGCCTTTCTATTCCTTTCCTTCTCATCCTTCATGCCTTCAGCAACTTCTCTGTCTCAGCAAAAGCTTCCTAGGTCTCCAGCTCTCTGGGGCAGACCTCCCACTCCCACTATTACCTCTCCTTTGCACATCACAGTTGTAATGCACATTGATTTATGTGCTGTGCTGTACTTAATCGCTCAGTCATGTCTGACTCTTTGTGACCCCCATAGACTGTAGCCCACCAGGGTCCTCTGGGTCCACGGGGATTCTCCAGGCAAAAAGACTGGAGTGGGTTGCCATACCTTCCTCCAGGTGATCTTCCTGACCCAGGGATCAAACCCAGGTCTCCCTCATTGCAGGCAGATCCTTTACTGTCTGAGCCACCAGCCAGCCACCCTGATGATTTATATCATTTATGGGAGCATGTGGCTAATGTCCAACTCTACCTGGGGTCTGTAAGCTTCATAAGCATAAGGTCTTTGATTTTATTTCCCTAATATCTAGTGGAGTGCCTGTCCTGTAGTGGCAATTACTAAATATACTTAATAAATATTGATGAAAAAAATGGGTGAAGCATTACTTCACTGTTATGAAGTATTTTTGGTTAAGAGATTTACTATCATATATAAAAAAAGAATGTTCTGCCAAATACCCACTGTGCCACCTCAAAACCAGCTGTGTGTTCAATAGATTGACTACAGACCACAGTCCACTCACTATCCCCAAGGGCAGAACACAGGGGACACTTTTAATTGTCTGGAGAAGCCCCTTGTTTCAATGCATGTGAATAAGACCTCATAGAAAAGGGGGTTCAGATGTTGGTTTGTGTAATCTTCTTTAATTCAAAACCATGAATTGGAGCACGTGTATGCATTGCGACAGGGCAGAAGCAGAGGTTTTCTCTGTCCTTGCGGAGCTGGCAGTCTCCAGCACTGTTCTCAATGTGGTTCTAGACCTCAGAATCACCAGAGTGGTTATTAAAATGTAGCCTCTCAACTTCCATTATACACAGATTAAAATAAAATATTTCAGAATGGGGCTAGAGGAGCATAAAACTGGAAGAAATTCCCTCTGTCACTCTCCCTGATGTTGGAGTTCAAGGAGGTCCAGGAGGGGCATTTATGAGTGCAATGTCCATGACTCCTGCTTCTCCTGGGTAGGTTGGAACCCTACTGCCCAAAATTCTGGTGACATTTCATTTAGTTATAAGATAAGGCAGCATGCTGGCTGATAATTGCTTGATGGATCTACTGGTTTCTGACAATTGTCTGTATAGGGATTCGTTTAGGTGATAGACCACGTGACAGCAATGCAAGGAGAGCATAATGGCCCANATTTAGTTATAAGATAAGGCAGCATGCTGGCTGATAATTGCTTGATGGATCTACTGGTTTCTGACAATTGTCTGTATAGGGATTCGTTTAGGTGATAGACCACGTGACAGCAATGCAAGGAGAGCATAATGGCCCAGGGGACAAACACTCCTTAGCTGCTGGCCTGAGCTATGTGATCCTAGACAATCCACTCCACTGCTCTTAAGATACTCTTAGAATGAGGATCAGCATCTCTTTGCCATAGACTAAGAGGACTGTGAAATTCCTCAAACAAGACCTGTTATTTAATAAATACTTAAATAATTTGATTCCCATTAACATTATTAACTGGAAAACTGTTAATAGAAGATCAGACTAGAAGGCTTCTAAAGTCCTTTCTTCCCCAAATAACTGAGAACATTGAATAAAGGTAATAAAACACCCTCACCCAAAGGTGCTGCTATATAAAAGGACATGCAAGAGACATTTCTATAACCACTGTCTCTCCTGCTGATGGCACAAACATAGCAGGTATGGCAACTTGAACTTCCTCTCTGCCACGGTCCCATCAAGAAAGAAAAGTTCACTCTGATGAGTCAAGTAAAGAGACTTAATCTAGGCTCCACTTGCAGAGAAGGAAGGTGAAGTGCAGCACCAACAAGTGATTCTGAGAAACTTAGAGATGCATAGCAGCAGGAGGCCGTTACCACCTGCCTTAGGACTGGATGGTCCTGGGAGGAAACAGCCGCACTGTTGGAGCACGGCAGCCTGTGAGAGCTGGAAGAAGTACACAGCTCCTCACCTGGAACCGCGGTCATGGAGAGGCAGATGGTGCCAAAGATGGGGCAGCACACAGAGAGGAAATGGGGGAGAAATACTCTGACCCCCTCTTCTTTCACCCTCCATTCTCCTGACTGCCCTCAGCTGGCTGAAACCAGGCAGAAGCCTGCCGAGCTGGGGGTGGGGCAGCCACTGACACACTGAGCCACAGAAGAGAAAGGATGAGAATAGGTTGGAGGAAGGACTGGGGAGTGGAAAATAACAGCACATATCCTTGCTTAGGTGTTTATACAGAGAATATTTCCTTTTTGAAAGACCTTTCTTAGATGTTCATAGCCTAAGCACAGAATGAAATCGGAATAGATTCATTCACTGGAGAGCACTATCTTTGATCCATTTCCTGTTTATTATTCTGAAAATAATCCAGAATTAGAAAAGCACAGGGCAAGTCAAAACAAGTGCAAACATCAATAGTGTCTTTATTCTTTTTTAAAATCTGTCATTTCAAAATGCATTTAAGGCAGACATATATTATTGCTGGATCTATTTAATTTTCTCTTGAAAATTCTTATCTTATTCCTACTGACCATGTATTGACTCAAGAACATGTTCCATATAGTCAGGCAGGAAATGGGGGACAATTAAAAAGTACAAGTAGCATGTAATCTTTTTTCAGGATATTCTGATAATCTGTGGTACTCACCTCCAGTGCTGATTTGAGTACACAAAAAGTTGTTAGGTGTACATTTTCTTAGTGTTTTAAAAATAGCTCTTCAGAGTGAAAAGAACTATTCTATCTAAATAGTCTAAGGAGGCTTTTCTTATCTCCTGTTGATAGTAGATCTATGAAGCATAATTGTTCTTTCATTTGGCAGTTTCTAGCTAATTCTAATTTTCTCAGAATGATATGGGAATTTGATACCAAATAACTCAGGGATTGAGAGGTTGTCACTTTTTTGGTTTTGCTTCTCTACTTGGTAAGCTGAGAAGCACTAAAGGCTATAGAGAAGGATGGGTACAAACAGAACATGGTCTGAAGATTCTTTTGATGGTAGACATTAATGAACCAAGAGAAGGGTTGACTGTCAGCGTTCTTTTTGGGTCAAGTGTTAGGTGACTGGTGAGCTCAATGCCCAGGGCCCTTGTATAAGGAGTTTTAAGCATCCCTTTGCAGACCAGTATTTTGGGATGACTACTTAGGGCCTGTTGATTATACTGTCAGGGTGTTTGAGGGCTAGCCAAGTATATAAACTAGTCACTACATTAGATCAATACCACGCTTCCAATCTTGCTGGGCTGTGAATTTCAGTGCAGGCTTTGAGCACCATGGCATGATTTCCTGGTCATATTCTAACACGTGAATAATCAGGGATGATCTCCTAAGGGGAGATATCTTTTGCCAGCTGCTGAGTCCATATCAATACAAGTGTGCTTCTATTCAATCAAAGCTCACATTTTCTCTTTAGAGATAAGTTAGTATTAAACCTAACTTTATCTCCAGGCTACTAAGTTCCATACATTAATAGTTAAGGAAGTCACTAAATTTTGACACAGAAAATTGAATAACGAGGACATGATGAATCCTTAACCTCATTGCCTCTGTGGTGTGCATATGGCTTAGGATGCAAAGGCTTTCCAAGGTTTTCCTTTCTCCCATTTGGTGATTTTTTTATGCATTTTCATAGAATTTTCATAGTTTTGATAAAATATAGTAGGAAAAGCACAAAGTTTAGGATGAGAAGACACAGATTTCCAGTTGCTGATGCTGACCTGTGGCAAGTCACCTCACCTCCATGGGTCTTAACTTTCTTCACCCATAGAAGAGACTTGCTGTGATAGGCTAGGGGCTCTATCAGATGAAGGCACTGTTAAGTGAGAGGGCAGTCCTTGGCAGTACTGAAGCTTCCTCGGTTCTGGTGATGAGATCTCACTGACTCATAGCAAAAGGACATGAGGTGGTCAGAAGTAGTAGGTGTCTAATGAATTTTCCAGCTCTGAAACCTTCCCAGACACATAACCCTTAAAGGCTGTTGTTGTTCAGCCGCTCAATCGAGTCCGACTCTTTGCGACCCCATAGACTGCAGCATACCAGGTTTCCTGACATCAGGTCTCCTGACGTTTGCGCAAACCCCTGTCCATTGAGCTAGTGATGCCACCCAACCATCTCATTCTCTGTCATCCCCTTCTCCTCCTGCCCTCAATCTTTCCCAGTGTCAGGGTGTTTTCCAATGAGTTGGCTCTCTGCATAAGGTGGCCAAATTATTGGAGCTTCAGCGTTAGTCCTTCCAATGAATATTCAGGGTTTATTTCCTTTAGGATTGACTGGTTTGATCTCCTTGCAGTCCAAGGGACTCTCGAAAGTCTTCTCCAACACCACAGTTTGAAAACATAAATTCTTTGGTGCTCAGCCTTCTTTATGGTCCAACTCTCACATGCATACATGGATGGAAATGGAAATATGGAAAAACCATTTTGTCCTTAAAGGTACAAAGTCTAAATGCCTTAGTGTAACACCCAAGGACCTTCCTCCTCCAGCCACGCCAGACTCTCTATCATGGCTAGACCGGTAGCAGTAGCTTCTTCAGCCACTTGCCTGCTTCACTGTCTCCCCATCACCTCTCAAAAGAGCTCATGTTTTTCCAACTGTCCAGAAGGCATTTTTCTCTGCCAGTCCAAATGCTACCCAATCCTTTTACAGCAGCTCATTAGCTGCTAGTTTCTTGAGGCATAATGCTACAGGAAAGGAGAGGGAAGGGATGAGATTACGAGCACCAATGAACAATGTATTTATCATCATTTTGTCTGCTTTCTCCTCCCCCACCCGCTGCAGTAGGTGCCATCGCCTCATTGTACTTATGAGAAAGCTGAGGTTCTTGGCCAAGGTCACACTCTACTGAGATGCTAGTTTCAGATTCAAATCCAGGTCTGTGCAGTACTTCACAGTGCTTCTTTTGCCTGTAGGAGGGGCAAGCTCTTCTCTAAGAATGATGTAAATAAATCAGCATTTATTTACTGATACAGCTGGAGAGGGCTTCAAATCCTGTTCCACATCAAATGGTTATCAGAGGACATTAGCTCCTTCTTAAATGTTTGACACAAACATGCCTGAACATGATATCCAGACGGTTATTTTTTTTTTAAATAAGATAAAGGATCTGTGATTATTTTTCTAAATAATATAATGGAGGAATGGTTAATTTTATTCTTATTGAACTTACTAACAAGACTTTAGGGTTTATTTCAAATGATCTGGCAGCCACAGTTCAGAGAAATAAATTCCACACAATCTTATTACCAATGTAATTTCTTGGAATGGAGTTGGCGATGCCTGATTTTAGAAATGCATCCATTTGAGGGCCTCAGCTTGTGCTGGCAGCTAGCACTTCTTTACATGGAGTGAAACTGGCTTCATGGAAGCATGTGGGTTGCAGCTGCATCTCCCCCTAAGGTTTGGAAGGAGGGCCAGCCAGCCCTACACAGCCCTGTGTGTTGGAAACGAGGCATTTTATGTCTTCTTCTGGATGAACTAAACTTGCACCAGGCCATGCCCATGCCAGGCAAGAAGTTCCCAGAAATCTGTAGCCATGATGGTTGAGAGTTTTTTCCTTTTAAGCTGCCTGAGATGCTGATGACTCAGATTAACGCATTTCATCTTTTACCAAATCTGCGGCCAAAATGTTTTTCCACCTTTATGACTCACCTTTTTCTCAGGACTGTTAAATTTGTAGGAGTTTAGTAAAAACATGCAGGGAAGACTGAGGCAGTCTCCATTTTCTTCCTGATGGACATGGATGGATATCCACTAGTAACCTGGAGCTCCCTGTGTCTCCCAAGTTCAGGTCTGACTTGGATCCCAGGCCACTGAAGGGTTCCAATGGAAGGTGCACTCCAACTTTTAGAAAGATGCCTTTCCAGTTTCAAAGTTGTAGAGTTTCTCTGGTTACTATGAAACAAGGGTCGACCTGATAAAAAGAATCAGGGAATATTTTTAATTGTGGGGGATTGATATGTCTAAGTCTTAAAAGGGCCTTTCCATGAGCACTCTGCTCAAGTTCAGCTGTGCCTCATTAATTTGACTTCTATCTACTTTCTACATTTATTTTTCACTTCAGCTGACTGTCCTTTTCTTATACATGAAGTCTCATCACTGTACATTTTGTCCTTTGCATCTTTGCTTACGATCTCCTCATATCTGTGATTAGAATATCTGCCCCTTCAAGTCCTTTTAAACCTTAACCTTCTTTCTAGGTTCCAGTTAAATCCCATTTTTTTGGTGACATCTTTCTTAATAAAAATTGCTTCCTCCCCTGAGCTTCTGTAACAAGTAACCTCTCTTATTGCTCTTAAGAGCCTCTCTTTGCCAGTGGTTCTGTAACTTCACTGCAATATATCTTAGTGTAGATTTCTTCTTATTAGCTGGTGATTCATTTCTTTCATCAGGTCTAGAAAATTCTCAGGCTTTGTTCTTTGGAAAATATCTTCTCTCCTCCTTTACTTTTTCTCTTGTATTTTTTTTTTCTGGAACTCATGATATATGTATTGGGCCTTTTTATGCTTTCAACTTTCTCTACCTCTCTTTCATGATCTCTTTCTGTTCTGCATTCCAATTTCTTTGGATTTGTATTTCAATTTCAACATTGTCTAATCTGTTGTTTAACTTTCCCACTGCATTTCCAAAAACAAATTTATTGAGATACATGAATAGTTTACAAAAATGAATATAATTTATATATATAAATCCAACTATTTAAAATTCACAGTTCAGTGTGTCTTTTAGCAGACTTAGTTGTAGAAACATCATCATAATCTAGTTTGAGAACATCTTCTTATAAAATGGCTCATGACCATCTATAGTTGATCCTTATTCCCACCCCCAGTCAGGAAACGTCTGTNAAATCCAACTATTTAAAATTCACAGTTCAGTGTGTCTTTTAGCAGACTTAGTTGTAGAAACATCATCATAATCTAGTTTGAGAACATCTTCTTATAAAATGGCTCATGACCATCTATAGTTGATCCTTATTCCCACCCCCAGTCAGGAAACGTCTGTCTCTATAGACTTGTTTTATATGGACATTTCAGATAAACGGAATCATACACGATGTGCTCATTTGTGTTTGGTTTCTTTTACTTAGTATAATGCTTTTGAGCTCCATTTATGTTGTAGCTTGCTTCAGTGGTTGATTCTTTTTCATTGCTGAATAGTACGCCATTGCATGGATGCATCACATTTTCTTTTTCCATTCATCTGTCATCTACTGAGTTTTCAAGGTCAAACACTACATTTCTTTCAAAAAGTTCTATCTGCTTCTATTTCAAGTTGGATTGGACAGTTATATTCAATCTAATTGCTTTTTAAATTTTATTTTATTACTTCATTTTAATTATTTTAAACATACTTTCTAACATGGTTAGTTTCTAATACTTCCTCAATTGGAAAATCTCAAGGATCTGAATCAGGTGCTTTTTGATTATGTGATTCTTGTCTATTTTGCCTTGTTTCCTCTTATAATTGAATTTTGAGCTCATATTTTATTGGAATCCTGTGTGGTCTGGACTGAGGTTTTCTGGTTGGCACCTAGGGCAACTCTTTTTCAGGTTAATTTTTTGATTTAGAGTTTCCTGGACCGTGCCATAGTGTAAAAATGAATACCAAATCTGTGAAAATGCAAGTTTGTGGTTAAAAATTGTCACGTAAGACTTTTTCCTCCCAAACTAAAAACAGAAGGACACAGAAATACTTTCTCATATTCTGCCCTTTCTGATTTTCTCACTGTTTTTTCCTTCCTTCTTTCTCTGAGAGTCTGATTATTTGTCTGCAAGGCAGTATCTCAGTTGTAACTCCCTGACTCATGAAGGCCCAAGTCCTGGAGTCTTGGCCTTGGAGACATACAAGTGGGACCTTACCCTGTCCTCTGGGAGCTGAGGTACGACTCCCACTTACCACCATGTTTTCATCTTACTCTTCATTTTTGGCCCTTATTTTATTTAGGCATATATTCACATATACAGTTTTAAAAGCATGTTGGTTCTATTTTACTTTTCTAGGTGTTCTATAGTATGAGTTTTGCAGGATAGTCAGTGTTCTTGGGAACACAGTCTGATGATTTTATCAGACATCAGTGTGCACATATCTGTGAGTGTGTATATGTGCTTTTATATGTGAAATGTCAGTTGTTCTAAAAAAGTGAGCTATCTTATCACTAGATCCAGCATTGAGCAGAGTAATGTGGTTTTTTATAAAGGATATTTTAATTTTCAGATAAGTTTTAAAGGTTACATTGGATACTTCCACAGAGTCAATGGCTTTTTTGAGTTTCTTGATCTGTAGTATCCTCTACTACACAGTAAATTTCTAGGAAATAATACCATAGTGATTGTTGGGTTTTGTGGAATATTTTTCATCTTTTTAACAGTTTGGTAAGAAAATGCTATGCATTAAAATCCACAAACACTTTTGTAGTCTAAGTGTTTTGTGGCTGGAAGAAATATTCTTTTCTAAAGCTCTTAATGATATGGGACACCAGGGCCACAGCCTTGTCTAAACCAGGGAACAGAGTGGTTATATCCTGGAAATTCCTTTCATCTCAAAGCTTCTATTTTAGGAAGAACATGAAATTATCTGACCTTGGAAAGAACCAAGGAAACTGTTTACTCCCTTGGGTTGTTAACTCCAAATAAAAACAGTCTTGCATGTTAAGTGAAATCTTAATGGTATCTTCTTAAAGCCTAATATTAAAGCTTCAGATGTCTGTTTTTGAAGGTATCTATCTATTTTACTCCTCTGAATTTCTTAACAACTTCCTCTCCAGTCTATCCACTATTAGTTTTGTAAGGGTGCTGTAACAAAGTACTACAAACTTTGTTCTGTTGTTTGTTGTTTTAGTCAGTAAGTCATGTCTGACTCTTTGCAACCCCAGGGACTGTAGCCTAACAGCCTCCTCTCTCCATGGGATTTTCTAGGCAAGCATACTCGAGGGGTTGAATACAAATGGGTTGCCATTTCCTTCTCCAGGGGATCGAACCCACATGTCCTGCTTGGCAGGTGGGTTCTTTACCACTGAGCAACTAGGGAAGGGCAACAAACTTAGGAGGCTTAAGGCAACAGAAATTTGTTTTCTCATAGTTCTGGAGCCTAGAAGTCTAAGATCGAGGTTTTGGCAGCACCGGTTTTTACTAGAAGCTCTGCAGGAGAATCTGTTCCATGCCTCTCCCTTAGCCTCTGGGGTTTGCCAGCCATCCTTGTCAATCCTTGGCTAGTAGACATGTCGCTTCCGTCTCTGCCTTTGTTTTCACGTGGCATTCTCCCCTGCACGTCTGTGTCTTCGCATGGTCTTCTGATACAGACACTAGTCTTTGGATCAGGGTCCACTCTAATCCAGTACAACCTCATTTTAACTATAACTACAAAAATCCCTTTCCCAAGTAAGATCACATTCTAAGGATCCAGGTAAACATGATTTTTGGAGGGACAATATTTAACCCGGTACAGTTCAGTATTGTGGACTGTGAGCAAGAACAAGTGTAGACCCTGGAAAGAGCTGGTCACCATACCAGTCACCTTATCAGCACTCCATGTATCACATCACTTTTCAGTGGAGGTGTAAAGAGCAGCTTCGAAGACCCAGGAATCCTTAAATGTGAAGTTTCAATATACAGGCTCTCAGAGAGAAACATCTTCTTCATTGTGAAGAACACTGGGAATCCACAGTAATCAGATATTGCAGGCTCCATCCATCTGGGCTGTCTGTAAGGACAGAGCCTGCTTACAAAAGGTGAAGAAGAACAGAACTTAACTGTAAAAGAAATATAGTTGAGGTTACCAGGAGGCTTTAATAAACAGAAAGACTTGTTAGTTTGCAAAGCTTGCAGTCACCTTTCCTAAATCTTGAGGGTTTCCTACATTCTCTTGGGCAGTTATGAATGTAAATGGAGCAAAATTGCCTTCAGCCACAACCCTCCACATCTTTCCCAGGTTCCTCAGATCACACAGCTGAGAGCTAGGGGGTGTCTATAAATGTTGTTTCCTTTAAAACACACACTCTTATCAAAATGAATCAGAATTACTAGAAAAAAAGAGTAAAAATATCCAGATTCTGTTAAAACCCCATGAAAACTTAAACAGCATTAATTTCTTTGGTTTGATTGTTGGGAGCAGTAATGTTTTTCACCAAGAAGCATTCAATTCAAAAAGCCAGATATCTATTCTCTTGTCTTGTATTTTTGTCCAGGCTATAAACCAACATCAGGTCTAGCTGCACAAACCTGTGGATTTAAATGAAGCTTCTTTGTGGAGCAGTGACGCAGGTGAAAAAGGAGTTGCAGTGTGGAAGAGAATGCTTCCTGGAATTCATAACACTTCCTTACTTTTCTAACATTTTTAAAGAAAGTTATGCCTGACTGCTCAGGGGGATTTTAAAGGAATTGTTGGCTGCATACAAAAACTAAAATATATGTATTAATTTTAATTCCATAATAGGTCCCTGTGGTTGCTGCCTATCTTAAAGGAAGGATTAGAAGAAGGCAAATGTTTCATTCTATTCACCAAACATTATAGTTAATACTTTTCTGACATGAAATCTTTGTTTACCTAATGTATTAGATGTAATAGATTTGTCAAACTAGTTCTTCCCACTAGAGCTCCTGATTTAAATCTCCTTTAAATAAACTTTAGTTGACTCAATATCCTCACCCACAATGATTTTAATTCTGCAAAAATAATGACTTGGCTTTCCACTCAAGCTTTGCCTTTATATGTGGCTTTTAAAAAAGTGCTATCAAAGCCACTGGTATTGCTATTATACCAGTTAGGCAGGAAAGCCCACAGGAAAAAAAAGACTGTATGTTGACTGCATGGCTTCTATTTAAGATTTGGGAATTTTCACACAGTGAACTGAAGCTATATTCTTGAGTTTGTTGGATGGACTTGTTTCTTTTTTTAAGCTCTGCAACTTCTCACTATCAAAGGGATGGGGTAAGGGGTACCACATTACCTGAACTCATAATGGGGAGGGCTGAGGCTAATGGCTACTCTCTTCTTATTCTTAATAATCACTTCTTATTCTTAATCACTTTCTAAGATAGAAGTCTAAGTATTTTTCAGTGATCAATATGTTTTGCTACTTTTCTTAAAATGAAAAAAAAATTTTATTTGTTTATGGTTGTTAAAGTAATCCCAAAGTGTTAAAAGAATTCCAATAATTATGGCAAAGAAAATTTTTTTAAAGTTGAAACATCCAAATTGGATCACTTTGAGAATGATAGTATTAATATTTTATGATATATAAACCTAGGGTTTTTTCTATGCAATATGTACATGGAATACTTTATAACATTCCTATAGATTATAGTTACAAAAGTTGTATTTTACTATTTATAGAATACACATAGTCTTCTTTCTTCACTCTGTGTTAATTCATGCATATCTTTCAATATCTGAATACTGATCCTTATCATACTTTCAAATGGCCTCACAGAATTCTTTTAAAGGTATAATTTAACCAGCTACTCCTTGGTGATTTTTCAGTTACAAACGTGACCTTTATTTTGTGCACGTTATTTTCTTATCCGCAGATACTTTATATTTTGTGCAACTCGAACCAGTTATTTATGTCTTCTTCCCACTATAAGGGCTTCTCAGGTGGTGTTACTGGCAAGGAATCCACCTGCCAATGCAGGAGATGCCAGAGACATGGGTTTGATTCCTGGATCAAGAATATCCCCTGGCATAGGAAATGGCAACCCACTCCAGTATAGTTGCCTGGAAAATCCCTTGGTCAGAGGAGCCTGGCAGGCTACAGTCCATGGGGTTGCAAAGAGTTGGACATGAGCACACACACACACACACACGCACACACACACACACACACACTCTTTCTCTCTCTCTCTGTCCCACTATAAATAAATTTGGGCTTGCCTGATGTCTCTGTGGGTAAAGAATCCTCCTGCAATGCAGGAGACTTGGGTTCGATCCCTGGGTTGGGAAGATCCCCTGGCAGAGGGCATGCAACCTACTCCAGTATTCTTCCATGGAGAACCCCCATGGACAGGGGAGCCTGGTAGGCTGCACCCCATGGCTTTGCAAAGAATAGGACATGACTGAGCAACTAAGCACAGCACATAAACAAAATTCATCATCCCAACCAATTATTAGTGACCTACCACTTCTGCAAAACTTAGCCTGAATCTTTAGGTATCAGCAGGAGGGAAGGTGGATGTAGGTACCAGTTCTATCACTTTTTAGAGCTTACTGAGTTATTCTCCTTCTTACAGCTTTCTGTAATATAAATGTGCATCAGTGGGTCCACACACTTGTGCATGAATACACACACACATAAACACATACTGTACAGGCATGCATATTTATGACTGTAAACATTTTAGGAAAATGAAGTTCTCCTCCCCTATAATGCTGACCAAGCCATCCCCAGATGAGGCCCCCAATCCCTAAGAGGTAAATGACTTGGCCAAGGACACCTTCATCATGGGGCAGAAGAGTCTCTGAGTTAGACTCCAGGGTTCTTTCCATCTCATCTGTGTTTCCAGAGTAGGTGTCACTGGTTAATTTAGAACTCCATAAAGTCTTTCTGTTATGATAGCTTTCCCTTACTTCAGAGTTTGGGTTCATAAGCACTATTTGGAATGAGATCATGTTCCTATAAAACTTCTATTAATAAAACTGTTCCATGACTGATTTATTAAAGATCCATCAAGCGTAAGTTTGCCTACCAAGTCTTGGGCATTTTTAATGCTTCTAGGGGCCTGTATAGGGAGAAAAGAAAGTTGTCTCTGACATGCTTTAATTTCTATGAATGTCATCACTGGGCTGGTGTGAGTGCTAGCTATGCCTGGCCCTTCTTGCTCCATTTCTGCCTGGCCTCTCTATCTCTAAAAAAATTTCTCCCAGTTCTTTTGTTAATCTATGCATTTTACTACAAAAATATAACAAATTATGCTTTCAAGCTAATCTTAAATCTTTTATATATATTTTTTGACATAGTCACTGTTAACATTTGGATACAGTCTTCCATTTTTTCCCCTGTCATGTCCAAATTTTTTATGCCTGTATTTGCTTTTGGTTAGTTTGTTTTTAATCTTTTTACTTTCTTTTTACAGTAGAAGTATAGTTGATTTGCAATGTTATGTTAGTTTCATGTGCACAACATACTGATATAAAATTTTTTATAGATTATATTCCATTTAAAATTATTATATCTTAGTTTTATTTATTTAATTTACAATATTGTATTGGTTTTGCCATACATTGACATGAATCCGCCATGGGTGTACATGTGTTACCCATTCTGACCCCCTCTTGCACTTCCCTCTCCATCCCATCCCTCTGGGTCATCCCAGTGCACCAGCCCCGAGTACCCTGTATCATGCATCGAACCTGGACTGACAATTTGTTTCACATGTGATAATTTACATGTTTCAATGCCATTCTCCCAAACCATCCCACCCTTACCCTCTCCCACAGAGTCCAAAAGAGTATTCTATACATCTGTGTCTCTTTTGCTGTCTTGCATATAGGGTTATCGTTACCATCTTTCTAAATCCCATATATATGCATTAGTGTACTGTATTGGTGCTTTCTTTTCTGGCTTACTTCACTCTGTATAATAGGCTCTAGTTTCATCCACCTCATTAGAACTGATTCAAATGTNTCTCTTTTGCTGTCTCGCATATAGGGTCATCATTACCATTTTTCTAAATTCCATATATATGTATTAATATACTGTATTGGTGTTTATTTTTCTGGCTTACTTCACTCTGTATAATAGGCTCCAGTTTCATCCACCTCATTATAACTGATTCAGATGCATTCTTTTTAATGGCTGAGTAAGATTCCATTGTGTATATGTACCACAGCTTTCTTATCCATTCGTCTGCTGATGGACATCTAGGTGAAGCAAATGCTTCTTTAACATTTTCTTTAATATAATGTGTCCTGAAGAAGAGAATCCAATTACTGAAGTCAAAAGATCTTGGTTCAAAGCCCAACATTGCCACGTTTTAAATGTGTGCCTTGGCAAAGCATACAACCCTCACGGGCCTCAGTTTTCTCAACCATAAAATGTAAAGAGAGATGGATACCCTTTGATGCAAAGCTCCTATACATTCCAGCTCCTCCCTTTGCCTCTTCAGAGCAATTTCTCAGAGTTTATCTGAAACACTGTCTCCCAGGCAGCAGTCCTCAGCAGTTTTTACCTTAAAACTTTCACATTGTGCAAACTTTTTTCAATATGTATCTGCCCAATACTATCTTTTCAAATATTATTGATTTTTCCAAATGGAGTCATTTGTCAGGGATTCTCCCCCACACACCACACATTCGTCATGCAGATGAGCTGTGGATTTGATGTTTCTAGGCTTTCCAGGTGGCGCTAGTGGTAAAGAACCCACCTGCCAATGCAGGAGACATAGAAATTTGCATTTGATCCCTGCGTTGGGAAGATCTTCTGGAGGAGGGCATGGCAACCCACTCTAGTATTCTTGCCTGGAGAATCCCATGGACGGAGGCACTTTGTGGGCTATGATCCATGGGGTCACAAAGATTAGGGTACAGTTTCACAGGCATGGCTTAGGGATCTCTTTGGGAAGCTAGAGGATGCCCAGGAAGCTCCCAACACACTGAGGGGCACACAGGCCAAACAGAGTTTGGGCACAACCTCAGGGGCTGGCTGATGATACTGTAGCCTAATCATGGGCTGTAAGAGTAAGTCACAAACTGGGGAGTTGTACCACTAAGATTACCTCTGATGCTGCAGTGGTAAAGAATCTACCTGTAGGAGATGCAAAAGATGCAGGTTCAATCCCTGGGTGGGGAAGATCCCCTGGAGTAGGAAGTGGCCACCCATTCCAGTATTCTTGCCTGGAAAATTCCATGAATAGAGGAGCCTGGTGGATTAAACAGTCCTTGGGTTTGCAAAGAGGCAGATATTACTGAACACGCACACATGCAACAGAATTCCAGAAATCGGGAAAGGAACTCAGTGGCACCTACCTGTTTGAGGATCAACACTGGCAAAGATAAGCGTCTATCAATCACGTGGGAACTTTGCCTTCTGCAAGCAGTGATGTAGGGGAATGAAAAGCATTAAAAATGTGAAGCAGGTCATCTAACTTCCCAGTTCAAGCTCTCCAATGTTTCCTCATCAAATTTCTGTAAAATCTAAAGTCTTTTCCATGGTTTGTGAGGTTCTGCCTAATCTGGTCCCTGCCTACCTATGCTCCCTGACCCCAACCTGACTTGCTTCACTCCAAGAATCCTGCCCTTTCATCTGTTTTCAAAGACATCAAGTTGGGTCTTTTATCTTCTGACTGGGGCTGTTTTACTCAGATGTTGTCATTAAGAGTTTTCTTGTGACTCAGGTCTCAGCCCTGATGTCATTGCTGACTGAATCTAAAATTGTCCCTTAGACCCTCTCCATCATTTATGTTTATAATATCCTAGGAACTTATCATTGTCTCAGTTTTCTTATTTGTTATATATTCATTGTCAACTTCAAGCCCAAAGGGTATAATTCCCCTGAGAGGGGAGGCGTCTTTTCTGTCTTGTTTCCTGCTGTATCCTCACGTAGGGAGCAGAGCACCTACCACATAGTTGGTGCTCAGTAAAGTTGTCAATTTAATATATGAATGAGCAAATGAGTGAGTGAGGATGGTAGCAGAGAAGCCTGCCTTCTTCTCCATTTTAATTTCATGTAATTAACAGAAGGGGTGGCTTTGGGGAATGGGGAAATTAACATGAAGAAACTCTTGAGATGAGTCTCAACAATAAAAGTGATGTAGTATTTTGAGGACCACGGAATCTGGAGTCAGACTTGCTAAGTTCAGTTCCCACCCTGCTGCTCTGTGACTTGTGGTAGGTCCTCTAACTCTCTGGGAAAAAAAAATGAGTGTGATAGTCAAAATGCTTCTTATTGTTTGAGTATTAAATGAGATAATACATATAAAGCTCTTTAAATAATGACAGGCCCGTAATAAATCGTTGTGTTGTTGTTTGGTAAAACTTCAAGTCTCTGAGTCCCTAGCCTCCTCCCTCCCCTACTTCATGTCAGCTTTCCCAAATGCTGAGCATTGCCTCCTGTGACTGGAGCCTGCCCCCCCAGGAGTTCTCAGTCCTCCCCATGCCGCTCCTATGTGCTAAGGAAATTTCCATCTCCAGGTCCCTGGCGTTTAGCTTCAGTTCCATCCCTTTCTTTCTTACTAGAGAAAGCACTTTGGAAAACAAAGTGAAAACCCAGTTATTACAGGATAACAGGAATCTTCTCAAATTTAGAAAACCATAAGTGTAAATCATTAGAAAACCCCGTCATCTCTCAAATGACACTGGGTAAATGAGACTGGGAACCACATGGCATCCTGAGCAAGAAAAGGATGGAAAATGAAATGGAGAAGAAAGCCGCCTTGAGCAGTAACTCCTGTGGTCCCAAATTATAGTTGATGGTGTTACCTACCATCAGGTCCCAGGGAAGAATCTTCCTGAACTGCATCCAGGAAGTTACACCGTCCATCAAGAGTAATGGAATTGGATCCCTGTCCCTCCACAGGGGAGCGATTAATTGAAAATGGTATGTAAGTTAATGCTTGAAAAAGTCCATTAGCAGGGATTGCATCCTGCCAGAACTGTACACACGGAACATGTGCAGAATGAATGACTTCGGACTACTACGAGGTAGTGGGTGATACTGAAACCGTTAGGTGTTATAGGTGTTTGAAGAGCTCTGGCACCTTAATCCTTTATGTCTCAACACAGAAAGGAATTCAGTGAGAGGCAAAGTGATAGATAAGAAGTGATTTATTAGAATAGAATGCTTGTAAGGTTCACAAGCTGGCAGGCAAGCATTGAGTTCGCTGCCCTGGGTACTCAGTGGGAAAAGGTTTTATAGTTAGAGAAAGAAGGCGGGGGTGGGGGGGGGGGGAGCTGATCTTTGTCTTTCTTGAGTAGACATCATGTTTCCTTCATCAATTCCTCCCCCAGGTAGGGCAGGAAGTTTACTTTTCCCTCCCTATACGGTCAGGCCAGGACTGTCGTAACACTTTGGAAAAATATTTTCGGGTGTCAGTACAATGAGGTTCTTTCATTTTGAAAAGTCACCTTCCCATAAATGACTGTTTTGTGTGTGTGTGTGTGTGTGTGTGTATGCACAGAACCTGTTTTGGAAGTCATTAACTTGATTTCATTGGGTAGTTTGTGGGCCTTATTTTCTACTATTGTTTTATTGTTTTGGGGGGCATGGCACAAAGAGCATGCTTTGTGGTTGCTAATTCACTGAGCTCACTGGGTAGGCTGTAGGTCTCACGCCACCAATGTTTTATCGTCTGGGGGCGTGTCTCCTATTTCTGTTGCATGGCTCTGTTGCTAAGCAAGTGAGCTTAATTTCATCATTAGGCAAGCCTGTCTGACTTTGATGCAAAGTGACTTGTTTTACTTTATGAGTCAAGCAGGCTCACGTTGTTTCAGAATTTTCCTATTATTTTCTTGAGTGATCATCAATCTTAGTGTGGTCTGCCAAATTCCCCTGAAGTTCTCTCTTTATCAACAATTCTCTAATGGTTTCTAAGCTAACTATTTGATCATCCTGTCCTGTCCTTATCAATACCATTATTTTTAACTGAATAATAAAATGCATATAATTCTTCTTCTATATGGTGTTCCATTACACTCTTCATTTGTGGTCTTTGTAGAAATCTGAAAAGAAGTATTCCTAAGGACTAGTTACGGATCCAAAGACTAGTTATATATCTGAGCTGGTTTACATGACTGTCTTAGAGTTTCTTCCCAAACCAAACCCTTAGGCAAGGATTTGAATGTTAAGTTGCTATTGGCAAGTACAAGGAACTTGTTAGGAGAGTGGACAAGTGCTACAGGGAAGGATGAAGCCAGTAAAGAAGGTGTTATGAAACCAGTGGCCTCAGTGGGCAACTGAAATATAATACCATAGGGAAATTCTGGGAAACAGTATGAAACAAACACACATCTCAGAATAATCCTACCTGAGGGACAAGGGCTTGGGGGTAGATTGAGCAGGAGGGTCATTGGAGTGAGACAAAGCTGCAATAATTTCCTGGTGCTTCCAGCCTGCTGCAAACACATGTCACTGAAAGTGCCTTACAGGTTTCCAAAAAGAGCCTTTTAGGTCCCAAGATGTCCATGCTCAGAGCTCCATCAGCTGGAGCACACTGAGTCAGTGAGGGATGTAAGGGGGATACTGGTGGTAGCTGCATCATTAACCACGGTAGTCAGTGTAAGCTAATCTGAACACCATGACTAGCTGGAAGATCCCTGGCAAAATTCTAACCTTCTTTCGTCTCAGTATTTAAGCCTAAAGATTAATACCAGTCTTATCAGGCCGCTGTGAGCATTAATGCAGAAAATCTATGTCGAGTAAACCCTGGCACACAGTAACTCTTCAACAAATTTTACATATATATGAAGTCCTTTGGGTCCTGAGACCAGGCCAACTGCTCTCTTATTGAATGTAGCTTTAACAGGGCTTACTTTTTTTTTTTTTTAAACATGTTTACTTTGATCTGGGAATGTAACATATTACCAACTACAGCAGGAGAGAAAAGGCCCATTTGTATGTCAGATAATCACCCCATTATTAAGTATATATTATACAAACAGGATCTAGATTGCTGTGCCCAGAGGTTTAAACTGTTTTTGAAGAAGTAACACAAGAGAACTTCTGTGGCCCCGTAGATGGCTTCATGGCGCTCTCTGCCCTCAGTCTGTGCTTTAGTCCCAGATGCAAGCCCCAGATCAACCCTTTCACCTAGTGGATCTGTGGCTCCCCCACCCTGGCAGTAGACATGAGGAAACAGGGGGTGTAGTCAGTTTCCAAGGAAACCATTCATCTCAAGATGCTTAACAGACCTGCATGTTCTTTCCTCCGTCTGTGGCCACGGTCATTCCATTTGTAAATAATGAAATGTGCTCCTAAACATTATTTCTTTTATGGAAAGAAGAATGCTGTCAAAAGAGAAAAATCTTGGTTTTGCAAAGCTCTAAAAGGAACCCAGTAGAAACTGTTGATTTACCTGCATGCTTATTTTTCAAACTGGGGAAATAAATACGTTTTTAGAAATTACCTTTCATACAGAAGATACTTATTGCCATTTTATGGGTTAAAAAAAAATCTTTCTTTACTGTATCATTGACAGTCTGAGAAAAGATCTGTTGTATTTAAAGTTATTTTTGTCTTAAAAAAGAACTGTAAATAGCTGCATTCAGTTGGTCCTTAAATATCAGGGTGAGAATTTGATTTGGATTTTAAAGCTATTAGTCTCCCAGTCAACATTATTGAATAACTTCTTTGCAAGAGTACAAATTGATAGGAGGCAAAATGTTTAATAAAAATAGATGGTTATCAAATTTTCAAGAGAATGTCAATTTCTAACAATCTTTTTTTAAATAATTTTTTTTGATGTGGATCATTTTAAAAGTCTACTGAATCTTTTATAGTATTGCTTCTATTGTTTACATTTTGGTTTTTTGGCCACGATGCACGTGGGATCCAACCTATACCTCCTGCAATTGGAAGGTGAAGTCTTAACCACTGCACTGCCAGGGAAGTCCCCTAACAATTATTCTTGAGAAAAGATTTGGAGTACTTTCTGGGTATTTTTAAACAATGGATCAAGATTTACTTTCTGGTTTTATGTAAAAGCAGTTTGAGCAAGAACAACAACAACAAAAAGTAACTGGTTCCATTTTCACCATCTCTTCTTATCTTTTTCTTTTATGGCTTGACTGCAGAGAAGAACATCTTGGAAGATTACCAGTTCAATGCCTCTTCTTTTCGCATTCATTAGTAGTACCATTTTGTTCATAGACTGATTTTTTTCAAGGCTGGAATCAGAGCTGATGCTTTTTACATGCTAATTTCTGCTCATTTAGATTTCTTTTTTTGGGGGGAGGGTTTCATAATAAATTTTCACCTGTCTTATTTTCAGCCTTTCTACTTAGCCACCCAATTACTCAAACTACATAATATATATAATGCCCAAGATCTCATATCCTATTATCTTTAGAGAAATGACCAGAAACCCCGAAAGTTAATGCTTTCCACCTACAAACTCACTGAAGCCCTGCTAAAGTGGAACTGAGATTTCTTCATTGCTTCTCTGTTTGGCAGAGCTTTGATTTTTAATCCTTGTCTGTGTGGTTCCAGAGTTCGTGCATTTGATTATATCAAACGCCTCTTTGTTCGGTGCAAAACTAAAAAAAAGAAGCTTTTATCTTTTTTGATACTCATACAATGAATGTTGCTGGTGCATCAGGACCAAGGAATGGGAAATTCACAACAAACAGCCAGCAACTAATCACCTCTGAAGTGCTCAAAATTGGTTGGGAGATATGTTTGTAATCTTAACAAAACTTTTCACTTACCTCCTTTACCTCTTCTTTTGAGGTAAAAGAAAACTCATTTTTGAGTTCCCCAAGATAGACGTTTAATATTTAAAAAAACATTCTTCATTCATTGCTTCACTTTTGTATTTACTTTCATTACCACCATCGAAACATCTTGTTCCTGCCTTTTTTCCTGCAAATAGATAAAACTGAACAACATCAAGGCATAAATAAGCCTGTGGGGGTTGCTCTGGGAGACCTACCCTGTGAGAAGACGGGTACCAATTCTAAACAAACAAATTAGAACACAATCCCTTTGTACATTGGACATACTGATTTGTACCAGGTTAAAAATGGATTGGAAGTGGGATGGATTGAAATCTAAAGGATGACTTTGCCTCCACCTGGGTTTGTCATCTTGAGCAAGTTTCCAAACCTTTCTAAACCTCTATTTCCTTTTTTCTAATATGGGGGAAATAATAGTGCCTACTACAAAGGATTGCTGTGAGATATAAGTGATACATGTAAAGCACCTTGTAAAAGCTAAACAAATATTAGCTATTATGATCATGTTCTTATGGCACCCTTTAGACCCCAGATTACAAATATTGGGAGCTAGAAAGATCAGGGTTCAGGCCCAAAGTCCTTTCTAGCATGAAATCCGGTGGTTTATTACAGAGAGATTACTGTTACTAGTAAGGATTCCTAGTATAACCCTGGAAAATTTCAGTCTTTTAGGTCTGTATTTTCTTCTTTAGAATGGATGTAAGTAACAATGAAACCTACCTCTCCTTTTTCCCCCTTGGTTTTATTGGGCTATAATTGACATGTAACATTGTATAAGTTTAAGGTATAGGATCTGATCATTTGATGTATGTATATATTATAAAATAATTGACATAATAAGGTTAGTTAACCTCTCCATCACCTCACATAGTTAACTTCTCTGTGTGTGAGTATATGAGATGATTACATTTAAGATCTACTCTCTTAGGAACTTTCAAGTATATTATACAGTTTTGTTAACTATCATCATCGTACTGAACATTAGATCCCCAGAATTTCTTGCTCTTTTAACTGGAGATTTTAACCCTTTCCCCAACATCTCCCCATTTCCCACACCCTCAGCCCCTGGCAGCCATCATTCTACTGCCTATTTCTATTAGCTCAAAAATCTCCCTCTCCTGGGTGTGGAGAAAAGGGAATTTTCTTAAAATCTTGGTGGAAAAACCATAGCTTTGACTAGCAAAGCTAGTCAAAAAACCATAGCTTTGTCGGCAAAGTAATGTCTCTGGTTTTTAATATGCTGTCTAGATTGGTCATAGCTTTTCTTCTAAGAAGCAAGTGTCTTTTAATTTCATGGCTGCTATCATCTGCAGTGATCTTGGAGCCCAAGAAAATAAAGTCTGTCACTGTTTCCATTGTTTCTCCATCTATTTGCTGTGAAGGATGAGATCAGATGCCATGATCTTCATTTTTTGAATGTTGAGTTTTAAGCCAGCTTTTTCACTCTCTTCTTTCACCTTCATCAAGAGGCTCTTTAGTTCCTCTTCACTTTCTGCCATAAGGGTGGTATCATCTGCATATCAGAGATTATTGATATTTCTCCCTGCAATCTTGATTCCATCCTGTGCTTCATCCAGCTTGGCATTTCACATGATGTTTTCTGCATGTAAGTTAAATAAGCAGAGTGACAATATACAGCCTTGACATACTCCTTTTCTGATTTAGAACTTGTCTGTTGTTACATGTTCAGTTCTAATTGTTGCTTCTTTACCTGCATATAGATTTCTCAGGAGGCAGGTCAGGTGGTCTGGTATTCCCATCTCTTGAACAATTTTCAACAGTTTGTTGTGATCTACACAGTCAAAGGCTTTGGTGTAATCACTAAAGCAGAAGTATATGTTTTTCTGTAATTCTCTTGCTTTTTCTATGATCCAACAGATGTTGTCAATTTGATCTCTGTTTCCTCTGCCTTTTCTAAATCCAGCTTGAACATCTGGAAGTTCACAGTTCATGTATTGCTGAAGCCTGGCTTGGAGAATTTTGAGCACTACCTTGCTAGCATGTGAGATGAGTGCAATTGTGTGGTAGTTGGAACATTCTTTGGCATTGCCCTTCTTTGAGATTGGAATGAAAATTGACCTTTTCCAGTCCTGTGGCCATTGCTGAGTTTTCCAAATTTGCTGGCATATAGAGTGCACTTTAGCAGCATCATCTTTTAAGATTTGAATTCCATCACCTCCACTAGCTTTGTTCTTAGTGATGCTTCCTAAGGCCCACTTGACGTCGCATTCCAGGATGTCTGGCTCTAGGTGGGTGATCACACCATCGTGCCTATCAGGGTCATGAAGATCTTTTTTGTATAGTTTTTCTGTGTATTCTTGCCGCCTCTTCTTAGTGTCTTTGGCTTCTGTTAGGTCTATACCATTTCTGTGCTTTATGTGCCCATCTTTGCATGTAAGATTCCTTTGCTATCTCTGATTTTCTTGAAGTGATATCTAGTCTTTCCCATTCTATTGTTTTCCTCTATTTCTTTGCATTGATCACCGAGGAAGGTTTTCTTATCTCTCCTTGCTATTCTTTGGAACTCTGCATTCAAATGGGTATGCTTCCCTCACAGGGCCACGCTAAAGATGAAATAAGATGTTACACATGGCCCACTTTGCATAGTGTCCAATTCAGGATCAATGGTCAAAACATTAGAGATGGGGATGAAGATGGTGATGCTGCTGGTGGTGGTTGTGTTGAGAGTAATGAGGAGGATGGTGAAGGTGATGGTATTGATGATGGTAATGAACGTGATAATGGTCATGACACTGGTGCTGGTGGTGATGATGATGATTTTGTTGATTCGCTGCTTAAAATTGTTTGCTCTTTCATTTTTCTTTTCAGAGTTGCTGTTGGTTGCTGAAGCCACGGGCACTTAAAATTCAGACTTGAACTCTCCAAAGATACTCCTTTCTTTTTTTCTAATATAACCTGAAACTGTTTCCCTGATCAAATTACCTTGCTGGTTCCGTATCTAACTCCTGTTTTATAAGCTACCTGTTAAAACAAAAAGAAATGATGATATGAGACAGCGATGTCTACGTTTCCTTTTTTTCACTTGATTTAATGAATTTTCTGCTTGTTTTAAAGAAATAATGATATTGGAGGAGTGTTCAGATTGTCATTTTGATGGACCTTTGTAGTATTTGACAAGATTTGACAGAGCTTTCAAAAACTGTTAGGTTTATCGGAGTTCTCTTCTGTACTCTGTCACGATCCACCGTCATTTATTATGAACCAGAGACCTGTCAGATAGGAGCGCTGTCATAGCGGGGGTTGTCAGGCTGTGCTCCTCGGGTCACCCGTGCCTCATTCAAAGCAAAGAGCTACAATCTTATATCCCGAAATTCCAGATAAGATTTCATTTGGAAAGAGGTTGCACAGCTAAAATATTTGTGCTTTTGTACATGCATGTCTTTCTGTAGACTGAGACAGAAAATATATTTCCAGACAAGAAAAAATTATAATTAGTCATTTTTAGTAGGTCAGAAAGGTAATGGAGAAATGATGAAAAGAGTAAGGGAAAAAGGGAGGTAAATAAAAGACAGACAGGTAGACATAGACACACTTGATTAGATAAGTATATTTTAAATTTATTTTTTGTTTGATACAAGATTAACATATCCTTGGGATCTAAGTTCAACAAGCAGCTCCTTGAGGATAGGAACTGGAATTTACACTGGGTTTTGTACATCATTAGTCTCTGCTCTGGCAGAGTCCAGGTATGGCTGGATCCAGAAGCTTAAAAACTGATTGATTACTCACTGGTCTTTCTTTTCATCACTCTGCTTTCCCATGTTGATTTCATAATCAGACAAGATTTTGCCAACATCAGTGATGCCTGTTGCTTCCATGGTTCTTCACTAGTGATCCTGGGAGCGGAGAATTAAAGGGTGGGGAAGCACTCTACTTTCTCAGTATTACTAGAAATGGCCCTAAGCATGACCCTCATTAGCCTGACTTGAGTCATGTGTCCATATTTTAGCCAATCACTGTGGTTAGAGGAATGAAGTATTTTCATTGGCCATTTTTGGGTCACGTGTTTATTACTAGTGCTAGAGCCAGGAGGTAAATCCTATATGATATATGTGGACCTGAGAGTAAGGAAAGAGTGTTAACTGAAAAGAAAATCAGAGTACTCTTCCCAAGAGGCAAAACAACTGATATATGTTGTATCTCTGAGGCTGTGGGCTTGCCAGGTGGCTCAGGCATAAAAAATCTGCCTGCTAGTGCAGGAGACGCAGGTTCAATCCCTGGGTCAGGAATATACCCTGGAAAAGGGAAATGGAAACCCACTCCAGTATTCTTGCCTGGGAAGTACCATGGACAGAAGAAACTGGTGAGCTACAGTCCACGGGGTCACAAAAAAGTCGGACATGAGTTAGTGACTGAAAACAATAGGAACAGTATCCCTGAAGCTACCTCTGCCCTTTTTCCTCTCGTTCATTCCCAGAACTCTCCAAAGAAAATATTCACTCTCCAAAGGAAATATTACGAAGAAAGAGTTAAAATACCAGCTTTGGAATAAGACATTCTGTGTTTAAATTTTGTTACTGCCACTTACTAACTTGGTATGTCACTGGACAATGACCTAACCTCTTTGAACTTCATTGGTTGCTGAGATTAAATGAGATAAGACTAAAGCAACACTGAGATGTTTGGACCTAGTAAGAACTCAATCAATGTTATATTTCACAGAAGCTCTGTTAACCTCATCCACCTGCTTAAGCTTCTCTCTAGTCTCAAAACACACTGATAGACACCTAGAACACATCTGTGGCTTGCTGAATATCTGGATACTTCTGTTCCCACCGTTTGAGTTGCTATTGTTCCTAAACATGCATATCCCATTTGTGCTTCTTACTATATTAACATAATTATTATTAACTCTAATACTTTGGCCACCTCATGCGAAGAGTTAACTTATTGGGAAAGACCATGATGCTGAGAGGGATTAGGGGCAGGAGGAGAAGGGGATGACAGAGGATGAGATGGCTGGATGGCATTACGGACTCGATAGACATGAGCTTGGGTAAACTCCAGGAGTTGGTGATGGACAGGGAGGCCTGGCGTGCTGTGATTCATGGGGTTGCAAAGAGTCAGACATGACTGAGCGACTGAACTGAACTGAATTATTACTAAACCAATGTCCTAGAAGTGCAAAAAGAGAGGTATTTCTGTGAAACGTCTTTTGAATGCTTTATGAATTTTCTGGAAAGATTTGATACAAGTGAATTACTAAAAAGAATTACTATGAAATTAAAGATGAGCAAAACTAGTGTGAAAGATTGGGGAAAGTAGTAAAGTTCAAGGAGGATTCTGCTCACCAAATAGCTTACAAGTGTGGTTTAGTGAAGAAACATGATAAATAACTCTAATCTCAGACCTTTACTCAAGTAAAAATTGTTGCTATAGTATATCAGTTGACTGGTGACTGTATATACAATTATGTGTTCTAAATTCAAATAATCCCCAAGGTATCCATGACTTATGTTTATGATTCCATGCTTTAGATATTTTCCTAACTGACTAAACAGTAACCAGTTTTAATTGCTTTATATGGATAGCAAATGGTATTTCCTATGTTATTATTACTATTATCACTACGACTCATTGTCAATACTTTTTAACCTCCCATTCACTTCTTAACCATTTACAATCTGGCATCTACATCTGTCACTCTCCTTGATCTTTTATCTAAGAAATGTGTGACCTCAATTCTTTGCTTATTCTTTAAATGTTGCAGTTTCTCGGAAATTTGCCTCCTCTGAAATATTTAGACTCCAGGGGACTAGTTCCAAATGCCTCATGAAGCTGAAGAACTAGAAAATCTAATCAGTCTATTTGGGATCCACTTTTCAGCATTATCAGTGCCACCACTGACAGCCCACCTGGGTCACAGAGTCCTTATCGTAGGACAAGTCCAAAGTACCTGTACAGGCTTCTTTCATGATCTCCAACATTCCAGGTCCCAGACTCACATCCACATACTCTGTCTCCATTCCTGCATCAGGATCGCTATGCCTGGGGGCTCGAGCAAAAGACTACTTTGCCACACGCTGGGACCAACTCCCTAGTCCTCACTGTTGAGTCTGTCTCCCCTTCCATCTAGAGAGTTCTTCCTTGGGCCTTCGCTGTCCTTCTGTCTCAGCGGGGTTCAAGCGGGACATTCTCAGTGTCCTAGAGAATTTTGTAGGGAAAATTAAGATGAACTCAAAGAGCACCATTTGTCTTCAGTGAAAAACGAGATGTTTTCTGGCATATCATTCTGGATTATCTGTTGGATGGGGCCCTGTGCCTTTTGCTGTCTTAAAGGGATTTTATAACTATTATCTTGAGATAGCTAACAGCAATGTCAATTCTTTTCCACGGATAAAAGCAAATTCTCTCTCTATGAGGACAATTGTTTCCCACTCCTTCAACCAAAGAAGCTAGTTTTGCACCTATTTCTAAATTTATTTTAGGACTCATGATTGACTTACATAAGTGTGGCAATGTGGATTCTCCATTGAACTGATTGTAACTGCTTATGGCTACTTCATTAATTAATGAGTTAAAGTCTTTGATGAGTGTTCAATTTGCATTTGTATAAGGATCTTGATTGGGCTTCCCAGGTGGTTCAATGGTAAAGAATCACCTGCCAAGGCTGAAGCCAAGGGGATCCCTAAATCAGGAAAATCCCCTGGAGAAGGAAACGGCAACCTAATCCAGTATTCTTGCCTCAGAAATCCTATGGACAGAGGAGCCTGGCAGGCCCCAGTCCATGGGGTCACAAGTAGTTGGACACAGCTTAGTGACTGAGCATGCATGCACATACAAGAGTCATAATTACACCATCTTTAAAAAACTGTTCATTTTTTAACAGCTTTTAATATCCTAGATCCTCCCAAGGGTAGGAGGATTTCCCTTTGTCTTTTATCAGAGTCCTGTTACATCCTCCTCCAGTACAATAGGTAGCAACTTTCCTTACCTTCACACCACTAGGAGAAACCACCTACATGATTCTTCCCAGAGCAGAGAAACTCTGCACCAAGATAATTTACTATTTCCATTTGGAAAGCAGCTGGAAGCTCTTACATGGCCACTTCTCTCTCTCAAGTTCCTTCTAACCAGCTGTCTCCCCTACAGGAGGTCACAAACTCATTTTTTACATTTTACATGAACCTGTTCATCTGTATCCTTGTGTCATCTTTCCATCCACCCATTCTAGAGCTTTTGGAGTGAGGATATGTCTTATTCATCTTTATAGTCTCNGTGCAGCGACAGACTCAGCACACCCAAAGTCAATCAGTAACTATGCATACACACTGATTCCTTTCCATTTATTTTCACTGACTTCTTTAATGAACTACAGATAACCCCATAAGTCTTCAGGTAATCACTCAGCTACCAGAACGACTCTCGGTAATGAAACCTGAAATTTTGAGTATAAAAAGCAAAGGACCTTCATTTTCAGTTCTTCATGGAGTCATTCCCAACACGTTAGGCAGTGTTGGTGTAAGGCTTCTAAGAAAACAGCCAGAGAGTAGTTGAGGGAGGTGCCTGAGACTCAGAATTTCAAAATCAGAATTCCTGTCAAGATGTGACAACTCTGGCACAGGGTCAGCAAACAGATGTTCTCAGTTACCAATTGCATGCAACTTTAAGCCCTTACAAAATATAATCAGGTTGCTCTTGAGATGTTTTTCTGTGGCTGAGAATGGCTTTAGCAAGAAAGGTTTGGCTATCTCTCCCACTTACCACTCCCTCCTTCTCATCCAGCAGCCCATCTTGCTCTTGACTCAGAAAGCAAGGAAAAATGAGTAACCAATCCCTTAAGAAGTTCTACAATAGAGAGTATATTATTTAACTTACTATATCACCAACTGTCCTTGGTAACTAAGGCACATACTTATTTATCTGGGTTTTGCTCCTTTCTGAAGCAATCTGGTGTTTGGTAATAAAGATGTTGTAATCAATGGCCTTCCAAATTCTCAGAAACAAAAATTAGATTAATACAATTTAAAAGACTAACCAGGAACAATAAACACCTCACCTAATATTCAAAACATTTGTGTGTGTGTGTGGGTAAAGTCACTTTAGCAGTGTCCAACTCTTTGCCACACTATGAACCACAGCCCACCAGTCTCCTATGACCACGGGATCTCCCAGGCAAGATTAATGGAGTGGCTTGCCATTTTCTTCTCTGGGGGATCTTCCCAACCCAGGGATCAAACACATGCTTCTCGGTCTCCTGCACTGACAGGAGGTTTCTTTACCACTACTGCATAGGTACATCCTTTGGGTAGGCAAAACTACAACTTGAAAAGAATTATGAAAAATAAAGACAGGTTTGTACAGTGGTTAGGCTGTGCAGAGACCTCACTTGCTCCTTCCACCTCTCCCTCCCACTTCCTTCTTTCCTCTCCCAGCAACTCCCTCAACCTCGCCAAAATAATCCAATGATAGTAAAAGCAAATTCAAAAGCAGCCCCATTACCATAAAATGACAACCTGGAGCCTCAGCGTCAGCAGGGTGCTGACCAGCCTACAGTATGGTCAGAAGAAGAGGCTGGAGGAGCAGAAGGAAAGAGGGCAGTAAGCTTGACATGGGCAGGAAGGCAGAGGTGTCCACCTACCGCTCATCATCTCCCACTGCCTGGCCTGACAGTGCTCAGTAACTATTTATTACCTAAGTGAATATAAGAAAGGCAAAGGAATGGAAGAAGACAAGGCAGGAAACAAGGCTGGTGGCAGGATAACAGTAAAACTCAGGTATTCTGGTTCATAGTCCAGTGAATACTCTTTTCATTCATCGACAATTAAAAGTATTCATCACAACAATGTTTTGAGAGCTGAATAAGGAGAAAAAAGTGAGTATCAATTAAATACAAAAGGGAAAAAAATAAAAACAGATCCCATTCATTCTATTTGTTATTTAAGTCAAAAAGACGAAATATGCAAGTACACACACACACATCCCAGGAAACAAAAACTTGTGAAAGCCACTCTATGAATGCTTCTCCACTTATCTCTCATCATACCATTTATGACAGTGGAAAACAGCATTAAAGCCCAAGTATTAAGAACTATAAATAATCTACTCTGTACAACTGAAAAGAAGCTATGCTTCCAGCAGAGTGATCCGGGGTAGAGTTTAAGGCATTAGATAAATGAGTGTAATAAACTACCAGAGGACCCTGCCCCGACTTACTGGTTACCTTTTCTTCCAGTTTGGTTGCATAGGCTGGGTCCTATTACTTAATTTGTGAACACTCTACCATAGGTATTTAGTGTTTAACTATAATTACAACACTAGCTTCTGCTTATCACTCAGTTAAAAGATTAGGAGAAAGAAAATAAGACTTTAGGGTCTGAAAGTCTTTTTTTTAAGATGGGAAAAAAAAAAACTTCTTATCTAATAAAAAAAAAGGAACAAAAAATAAAACCAGATTTTATCGGTCAGCCTTGCTTCAGTATCAAAACAATCCTCAAATCTCAGAGGGCACATTATACGTTTTTTTTCCTATTCACATGACATGTCAGCTGTAGGGTGGCTGTGGCTGCCCCAGGCTGTAGCTTTTGCTCCATGTCTTCTCACAGTTCAGTTCAATTCAGTTGCTCAGTCGTGTCTGACTCTTTGCAACCCCATGGAATGAAGCACTCCAGGCTTCCCTGTCCATCACCAACTCCTGGAGCTTGCTCAAACTCATGTCCATTGAGTTGGGGATGCCATCCAACCATCTCATCCTCTCATCCCCTTCTCCTCCTGCCTTTAGCCTTTCCCAGCACCAGGGTCTTTTCTAATGAGTCAGTTCTTCACATCAGGTGGCCAAAGTATTGGAGCTTCATGTTCAGCATCAGTCCTTCCAATGAATATTCAAGACTGATTTCCTTTAGGATTGACTGGTTTGACCTCATTGCAGGCCAAGGGACTCTCAAGAGTCTTCTCCGACACCACAGCTCAAAAGCTTCAATTCTTCAGCACTCAGCTTTCTTTATGTTCCAATTCTCACACCCATACTGGACTACTGGAAAAAACCATAGCTTTGACTCTAAGACACAATCAGAAGGAAAAGACCTTACCTAAGACATGCCATTCTCAAGGGAAAAGGCAGAAGCTAGAGGGCTGATAGAAACCTGTTATGCCCCTCCCTGGTAGCTTTGTTCAGAACTAGAACATTGTTACTTTCACATACATTCAGTGACCAAGCTAAGTCATGACGCCAAACACGGCTATGGGGCAGGCAGCAAAGTATAACAGATCATCTTACAGGGAAAGGTGCAGAACTGATAATTATGGTATAATTTATCACACAGATCTTCCAACTTGCATGCCAAATGCTTTTCTCCCCATTGTTGGTAAGTCTGAGCAAAAGTGCAAACTCAAAGCCATTAAGGAAAGAAAAAATGAATAATTCCAGGCTTGAAGAAGATTCTGAGAATATGATGACATGAACTCACCCCCTTTTAACCCCATTCTATTTTCAATCTATCTGCTGCAACAACAGGTATAGGCCTGGAACCTGCAGACAGCTAAATGAAATTGAGGGCTTGGATCCCTCAGAGAGTAGAGGAGGGAACTAGAAAATGTTGCCTTTTTTTTTCCTTCCCCCCGAGCCGGGCCTAGTGCCTGGGGACCAGCCTCTTGGAACAAGCCTGGAACAAAGATGGTAAATTAACGCTACTAGAAAAACCCTGGTCCATGGAGATCTGATGATCCTGGGACAGGAAGAAGACATGTCTCAAGTAGAGGCCAAGACCAGAACTAGACGCTGATGAGCTTTCAACAAAGATATGACCACATATAAGCAGGCTGAGCACCTGAAAAGGCAGTGACTGGTCAGGACAAAGGGGGCAAACCCACAATTAAACAGAGCTGCTTGAAGTGAGAGAGGTCAATATGGGTCAGAAAAATAAGAAGAACTGAGGGAGATTTAACCACAGCATAGAGAAGTCTTCCTGCATCTAAAAACTAGAGTTTCCAAATAAACCATACAGTATATAAACTGAAGGAAAGAATTAACTGTGGCAAAGGTCCAAATTTGTGGCCTGGAAAGTCAAATGGAAAAAAAATAGCTCAAAGTAGCAAAACAGAAATCATGATAGAAAAGATAAGAGATCTGGAAGACAGATTTAATGCGAAGAACAGCAGTTCTAGCAGAAGAAATATGAACAGATAGAGAAGAGACAATAACAGAATAAATAGCAGAAGAAAATTTGCTTAGACCAAAAAAAAGACCTTAATCTTCAGATTCAGAGAGCTCACTTTACCCTAGACACAAATCTAGGCATAACTGTAAATTCCTGAACTATTTCAGGAATTTAAGAAAGGAAAAAAAAAAAAATTGAAGCCTGCAGGTAACAAGAACTTAAAGAGGAGAGAATTCAGAGAGGCATTTGACTTCTCATGTGCAATGTAGGAAGTTACACCAATAACTCTAACACAACTAGTGAAAGGAAAACAGCGATGCCCAAACACCACATCTAGCAGGTGAAACAGATGGGTGGATACATCAGCCTCATATAGGAAAATATCTGTGCAAGAATTCTGACTGAGAGATGAGAACAAAGACCCTTTAAGGGAGGACACCAGAAAGAGCAAGAAAACGCTTTGTTCTTGCACTTGCTTCCTCTCCCTATATCCAGTTTCATGTATCTGTATTAACTCCGCTGACTCGACTAACCATAAGAAAGACAAGCAGTGCAAAGGACAACTGGAAATCTAATTCTAGGAAGCTATCAATTATATGGCACATCTTAATTTCAAAGGTGCTAAAAAAATTGCTTTTTAGAATTATGAAATAGGAAAGTGTTATATACAGTTTAGTCCAAGTTAGTAATTATTAACTGTCTGGCAGCATGTAATAAATTCTAGATCAGAATTCTTGAAACAAAACATACATAGAGCAAAGCAGTATCCACTAACCACTGAACTAATAGTATTAAACTGTCTCAGGAAAATCCAGGAGGTAAGAGAGGGACTACAAATAGGAGTAAAAGCATCCTACAGATCCCAGCTAGGTATGAGTTAGGCAGAAGAGTAAAGTATTCTCAAGTTCTTACTTTACTGAGAGTGGGGCGTGGAAAAGGCATAAAACTGAGCAAGTCATACTGAAGTCAAGTTGTGGAGGAGAAATTACTAGTGTCTTATGTTCAAATAACACTAAGTAAATATTTCTAATGATGAGTACAGAAAAGGTAATTACTCATGGCATGGAAATGTGTAGGAAAATTTTAAACAAGAACCACCACCCAAAAAAAAAAGAGTATAAAATAACTTGATCAAACCAGCAAAAATAAAAAGGAAATAAAGAAACCAAAAGTTAAAATGCATAATTAAGCAAGTTAAAAGAAAAATTATTTATACAACAGGTGAAGAAAAGAAAATTATTCCATTATAAGATCCAGTTATATTCTGTTAAAAATAAAATTATGAAGAAACACTTAAAAAGACAGGCACAGAAATTAGGTTTAGAAAGTTAAAATGACTAAATGGCATGTTTTTAAGTGTCATTATGTAATGATACAAGCCATGATTTATGAACAGTCCATGTCATAAACCTATACCCAACCAAAACCTTAGCAATTAAATGAACAAAAACTGAAACTAGATAATACTGCCATCAGCCAAGAGTATTAGTCAACATTCCTTAAAGGTTGTGAACAGAGTAAGACAAGAAAATAAACTAACCAATAGGAGCACAAGAGGAGAGGAAAGGAGAAGGAAAAAGAATCCTTCTTACTTCACACCACAGAAAACCCAAAAGTTTCTAGTAAAACGGTTCTAGGTTTAATCAGAAAATTGGGAAATATGGCTGGTTATCAAGAAACTTACCAAGTCAATACCTTTTAAAACTGTTTTATCCGTAAGCTCCTAAAAAGAAAAAAGTGGGGTGGGGGTGGTGACCATTCACAATAGTAAAAAAACCTAAAGATAAATTCAAAAGGTATATGAGGACTTCCCTGGTGGGGCAGCAGACAGGAATCTGCCTAGCAATGCAGGAGGCACAGGTTCAATCCCCGGTCTGAGAAGACTCCACATATCAGAAGAAGCCAGGCCCATGGGGCAGCCCAGCCCATGTGCCACAGTTACTGAAGCCCACGTACTCTAGGGCCCACAAGCCACATCAACTGAGCCTATGTGTCGCAACTAGTGAAGTCCATGTACCCTAGAGCCTACCGGCCACAACTACTGGGCCTGTGTGCTGCAGCTACTGAAGCCCTCTCACCTCGAGCCCATGCTCCACAACAGGGGAGGCCACCGCAATGAGAAACCCACTCACCACAACAAGGAGAAGGCCCCATTCGCTCCAACTAGACAAAGTCTGCACAAAAGAACACACACACAGCATAGCCAAAAAACTGATCTATACTTATGAACACAACTACAGAATGATTATCAGAAGAGATCAAATAAGGTCTGGAAAAAATGTGGAGACTATACTGCATTCTTCTCAGTTTTCCCAAGCTTAATACATATATACTGAACATAACTTTCAGTTATACAGCAATCTTTTAAAAATTGTATATTGATCTTAACATTTATATGGAAGAAAATACATACATGCACAGCCAAGAGTATTTTGAAAAACAAGAGCAAGGGGTGGGTGAGGGGGAGCAGAATTCATGTTCGTATATCAGTTCAGTTCAGTCGCTCAGTCGTGTCCGATTCTTTGCAACCCCATGAATCACAGCACACCAGGCCTCCCTGTCCATCACCATTTCCCAGAGTTCACTCAGACTCACGTTCATCGAGCCCGTGATGCCATCCAGCCATCTCAATCTCTGTCGTCCCCTTCTCCTCCTGCCCCCAATCCCTCCCAGCATCAGAGTCTTTTCCAATGAGTCAACTCTTTGCATGAGGTGGCCAAAGTACTGGAGTTTCACCTTTAGCATCATTCCTTCCATAGAAATCCCAGGGCTGATCTCCTTCAGAATGGACAGGTTGGATCTCCTTGCAGTCCAAGGGACTCTCAAGAGTCTTCTCCAACACCACACTTCAAAAGCATCAATTCTTNGAGTCAACTCTTCGCATGAGCTTTAGCATCATTCCTTCCAAAGAAATCCCAGGGTTGATCTTCAGAATGGACTGGTTGGATCTCCTTGCAGTCCAAGGGACTCTCAAGAGTCTTCTCCAACACCACACTTCAAAAGCATCAATTCTTCGGTGCTCAGCCTTCTTCACAGTCCAACTCTCACATCCATACATGACCACAGGAAAAACCATAGCCTTGACTAGACGGACCTTAGTCAGCAAAGTAATGTCTCTGCTTTTGAATATACTATCTAGGTTGGACATAACTTTTATTCCAAGGAGTGTCTTTTGATTTCATAGCTGCAGTAACCACACTAGAGTCCCAGTGCAAGGAACCTTTGCAAATTTCAGATGGAATTCCTCAAAGTCTAATGCCATCATTCCATTCCTTTAAATGTATTTAATAAATAGTGACTATTATCTATGTCATCTTAACCTCTCAACATTAACTGGTATTATTATCCCTATTTATATGAAGACAGACGGCCTTAGAACTGTTACAGTAACGACACTACTTGTAAAGACAGGAGACAACTCAGGCCTGATTCCAAATTCTGTGCTTTTCTCAACAAACTGTGCTGCTGGGGTGACAAACCTTTGATATCATGTGTTAGATCTGCCTTTTTCTTTTACACGTATCTATTATTTTTTATTTTAATTGGAGGTTAATTACTTTACAATATTGTCATGGTTTTTGCCATACATTGACATGAATCAGCCATGGGTGTACATCTGTTCCCCATCCTGAAGCTCCCCTATTCTTTAAAGTCAGAATCACATTAGAAATCAGGATAAGTGTATATTGAAGAGGAAGAAGGAGACGAGAACAAATTTTTCTTGAGCTCTTTGTTCTAATTAACCCATACTATTAGAGACTTCCTGCTGGCTCAGTGGTGAAGAATCTGCCTGCAAAGCAAGAGCTGCAAGTTCAAACCCTGAGTCGGGAAGAAACCCTGAAGAAGGAAATGGCAACCCACTCCAGGATTGTTGCTTGGGAAATCCCATGGACAGAGGAGCCTGGCAGGCTATATAGTCCATTGGATCCCAAAAGAGTTGGACATGGCTTAGTGACTAAACAATAATAACAACTCATACTATTATTTATGGTGCCAAATACATCCGTGCAAATAATGCATGTTTACTGTAGAAGTTTTAGAAGTTCAGATAAGCTTGGAAAAAAAAAAAAACTAAATAAAATTCAGCTGCAATCCAACTACCCACATGCCTCTAGTTTCACTTGACCTCAGCAATACTAAGCAGAACGTGACAGTATGGTTCTATTTAACATCTCTCCTGCCTTCACACACACGGGAATTTTGGTGTAGAAAGTGCTACAAACACCAGATGAGGCTAACAGTATCTTTGGACTTCCTGGGTAGCTCATCTGGTAAAGAATCTGTCGATCTCTGGGTTGGGAAGATCCCATGGAAGAGGGCATGGCAACTCACTCCAATATTCTTGCCTGGAGAATCGCCATAGACAGAGGAGCCTGGTGGGTTACAGTTGATGGGGTCACAAAGAGTCAGACATGACTAAGCGACTAAGCACAGCACAGCACAACAGCATCTTTAGGCCTTTGACAATAATCACTGCTATATCATAGTTTTAATATTCATAAAACACTTGCATTTGCATGATGTAAAGTTGAGAAATTTGAGCAAGTTTTTTTTTTTTTTCCTTTAAAAGACTCAGTATAGGGAGATAATCCCATCCTCACTGAAAACATTAAACACCATACTAAAAAAAATCTGCAGTACACAATCATTAGCAGTGTATTTCGAAGATGAGATGATTGTAATGACCACATTGCAGGAGTATAGCAGTTAATAGACCTGGATTTAAATCTTGGTTGTACTATCTATTTCATAACCTTGGTCAAGAGATTCAATCTTTGTGGGACTCAATTTGATGGCTTAGTGGTAAAGAATCTCCCTGCCAATGCAGGAGATGCAGGACACTCGGGTTTGATACCTGGGTTGGGGAGATCCCCTGGAGAAGGAATTGGCAATTCACTCCAGTTATCTTTTCCTGGGAAATCCCATGGACAGAAGAGCCTGGTGGGTTAGTCTATGGGGTTGCAAAAAGAGTCTGACACGACTTAGCAGCTAAATAAAACATACAGCTTAGCATAATATCTTGTATAAAGTCCTTGTAAAAGGAACTTTTAATAAAATCTTAAAATTTTGATTTTAAACTTTAATGTTTCAATATTTTTCTTTAAAAACATATTTTCTAAGATAGGAAATAACATTGTTTCTTCATCAAAGACTAGCTTTAAGAGCATTGCTACCTTTACTAAGAATTAGGCTGTTTTTAAAGATACAGGAATGAGTACCATGATGATGAACGACAAAAACACTATTCCAGGACTTTGTTGGGTACTTGGTGCTGTACAGAATTTTTATTCGTTCCTAATCAGTAACTTTTATCATTTTCCAAATTTACCTCCCCATCTCTCCCCTCTCAGCAGTGCAGAATAAAGACCATTATTGATGAGCTTCCTATGTACCCTTAAAAATCTTTGCCTCTCATCATGAAAAGGACAATTAGATAATTCAGTCAACTATATGACATCCTGTGAAAATATTAACAACAGGTCTGCTACCATTCCCCAACACCCACACCCAGCTTCCTTTCTCTAGCAGCTATCCTGCTCTCAAAGTTTGGCTTTTCTTCTCCAGCCCATGGGATGTAAAGGGCAGCAATCAGCACTGGTAAGCAGTGGTCTAACTGTAGAGCAAGGGGGTGGCTGCCGGTCTTTGCAGCATTTTGTCTGCAGTTAGTCTGCACAAGAATAATTAAGAGTTGTGTTGTTTTGGTTTGGGCTATTTTACTTCATTCTTTCTCTATTTCCCTGGTTAACTACGACTAGATGTATGTATCAAAACCTTAATATATGATTACTTTAAAATTAAGAATAACAATTCTAGAGGAAAAAATCAGAGATGTACATTGTTCATTTATTAAAATAAGTTAAATACAGAATTACATAAATAATGATACAGACATGAAATATTCAGCAGCCACTATAAATAACTTTGTAAAAGATTATTTATTGAAACAAATAATACAAAGAAGTGAGCTACAAAACAGTATGGGTAATATTTCATTTTTGTGAAGAAAAATGAAAATACATGCATGGAAAAACTACTAGGACATACATAAAAATATCATTGTTAACTTTGAGCTGTGGAATAAATTGTTCTTTCTTTGTACTTTTTGGTCTTTCTCTAAAGTTTCTATATTAAGGTTGTATTAATTTTGTAAATAGAAAAAAGCAAAATGGATTCTGATTTAATGAGGCAAAGAAGGAAGGTGCCAGCACTCTGGGGAACATCTACATTTATGGTATTTGAATGAGAAAGAAGATGTTAAGTCTAGCATCTTAGACTTACACTTTTTAGGAACTGATTTTTCTTTTCTTTTGCTGGTTTCTATCTATTTTAGCTTTCTGGCTGCCTATCTGTATAATAATAACCTAACTCAGCCTTAAGCATCTAGGTTAAAATAAAACAAAAAGACAGAAATTTTTTATAAAACAAACTGTCAAACTAATATTTTTTTAGTCCCAGTGGTCTCATGAAAAAAATGTTGGCTGTAGACATAACAGAATCTTTTACATCTTAGCGGTCCTTTAGTTTAATACAGTGGAGGTAAGAAATCTTCCTGGATAAAGAGGTACTTCTGGAAATTGTATTCATCTTTTCAGACTAAAGTAGTACCATTTGTAGGACTTCTCCAGTAGCTCAGTTGGTAGAAAATCCACCTGCAATGGAAGAATGGAGACCCTGGTTCGATTCCTGGGTTGGGAAGATCCCCTGGAGAAGTGACAGGCTACCCAGTCCAGTATTCTTGGGCTCAGTTGGTAAAGAATCAGCCCTCGATGTGGGAGACCTGGGTTCAATCCCTGGGTTCGATCCCTGGGTTGGGAAAACCCCTGCAGGAGGGCATGGCAACCCACTCCAGTATTCTTGCCTGGAGAATCCCAGGAGCCAGGGGGCACTACAGTCCATGGGGTCGCAAAGAGTGAATCACGACTGAGGACCTTCACAGTACAATTTGTAAATGCTTCTGTAAACACTGTTTCTATAACATTCAAAGAGTCCTTCCCAGTTTACTCTAGAGGGTTTAGGAGTAATCCCAGAAATGACTGAGCTAATCCATCCCACAATTTTGGCCACTGTCCCAAGAGCAGGGTTATCAAATAAAACGTCTCATACAGAGGCCTTGACATACAATTCCTACACACACTACTAACAAATAGCCATGATAATATAGTGCTGCATGAAACTAAAACAAAAAACAGCATTCACATGCTTTAAATGCATTCACAAAAAAAACAAGTAAGACATAAAAACATTATCTGTAAAAGAATTACATGTATTAGGCAACAGGGAATTACACAAACTGGAAAGACTAAAGAATTTATAGGAATTTATAGTGAAAACAAAATCTAAAGGTTTAAGAGTGCATTGTGAAGGGACTTTATTTCTAGATTTTACCAACAACAACTATCGGAGTATAGCTTATTTGAATATACTTTTGAGAAGCACCTGCTTTGAAAGAGACTTCCCACCTGGTCAAGGTATTTGTAACAAATTACTTAGGAAGCAAGATTAGTTTGAAGATCTGACTGCAGGTATTTCTCATATAATTGAACTGATATAGCTGTGGAAACCCTACAGACTTTAAAATTTGAGATTAAGTGATCCTGAAGTAAACTTCAAAGCACTGTCTGCAACCAAAGGAATGAGGGAATACTAAAAAATGGGCATCTAGCTTAACCAAGGCCAAAAATACCACTGTGAAAAGTGGAGCCCAAGGAAATACAAGCTCCTAACAGCAGAGATGTTTGTGTTTTGTTCCCTGCTGCACTCTAGAATCTAGAACAGCTCCTCCTCCATGACAGACACTCAGTATTTTCATTAATGAAAAGCCAGGGACCCCTCCTGGCATGTATGAGGAATCAATCCAAATTCACTTCTTGTATCCAAATTCACTTCTTGTATCCATACTTAATAATCTCCCAACTGGAGAAGCTGTAACTGTGTGACTAACATATTAGTGAGCTAACTGTACTATACTGCATATTTTTGAGTGAGATGAGTGATGAAAAATTATGGTTTTTACTTTTGAGAAGCCCAGATCTCAGTAATTTTGAAATTGGTATGCCTGTTACTAAAATAGGATATGACAGTATTATGGAGACGCAACATTTCATGTATTTCCATCTTCTTAAAACCCTCTGAACGCAGTAAGGAAAACCAGTGCTGAAGTAGAAGTGCTGCTTCCCCTAGACACTGGTGCATCGCCTAAGACACTTGTGCCGGCATCTGCCGGGCAGTGCTAACAAATGCAAGACATTAATCATCTGCTCGGTGTTCCCACCTTGTCCATCCAGCTTCAAATATAACCACGTTGAGCTACATGAGTCAGCATCTGGTCCCTTCAAAAGTCAGTTCATCACTTCTAAAGCAAAAAGGAAAAAGTTCGCACTTCAGAGCCCTGAATCACTGCCAGAAGTATCCATGGCGCATCAAGGTTTCAGACTCCCTAAAGATCTTTAGCTCCCTGGATACCAAAGTAAAGACAGATCTGAAAGCTACAAAAATAAAAAACAAACAGGTGGGTGGTCATATACAGGACTGCAACCCCAAGCAATATAAATGGTATTTGTTCCCACCGTGGATTAACTGCTTTGAAGGATCAAAATACAAAATCCAGCAACATTCAACATTTAAGACAGTTTTCTTAAATTAAAAAAAAAAAAGGACTAAAAAATGTGAGTAAGTCAAACTTTTATTTTTCAGAAGCAAAAAGGACAAGTGGTGACTTGCCTTTGGAAAAGACATTAATATCAGGGTAACCAACTATCTATCTCATAGAGACAGCAGCCTAAGAAAGACTCGATTATCATACAGCTCTCAAACAAGTTTTATTCAATAAATCTCAGAACAATATGTTTTTAAGGAAAACCAACAAAACAAAAACATCGACATCAACAAAAAATTAAAAAGAATCCATAAAGTGGTATTTGAAGAAAGAAAAATCTGGAAGTCTTATATATTGAGAGTTCTCTATTAAAATCAAGGAGGCCCAAATCCTAAAACAGAAAAGAAAAAAAAAATGTTAAAACACAATCTTTTAAAAGAATCCAATGAGGTTTTTATAGATGCACATTTTAATGCTTCAGTTATTCAAGACATTTTTTCTTACACTGGGAGCACTTCTGTAAGTACTGCTGGAAATTATATAAACGACAGTGCAGAGATATGCCTTCTCAATGGGCCCTTCAAGTTTTAAATTTGGGTCTGGAATCTCAATTAAATGTTTTTATAACAGGCTGCAGAAAATGGTATTGTTTTTCAAATTACATTTGCTTGCTTTTTACACATTATAACTTTAAAACGGTCTATATACTTTTAAAAAGAGAAACAACAACTTACATGTGAAAATAAGGTTATGTGAAATGACACAATCCTTCTCATAAAGTAGGAGTAACAATTTCCAAAGTGAAAATACTTAAAACAAAATGAAGTAGTCAGTGGGGGCTGGGGTGGGAAGTGGAGAACCACCAGGGAAGGCACAGAAGGCCTAGGTTCTAGATTCAGCGTGTACTGATTAGCTGTCTATCTTAGTCTCAGCTTCCTTAGGTCTCAATTTCCTCCCTGGAAAGAAGAGGCAGATGGCTGTCTATGCTTTGTTTCAATTTTAAACCCAAAGGCTCTTATACTTTACAAGGAAAGATCTGTCACTGTTCAATCTTCAGGACAATAACTAGAAAGCATATCCCATCATTTTATTGGGAGAAAAGAAAAAAATCTACCCTAAGGGCAAAATTATACTTCATATCCTATTTATACATGAAACACAGAAAGTGAATGATTATTCTCTTCCTGGCCTCTAGAAGCTCTCTCTGAAACAGAGTCAACTGAAAATCCTAGGATTGTGACTGCACCAAAACATCCAGCCTGTGTTTCTCTCTGCCTTCACTGAAAGCTGCTAGACAGTTCTAAGGTTGACAATTTTTGTGGGCAGGATCAAACTTCAGGTTAAAATAAGTACTTGTAGTAGTTTCAGGGTTGAAACTCTATCAGCCTTCAGGTTTAGGAAAGGAGAGGAGAAGAATGAAGTTTAAAGATCATACTGATCCTGAGGAGGACGGACAGTAGAAAAAATATACTTTATTATCTATAACACATACTTTCATTATAACCATTATATAAACCTTTGTGCTTTCTGCTTTGATGCTATTTTTTTCTTGTGAACTTTGTCCTTTAACTATATTCACTACAAAGAAGCAATATGAATTGTGAACTGCAAGAGCTATGTGCATATACAAAAATGCTTTATAGAGAGTTAAACCTGCATTTCCTGAAAAGCAAAAATACAGGTTTACAACACTAGATGATCTCCTAAATCTCCCCGGGTTCTCAAATTCTCATAATTTTATACAGATAAGTAAGATTACATACACATATCACTTACTGTTTCTTTTAAACAGTATTCATGGATATGACTGTGTTTTCCTAAATGTCTCATTGGTAATACTCAGTCTTGTAAGTCTGGTTCCATAGTAATCTATAATGTAACTACTTCCATCTGAAGGTCCAACAATCTAGAAGAGAAAATTTGCAAATTACCCATTTTACAGAAGATCCTTAAAAAATATTTTGAGTTTACTTCTCTCAGGTGTTAATAAAATTACTTCAGTAGCACCAGAAATATAACTCAAACTCACTCAAGCAAAAAAAGTAATTTAGTAGCTGATGCAGCTGAAAAGGGGACTATGGAAGCTCACAGGATTAAGAGAGCTAGGGGAACTAAGGCCTCAAGAACTGAAATGCCACACACATGAGGCCCTTGGTTTGGCCTCCCTGGGTTTATTCCGCAGACATGTGCTCCCAATTGGTTGCCAACTTCTAAATACATATCTTGGCAGTTTCCAATAGAATGTAAAATTTTCTTCCTCAGTACATATACATCAATTTCAGGGAAGAACTTTGACGGATGCACCTGGTTTTTATGCCTGTTGCTGAAAAATTACTATATCCAAGGAAATCTGGGAGATGATGTAATATGACTGACAGTCTACCAGAACCACATGGAATGGAAAAGGAAGAAATAAACTCACACACACACACACACACTCACTCACTCATCCTAACAGTCTTGTCCATTTAATCACATTTGTGACAGTCCACTTAACATGACCTCTACAACTTATCCTTTAAGATAATAATCTTCAAACTGCAGCCTTAGGGTTACACAGGGATTTACAAAGGAATATGCAGGCCCAGATAGCTGCAAGGGAATCCATTTTGAGATCCTTAATTCACATAAATACTCTTTGTGAAAATGATCCACCTATCACACTAGAATAAAAGCATCATGCTAGGTCCCAAGCCCACTTCCCTTTCCCTGTGGTCCTTTCTCCAACTTGACAACAGTAAAGCATACCTCCCCCATCAAAATACACTGAGTCTCATGATGGCATACTGCCTTAAGGTATAAAAATCTCTGATGTGTCAAAGAAGGGGATAATTCAAAATATTGGAGTCAGGGATGTCTTTTAATCAAGAGTCCAAAAATACTCTCTGTCACTTGTTTAAAAGATACATTCCTAGTAAAATTTGACTTTTTTTTAGCTTACAAATGATTGGCTAATATCTGTAAAATGCTTATGCTATTTTGATCAAACTGTATATCAATAATTACATTAAGTGGATATTTTAAATTCTATGCTATTTGTATTCTGTGGATACATTTTAAAATGGATGTAACAGTTTTATTTAAATATGTCAATATTTGCAAACTAGAAATTATATCCTTTGCAACTTTTTAAGCTTATGATGGAAAACTGAAATGTCAACTTGAAACGTGAGGATAGGGGTTTCTTAAGAAAAAAAATTCTTTTAGGGGTTATGCAACTGGAGTTTGAAGAACACAACACCACTATAGAGCATTCATCATTTTAAAGATAATTTAGTTCTAAAGGCTATTCAACAAATAGTTAATTTCTGCAGTCCACGCACCATGCTAGACATTATACACAGAACAGTGAAGAAGACAATCTGCCAACAGGGAGTTTATTCTAGTGAACTATAAATGTTAATATTCAAATACTACTAGATACCTTGCTAGGTACTATCATGTACTTCAACTTCCTCCAAAGATCAAATTGCTTTGTCTTGACATTTATGAATGTGATTAATGAATTTAAATAAAAATTAAAACATCTTCAATGGCAAAGTCACAGAGGAAACTAGTATGTGTATTAAGCAAAGAAAGAAAAGAATGGGTGACTAGAATTTACAACATGTTTTGAGACTCTACAAAAGAAACAAAGAAAAAGGAAAGCCTAGCAAGTGGAATAGGCTAAATCATGTGGTTAAAAACTGGCCTAACCTGGAATATCTGCGTAGATTGGAACAAGACCTTTGCCCTATTATCTTTTTCTTCCTATGCCATCTCCTCTGACATTCTCACTTCTGTCAAAAAAAAAAAAAAAGGATTTCAAAAGTTGAAAATAAGGAAAAAAGATGATTGGATAGCCTTTTGTTATCATGCATTTCTAATAAGCCTGCCCACGGCTCACTTAACTTTCTCAGGAAATATAACTATTTAACTAAAAATTGATTAGGGCCCAGATGTTTTATAGTCTTGGCAAATTAGCAGTTAACATATAGAAGAGTGATATATTGTCTTGGTCTTTTGTTCCCCCTGTCCTGTAGATAAGTTAGCCCTAAAGATTACAGCTTTATTACCTGGTAATACATGGTATATACATTTTGTATATAATTTAGCAATCTTATTATNCCACAATCACAGAAAACTAACCAATCTGATCACATGGACCACAGTCCTGTCAAACTCAATGAAACTATGAGCCATGCAGTGTAGGGCCACCCAAGAAATACAGGTCATGGTGGAGAGTTCTGACAAAAATTGGTCCGCTTGAGAAGGGAATGGCAAACCACTTCAGTATTCTTGCCTTGAGAACCTCCATGAACATCATGAAAAAGCAAAAATATAGGACACTGAAAGATGAACTCCCCAGGTTGGTAGGTGCCCAATATGCTACTGGAGATCAATGGAGAACTAACTCCAGAAATAATGAAGAGATGGAACCAAAGCAAACAACACCCAGTTGTGGATGTGACTATTGATGGAAGTAAAGTCCAGTGGTGTAAAGAGCAATATTGCACAGGAATCTGAAATTTTAGGTATTTGAATCAAGGCAAATTGGAAGTGGTCAAACAGGAGATGGCAAGAGTGAACAGCAACATTTTAGGAATCATCAAACTAAAATGGACTGGAGTTAGTGAATTTAACTCAGATGACCATTATATTTACCACTGTGGGTAAAAATCCCTTAGAAGAAATGGAGTAGCCATCATAGTCAGCAAGAGAGTCCAAAATTCAGTACTTAGATGAAATCTCAAAAACTGCAGAATGATCTTTATCATTTCCAAATCAAACCATTCAATATCACAGCAATCCAAGTTGATGCCCTGACCAATAATGGTGAAGAAGCTGAAGTTGAACAGTTCTATGAAGGCCTACATGACCTCCTAGAACTAATACCCAAAAATGGTGTCCTTTTCATTATAGGGGACTGGAATGCAAAAGTAGTAAGTCAAGAAATACCTGAAGTAACAGGAAAATTTGACCTTGGAGTACAAAATGAAGCAGGGCAAAGTCTAACAGAGTCTTGCCAAGAGAACACACTGGTCATAGCAAACAGATTCTTCCAACAACACAAGACTCTACATATGGACATCACCAGATGGTCAATACCAAAATCAGATTGATTATATTCTTTGCAGCCAAAGATGGAGAAGCTCTACAAGTCAGCAAAAACAAAACCAGAAGCTCAGTGCATGAACCTCTTATGGCCAAATTCAGACTTCAATCAAAGAAAATAGGGAAAACCACTAGAACATTCAAGTATGACCTAAATCAAATCCCTTATGATTATACAGTGGAAGTGAAAAATATATTCAAGGTATTAGATCTGATAGACAGAGTACCTGAAGAACTATGGAAATAGGTTCATGACATCGTACAGGAGGCAGTGTTCAAGACTATCCCCAAGAAAAAGCAATGCAAAAAGGCAAAATGGTTGTCTGAGGAGGCCTTACAAACAGCTATGAAAAGAAGAGAAGCAAAAGGCATAGAAGAAAAGGGAATATATACCCATTTGAATGCAGAATTCCAAAGAATAGCAAGGAAAGATAAGAAAGCCTTCCTACATGATCAGAGCAAAGAAATAGAGGAAAACAATTAAATGGGAAAGACTAGAGATCTCTTCAAGAGAATTAAAGATACCAAGGGAAATTTTCAAATAGAAATGAGCACAATAAAAGACAGAAACGGTATGGACCTAACAGAAGCAAAAGATATTAAGACAAGGTGGCAAGAATACACAGAAGAACTACACAAAAAAGATCTTCACAACCTAGATAATCACAATGGTGTAATTAACCACCTAGAGCCAGACATCCTGGAACATGAAGTCCAGTAGGCCTTAGGAAGCATCACTATGAACAAAGATAGTGGAGATAATGGAATTGTGAGTTGTTTCAAATCAAAAAAGAAGATGCTGTGAAAGTGCTGCACTCAATATCCCAGCAAATTTGGAAAACTCAGCAGTGGCCACAGTACTGGAGAAGGTCAGTCTTCATTCCAATCACAAATAAAGGCAATGCCAGAGAATGCTCAAACTACTGCATAATTGCACTCATCTCACATGCCAGTAAAGTAATCCTTAAAATTCTCCAAGTCAGGCTACAGCAATATGTGAACTCTGAACTTTCTGATGTTCAAGCTGGATTTAGAAAGGTAGAGGAACCAGAGATCAAATTGCCAAAATCTGCTGGATCATGGAAAAAGCAAGAGAGTTCCAGAAACACATCTACTTCTGCTTTATTGACAAGCCAAAGCCTTCGACTGTGTGGATTCAGCAGACTGTGGAGAATTCTTCAAAAGATGGGAATACCAGACCACCTGACCTGCCTCCTGAAAAATCTGTATGCAAGTCAAGAATCAACAGTTAGAACTGGACATGGGACAACAGACTGGTTCCAAATCAGGAAAGGAATATGTCAAGGCTGTGTAATGTCACCCTGATTATTTAACTTATATGCAGAGTACATCATGCAAAATGCCACGCTGGGTGAAGCACAAGACTACCTGGATAAATATCAATAACATCAGATATGCAGATGACACCTCCCTTATGGCAGAAAGCAAAGAGGAACTAAAGAGCCTCTTGATGAAAGTGAAAGAAGAGAGTGAAAATGTTGCTTGAAACTCAATATTCAGAAAACTAAGATCATGGCATCCAGTCCCATCACTTCATGGCAAATAATGGGGAAACAATGGTAACAGTGGCAGATTTTATTTGGGGGGAGGGGTCCAAAATCACTGCAGATGGTGACTGAAGCCACAAAATTGAAATATGCTTGCTCCTTGGAAGAAAAGCTATGACCAACCTAGACAGCATTTTAAAAAGGAGAAACATTACTTTACCAACCAATGTCTAGTCAAAGCTATTTTTTTTTCTAGTAGTCATGTATGGATGTGAGAGTTGGACTATAAAGAAAGCTAAGCACTGAAGAATTGATGATTTTGAACTGTGGTTTTGGAGAAGTCTCTGCTGCTGCTGCTGCTGCTAAGTCACTGTAGTCGTGTCTGACTCTGTGCAACCCCATAGATGGCAGCCTACCAGCCTCATCTGTCCCTGTGTTTCTCCAGGCAAGAATACTGGAATGGTTTGCCATTTCCTTTTCCAAAGCATGCATGCATGCTATGTCGCTTCAGTCATGTCAGACGCTATGCAACCCTATGGACAGCAGCCCTCCAGGCTCCTCTGTCCACGGGATTCTCTAGGCAAGAACACTGGAGTCGATTGCCATTTCCTTCTCTAGGGAAGACTCTAGAGAGTCTCTTAGACAGCAAGGAGATCCAACCAGTCCATCCTAAAGGAAATCAGTCCTGAATATTCATTGGAAAAACTGATGCTGAAGCTGAAACTCTAATATTTTGGCCACCTGATGAGAATTGACTTATTTGAAAAAAACTGAATGCTGGGGATGACAGTATGTGGGAGGAGAAGGGTTCAACACAGGATGAGATGATTTGATGGCATCACCAACTCAAGGAACATGAATTTGAGTAAGCTTCAGGAGTTGGTGATGGATAGGAAAGTCTGGTATGCTGCAGTCCATGGAGTCACAAGGAGTCAACATGACTGAGTGACTGAACTGAACTGAACTGGAGGATTTTTCAGTAGTGACTTTCAGTAGTGAACTCCAAAAATTTCCAGGCAAACTGTGTGTGTGTTTGTGTGTATTTGTGCTTGTATTTTCTTTGTGGAAATCTTGCTGGGGTATAATGGGTGGGTTTGGAGGAATATAGCTTGAAGTAGCATAAGGAAGGAGAAGGCAATGGCAACCCACTCTAGTACTCTTGCCTGGAAAATCCCATGGGTGGAGGAGCCTGGTAGGCTGCAGTCCATGGGGTCGCTAAGAGTCAGACACGACTGAGCGACTTCACTTTCACTTTCATGCATTGGAGAAGGCAATGGCAACCCACTCCAGTGTTCTTGCCTGGAGAATCCCAGAGATGGGGGAGCCTGGTGGGCTGCCGTCTATGGGGTCGCATAGATCTGGCATGAGTGAAGTGACTTAGCAGTAGCAGCAGCATAAAGAAAATAAGATTTGTTTTAAAAGTGAAAAATATTTAAAACTTAAAGTTAGCTTTCAAAGTCATGCAACATTGCATTTTCTACTATATTTGTGATAATTTTAATATAAAATCGTTTTATCTTTAGCAATGAAAATTCTCCTGTTCCATTTCCAGAATTCAAGTAAAAGTGGTACCACATGTATTATTTGGCTTCAAACATCCTCTTGTCATATTGCCACATACCTTGGCAGATTTAAAGAATTATCATATATATATCTAGACTCTTAAAATATAGGCATCTGAAGTTGATGAAGTTCTTGAAGTTGATGACTTTCAAGATCATTAAAAAGTCAAAATGGAGTAATAATGGTCCAAAATGAAGCCAGGTAACCAGTGTGGATATGTTTTCAGACATGTTCCTGCATTAGTGAGAACTTGGATTTTGTCTGAACCATATCAAACTCAAGGGCACCACCAGCTATTTTCAAAACAATATCTGCTACCTGCTGCTGGCAACATCTCTGTAGTTCCAAAGTCTCTGTCACCCCATTGCAACTGCAATCATTCCAAAACCCCAACCAATTCCTGCTTAAACACCTTTACTTCTTGCCATCTCCAATCCTAATTCTTAAGCAAATTTATGTAATCTTGCCATATTTTTGTTTTGCCTTTATAAAGTTCCCCATTTTGTAGTGTGTGCTGTGCTTAGGTGCTCAGTTGTATCTGACTCTTTGTGACCCCATGGGTTGCAGTCCGCCAGGCCCTTCTGTCCATGGGGATTCTCCAAGCAGGAATACTGGAGTGGGTTGGTATGCCCTCCTTCAGGGGATCGTCCCAATGCAGGGATCGAACCTGCATCTCTTACTGTGTTGAATACTTTTTCATATATTCCATTTATAAATTATCTTTTGTGAAGTGTTTGTTCAAGTCTTCTGCACATTTCTTTACTAGGTTGTCTGTGAATTTTCCCTTATAGTTTGTAAGAGTTCTTTATATGAATTTTTTGTCATTTATACATATATGTTTCCAATATCATCTCCTATACCACAGCATTTAACAAAAAGAAATCTGAATAAATTAATTTTGCTAATCATTTCCTTATGTCACCTGTTGAAGAAATAACTTTATCCTGAAGACATGACCAGGAAATAGATGGGGAAACAGTGGAAACAGTGTCAGACTTTATTTTGGGGGGCTCAAAAATCACTGCAGATGGCGATTGCAGCCATGAAATTAAAAGATGCTTACTCCTTGAAAGGAATGCTATGACCAACCTAGATAGCATATTGAAAAGCAGAGACATTGCTTTTCCAACAGAGGTCCGTCTAGTCAACGCTATGATTTTTCCAGCGGTCATTTATAGATGTGAGATTTGAACTGTGAAGAAACCTGAGTGCTGAAGAATTGATGCTTTTGAATTGTGGTGTTGGAGAAGACTCTTGAGAGTCCCTTGGACTGCAAGGAGATCCAACGAGTCCATCCTAAAGAAGATCAGTCCTGGGTGTTCATTGGAAGGACTGATGGTAAAGCTGAAACTCCAATACTTTGGCNGAGACATTGTGGGGTGGGAGGTGGGAGGGGGATTCAGGATTGGGAGCTTGTGTACACTTGTGGTGGATTCATGTCGATGTATGGCAAAGCCAATAGAATATTGTAAAGTCAAATTAAAAAATAATAAAAAAAATAAATGTATCACACACACACACACAAAAAGGATGTGAGAGTTGGACTGTGAAGAAAGCTGAGTGCCAAAGAATTGATGCTTTTGAATTGTGGTGTTGGAGAAGACTCTTGAGAGTCCCTTGGACTGCAAGGAGATCCAACGAGTCCATCCTAAAGGAGATCAGTCCTGGGTGTTCATTGGAAGGACTGATGCTAAAGCTGAAACTCCAATACTTTGGCCACCTCATGCGAACAGTTGACTCATTGGAAAAAACCTTGATGCTGGAAGGGATTGGGGGCAGGAGGAGAAGGGGACGATAGAGGATGAGATGGCTGGATGGCATCACCGACTCTATGGACATGAGTTTGGGTGAACTCTGGGAGTTGATAATGGACAGAGAGGCCTGGCATGCTGTGATTCATGGGATTGCAAAGAGTTGGACATGACTGAGCAACTGAACTGAATCTGATGAGTAACTGATTTTGAAATCAATCATCAGTTAATCTCTCTGTCTTACACACACACACACACACACACACACACACACACATCTGTGTAGGAGGAGGAGATCTCAGGGGCACACAGAAGGGCCTTCCCTACCTTCCTCAAAACAGATTAACCTAGGTTGATTGCCAAGGCCTTTGCATTATGGATCTGTAGGTGGGTTATTTCCTTAACTGAAAGTTTACCATTCCTTAGCTGTTTCACATCACATCAATATCTAGTCTTCCACATTAATGAGGAAAATTTTCTATTCCTTTCCTGAAATTAACCTTAAAAAAGGAATAACACAAGATTCTCTTCCTGAATGAGTGAAGTGTGAAAAGAAGGAAAGAAAAATTAGGGGCAAGAGTGTGGGTGTTCTCCAAGCAGGACTTTGGGAGCCTATTTTGTTTCAGGTCAATATCCCTGATAGCTCAGTCGGTAAAGAATTTGCCTTCAATGTAGGAACCCCCAGTTTGATTCCTAGGTTGGGGAGATCAGCTGGAGAAGGGATAGGGTACCTACTCCAGTATTCTGGGGCTTCCCTTGTAGCTCAGCTGGTAAAGAGTCCGCCTGCAATGTGGGAGACCTGGATTTGATCGCTGGATTGGGAAGATCCCTTGGAGAAGGGAAAGGCTACCCACTCCAGTATTCTCGGCTAGAGAATTCCATGGACTGTATAAGTCCATGGGTTCACAAAGAGTCGGACACAACTAAGTGACTTTCACTTCACAGTGGAGAGGAGGGTGGTGGGAGAATTGGTTTTGATTTAGGAAAGTGTTAGATATGCTATATTGTTAGATTTTTAGCCTAAAAGCTGATTAAAAGAGAAACCAACATTTCAAAATTTTAAGGGAATTTTTTTGTGCTGTGCTTAGTCACTCAGTTGTGTCAGACTCTTTGTGGCCACATGTAGCTCATAAGGCTCCTCTATCCATGGGGATTCTCCATGCTGCATGGTAAAAAATACTGCTATGTAGTGATAAGTGAACATCTGGAGGTTACTCTGGAGGTGACAGACTGAAAAACTGAGCAGAGAACAACCGACTTATACAGATTTTTAAGCCCACTAGAAATTAAACATGAGCCAGGAACAAAAATACAAAATCAGGTGAAAACGTCAAACCAGAAGGTGAGAGACCAGATTGCATGGAACTGGGACACTTTACAGATGGGTGAGATGTTGGTTGTTGAACCATCATGACTAGCAACTCAATTTCTGCAGTTTAATCATGCATGTGAGATGAGAAGGAATTCATAATCCACCTTTGAACATGAACCTCTGGAAAGTGAGTAATAATGAAGAGAAATAATAATTAAGATGAATGCTAAACTGGGATGGAGCAGGTAGACAGAGAAGAAGTCAGAACAGCTCCACACAAGAAAATGTATAGCTCCTTCTACCACTCCTTGGACTTTCCATTGTTCCTGCCCATTTTCACAGTAGCGCTTCAGCTATACTGATCAACAGTGACTGTCCCAGGAAAGGATTGTTACCAAAAAATGGATTGAAGAAAGAGAACTGACTGTGAATAAATAAGAACAAAGAAAAACTTGTAGGGTAGTACTGCATCTGCATCATTGGACACAGACACCCTGAGAAAGTGTGCCCCAGGCTACAGGGAGTGGGCAAAGCAGCCAGAGAGGGTGAGTACAGCGGGAGACAGAGCTCAGAAAAACCCCAGAGGTGAGGTCGAGGTGACACCAGAGACTGCCCAGACCTCCTTCAAGCATCTACCCAAAAAGCACTGGAATCCCTCGAAGTCCAGCTGCATCATGCATCTTCTACATCAAGGCATTCTCATGAGGCTGTCCCTTCTACAGCTGTGGAACCTCACAAAAGTCTCAGGAATTAGAGCACCAGAAACAACTTAAAGGTAGAGAAGGGTGAAGGCTTGAGAGGTTTGGTTGAAAATTTGTATGAGAAGCAGTCAGACACTTAGATACAACTGATAAAGTGCCTGATGTGCAGAGATGGGTTCTTAGAAATCTAAAAAAGCTAAAAAGTTTAAGAAAAGCAAAATTTTGTGCAAGAATGTCTTTTTGGTAATTTATGTGGCTCAGGGTGTATATTTACGGAGCCATGATAAGACAAGTAATGAAAGCTCATTTATTAAAAAAAAATGTAACATAGCTCTATTGGGAAGAAGGGTGGGACATCTATAGAGCAGGGGCACACGTGGGTGCTAAGCTGCTTCAGTCCTGTAGGACACTTTGCGGCCCTATGAACTGTAGCCCACCAGGCTCTTCTGTTCATGGAATTCTCCAGGAAAGAATACTGGAGTGTGTTGCCATTTCCTGTTCCAGGAGATCTTCCCCACCCAGGGATGGAACCCACGTCTCTAATGTTTCCTGCATTGGTAGGCCAGCTCTTTACATCTAGCCCCACCTGGGAAGATTTGTAGGGCCGGGGGTGGAGCTAAAAATAGCATGAAGACAAGACCATTCAAAAGTGACTGGAATGAAGAAACTGCAGGATTTCAGCCCCTTACTTTGAAATATGGACATAAACATCACAAGAAACATTCAAAACAGTTGAAAGTGACAAGTACTTCCTTCTACAAACTGAGGGGAAAGTTACTTGTTAATTCTAGCTATCTTCTTTTTCCATGAATGATGAACATGATGCGAGACACATGTTTACTGCTGTTTTCTTCAGGAACAAAGAAACTGAGAGGAGTATTTGGTTGAACAGTAGAAGACCACAAATAAGGGAAATTATTGTATAAAGAGTGGAAGAGACAAACAAGATTTTCAGTGACTTTCTCATTTTTGCTCGGTTACTTTTTTCCTATACCATAGAAAAGACAACCAAGAAGCAATAGAGAAAAGAGAGGAAATTTTCTTTCTTTCTTTTTTTTTTTTTTAACTGAAGATAACTGCTGGTTCAAATATGAAAACAATTTATCTAGTTACTCTACTCACCCATTTTAAAAACTAAAAACAACAAATCATAAAAATATTTAATAAATATGAACATTGAAAATGTAATAAGTTTTAGGGCAGAGCCAGTTAAGGGAAGAGAAAAATAAGATGCGAGTGGGGAGTGAGGGATTATTGAAAGATGTGAGAGAGAACCAGCCAGAGCCAGAGGGATATAGGGAGAGTCAGGGAGACAGAGGCTGTCACCATCCAGAGGAAGATGACTTAATTTTGAAGCATTTAGGACATCGTTGTGAAAAACTAAAGTGCACTCTCACATTTGTTGAGGTACTTGGGTGCTGTGGTCTGAACATCTGCGTTCCCCCACAAATTCTCACGTTGAAATCCTCATGCCCCACAAAATGGCATTAAGAGGTGGGCCTTTGGGGAGTGATTAAGTCATAAGAGTAGTGCCTTCATAAATGGGATTAGAACCTTTATAAGAGAGGCATGAGAAACTCCCCGGCCCCTTTCCCCACATGAGGACACAAGCAGTCAGAATCCTGTGACTCAGAAGACAGCCCTCACCTGACCATCAAGGCACCCTGACCTTGAGCTTTCAGCCTTTTAACAATTGTGTGAAATAAATTTCTGTTGTTTATAAGCCATCAAGTTCATGGTGTAGATATTCCTTGAATTATGATGGGGTTCAGTTCAATTCAGTCTCTCAGTCATGTCTGACTCTTTGTGACCCTGTGGACTGCAGCATGCCAAGCTTCCCTGTCCATCACCAACACCCGGAGCTTGCTCAAATTTATGTCCATTGAGTTGGTGATGCCATCCAATCACCTCATCCTCTGTTGTCCACTTCTCCTCCTGCCTTCAATCTTTCCCAGCATCAGGGTCTTTTCCAATGAGTCAGTTCTTCACATCAGGTTACATTCTGATAAATCCATTGTAAACTGAAAACATTGCGAGTTGAAAATGAATTTAATACATCTACCAAACATTATAAGCTGAGCTTGAAAGTGTAAGTGAAGTCATTCAGTCGTGTCCGATTCTTTGCGACCCCATGGACTGTAGCCCACCAGGCTCCTCCATCCATGGGATTCGCTAGGTAAGAATACTGGAGTGGGTTGCCATTTCCTTCTCCAGGGGATCTTCCCAATCCGAGGATCAAACCCGGATCTCCTGCATTGCTGGCAGATGCTTTATCATCTGAGCCAGCCTAGCCTACCTTAAAAGTGCTCAGAACACTTAGAGTAGCCTATAGTTGAGCAAAATTGCCTAACACAAAGTTTATTTTATATTAAAAAAAAGTGTATTGCATATCTCATGTAATTATTTGAATACTGTACTGAAAGTGAAAAACAGAATGGTTGTCACTGTATCAGTTGTTCATCCTTGTGATTGCACGGCTGACTGGGAGCTGCAGCTTGCTGCCCCTGCTCAGCATCACCAGAGAGAATCCTACTGCATATCAACAGCCAGGAAGAAGATCAAAACTCAAAATTCAAAGTACAGTTTCTGCTGAACATGTACCATTTTTGTACCATCATAAAGTCAAAAAATTATGAGTTGAACAATCATAAGTTATAGACTGTCTACATTTTGTTACAATATTCTGGACAGACTAAAGTAAAGTGAAGTGAAGTCGCTCAGTCGTGTCCGGCTCTTTGCGACCCCGTGGACTGTAGCCCGCCAGGCTCCTCCATCCCTGCGAACAGACTAAAACACTGGGCATTATGTTAAGAAGCCCTAGAAGGAAATATCCTTATGAGTTAGAGGCATCAGAAGTCATACTGAAACTATTGAATAACTGATACACTGAGCGCATTGTCACTGAATGAAATGAAGCTGCAAAAGTAAGAGAGGATGTGGGGTGTAAGCATCCTAAGGCCATCTGGTGCTGGGTGCAAGAGAACCAGGACATAGGTAGTGATTAAAAAATGAGAGGAAAACGTGGTGATACCAGAGAGAGAAGATGCAGGAGCTGGCAGAATCAGAGAATATATTTTTGCATTGAAGACTGCGGTAACCAATTTCCAAGCTGCCCCATGATCACCACCTCCTGGTATTCATACTCCCATGATGCATTAGTATTTGTCTATGTAACCCATAGTAAATGGCAGAAATTATGGCATGTCACTTTCACCATTAGGTAATTAAAAAACTGGTAATAAAAGAGCCTTTCTCGGGTTCTCCCTTGCTCTCTCCCACAAAAGAAAAAAAAGTTGGAAGTGGTTGCCTCTGAAGGATAGAAAGCATGAGGCAGAGATTGTTAGATTTCTTTCTTTTGGGGAAGGAGGGTGGTTATATTTGGCTCTTTAAGCCACACGCATATGCTACTTAGATTAAATAAACTTTAAAAAGTGAAAGATATTTGTGTGTCTGCTAAATGATTGAATTAGTAATTAATCAAGAAGAACTTACATATAAGAGAATCTATGATTTGCTATGAATATATAAGAAGCCCCCAGAACAGTGCCTGGGGTATAGGAGGTGCTTAGCTACTGTTAGCTCCCCAAATCTAGAAGACTTAAATATATCCTGCTTCTGCTGGGAGTGTCTTTTGTTGAAGACGTGCTTTCAATTTTGACGTTAATATTTGCTTTAGTTTTCTGCTTTGCTTCTGTGTTTGCATGCATATGTGTATCAGTGTGTTACACCACTGTCAGTCGAAAAAGACTTAATTTTGTTATTGAAGCATGACATACATAACATATATACTGTGAAGTACACAGATCTTAAGCGCACAGCTTGATGAACCTTTGCCAAGTGAACACACCCACATAATCAGTACTCTGATCAAGAAATAACATTACCTGGAGCCCTACCAAATAACTGTTCCTCATCTTCTCCAAGGTAACTAGGGTTCTAAATCTCAAACCAAACACATACGTGTTTTTTTGTGTCTAGACTTCCCTTTCCCTCAGTTATTTACTTATGCGGTTCATCATTTGCCATTTACCGCAATTTATTTATCTATTCTACTGTTGATGGATGAAAAACACTGCAGTGAATATGCTTGTCCATATCTTTTGGTACATTTCTGTTGGACAATTACCTGTGTTGAAAGCTCCTATGCCATAGGCAATATACTTCATAGTCAACATTCATAGATATCACCAAGTAGTCTTTCAAAGAGAGTTTCCCCAACATGCAGTCCCAAGAACTCTATGTGAGAGTGGATATGTACCTCAGTTTTGACTATCATCAGCTTAAAAGTAGTGTGGATCCTGTTAAATTGTAGCTTACCATACTTTTAATTTGCATTTTCTTTTTGACTAAAGTAGAGAAAATTTTCTTAAATTTTATGGTATTACTTTTTGATTTGGCATTCATAGTTCTTCTTGAATCCATGATTTAGTATTTTTATTTACATTTGGAAAATTCTCAAACTCTCCCATTTCAAATAATACTTTTATAATTCTCTTTTTTCTTTCCTCCTGGAACTTCAATTCTTAGAAGTCAAAAATTTCTATCTTGTTTCATGTCTCACTCTCTTTCGTGTATTTTCTACTCTCTTTGTCTCCTTGTGCTTCATTTTCAGTAATTTTTCCTGATCTGACTTATTCACTTTCTCTTAAGATGTTAAGCCCATTGATGAGCTCTTAATATCAGTTATTGTATTTTTTGGTTTTAGGAATTCCATGTTTAAAACATTTTCCAGTTTACAGAAAACATTTCATCTCATTTCATCTCTAGGACATTTTCAGCATCATATTTTTCAAGTCTGTAGCTAGTAATTTCAGTTTTTGCTTACTTTTTCTCTTTGTTTCCAGTCAACTGATTTTCAATATATAATTGTATTCTTATATGCCTGTTTTTAAAATAATATTTTTATTTTGGAATACATATAGATGCACAGAGAAGTTGTAAAGGTAATACAGAGAATTCTCATATATTCCTTATCCAGTTTCAGCTTCTCCCAATGTTTTCATCTTACATCTTCATGGTATATAATTGTCAAAGCTAAGACACCAATGTGGTACATTATTATCAGCTGAATTCTAGACTTTATCTGGCTATTTTTGGTAGCATGCCAGGCATTTTAAACGATAAATTTTAAAGATATTTGAAACTCTGGATGTTACTATGTTTCTTCTGTGAAAACTTCCTTTTCCTTCTCCTAGAAGACTGCTAGGCTAGGGAAAGGTTGTTCCATTCCACGCAGGAGTGGAAATAATCAGAATATGGATTTCAATTCTCTTAAGGGATGACTTATTTCTGGTTTGCTTTATTTGTTGGAGTAGCCTTTTGGAGACCCAACTAAAGCTTTAAGCATAGCTCTATCAAAGTTATGCCCTCTTGAGGGTTCATGAACTTTATTTTCTTTCACTCCGTATATGTGAGACTATCAAGAGTTCTGTCCTGCCTCTCAGCCCTTCAGCTGCCACTTTCACATTCAGAATTAGTGGTCAACTTGAGGGCAAAAGTGGCCCCATATATGCACATCTTACCTCCCTTGGCATCTTTCTTCTGGATCTTGAATCTGTAAGTTCTCACTGTCTTAGTTACTCTTTGATGCTTTCCAGCATTTTTAATCCAACTTTCTCACTGTTGTGAAGGGAAGATCTGCCCCAAATAACCTACTCTGTCATTACTAGAAGTTAAATTATAAAAACATATTTTTAATTTAAAAAGTTTCTGGTAAAATACATATACCATACAATTTACTATTTTAACCATGTTTAAAAGGTATAGTTCAGTAGCACTAAGTACATTCATGTTGTTATGCTATCATCACTCTCATCCATCCACAGAACTCTTGTTACTTTGCAAAACTAAAACTCTGAATCCATCAGTTTGCAATCCCCATTCCTCCTCCCCCCGCCCCCACCAACGACCCTTCTACTTGTGTGTCTCTATGAGTCTGACTACTCTAGCTACTTTCTGTTCTAGTCTTTTGGTGGCTGCCTTATTTCACTTAGTGGAATGTTCTCAAGATTCATCCATGTTGTATCATATGTCAAAATTTCCTTCTTTCTTAAAGGCTGAATAATATCCTATTGTATGTACATGCCTTATTGTGTTTATTCTTTTATCTGTCAATGGTCACTTGGTTTGCTTCCAACTTCTGGCTCTTTTGAATAATGCTGCCATGAACATGGGGGTACAAATATCTGCTCAAGTGTCTGTTCTCAATTCTTTTGGGTACATACCCAGAACTGAAATTGCCACATCATATGGTAAATCTCTTTACTTTTTTGAGGAACTGCCATATTGTTTTCCACTGTGACTGTACCAGTTTATATGCCCATCAACATTGCACAGAGATTCCATTTTCTCCACAGTGTCTCTAACACTTATTTCTTTTCCTCTTCTTTCTTTCTTCCTTCCTTTCTTTCTAAATATAGATTAGCCATGCTAATGGATGTGAGATGGTATCTTATTGTGGTTTGAGCAAAATGTGACTGAATCCAAGCTTGTTCCGCTCGCTGCCTGACAGCCCAATAATTCAGGAGATGAGTTGTTAGGGCAAGGAATGGTGACTTTATTCTGAAAGCCTTGCTGGGATTAGAATTCAGGTCTCTTTCATACTAAAAAGAATTGGACCATAAAGAAAGCTGAGCTCTGACGAATTAATGCTTTTCAACTGTGGTGTTGAAGAAGACTCTTGAGAGTCTCTTGGACTCGAAGGAGATCAAATCTGCCAATCCTAAAGCAAATCTGCCAATCCTAAAGGAAATTAACCCTGAATATTCATTGGAAGGACTGATGCTGAAGCTGAAGCTCCAATACTTTGGCCAACTGATGCAAAGAGCTGACTCATTGGAAAAGACCCTGATGCTGGGAAAGACTGAAGGCAGAAGGAGAAGGAAATGACAGAGGATGAGATGGTTGAATGGCATCACCAACTTGATGGACATGAGTTTGAGCAAGCTCCAGGAGTTGATGATGGACAGGGAAGCCTGGCGTGCTGCAGTCCATGGGGTCACAAAGAGTCAGACATGACTGAGCGACTAAACTTATACTAAAAGGGGAGGGTGTCTGGTTGGTTGTTGCAAACTTCTTGGTGTCAGAATCCTTTGTTCCTACAGGTATACAGGTAGGTCAGGGCTCAATGTTCCTATAAACCTCCAACAAGACAAATGTTATTCTCTGTTCTGCAATTTTTAATCTCTGTGTGAATGGATAAGTGTTATACCTTTAAATGTCAGAGCCTTGAGAATGGGCTATTGTGCATATTTCAGGTCAGAAGCAGCATTCTTAATTTGAAGTAAAAATAATAGAATACAAAGGTTAAAGTAAAAGAGACAGATCCAATATGAAGTCAGATTTGTTCTTACCTTTTACAAAACCACTGTTGATGTTTATTTTTTTATATTTCCAGTTTGGACTTTATATCTATAGATTATCTTTAAATGGAACATATATGTGTTTCCATAAACAGTGTGCAGTAGGGTCTTAGCTTGAGCTGGGCTGGGAATTTTACTTGTCAGTGTCTTCCAGGTGAACTAATGTGACAATTCTGCTAGAAGTCTCTTTGTCTCAATGACATGAAGCTTCAGTTGAGGTTTCAGGTTGGCCCAAGGCTGTCTGTCACTCATTTCAGCTGCAGGCCCAGGCTCTTGGACTCCCATCTGGATCCTAAGAAAAAACTCACATTAAGTACGAACTAAAAAAGTGATTTTGATTAAAATCTGTTTATAACATTGCTTTGTGTCCTTCTTGAAGAGTAAATGAACACGTCCAGCAAGAAAGGAAGTCACCTGGCTCTGAGAGCAGCTTTCAGTATAGGAGCAGCTCTGACTGTGAGACACAGGACACATGTTCGGAGATTGAGGAGACCCTGCCAGTCTGCTTCCTCTCCTTGCAAGGAAGCTGCCTGGCTTTCACAGGGCAGTGTGTCCGGTAGGAATTGCCCTTCATGACGCAGGTGGCAGCAGGCCCTGGAAGACGTCAAGAAAGATCTGACTCAGAAATATTTAGGGGAACTTTTTTTATGGAAAATAAATTTAGAGTGAAGAACAGAGAACTGTTGGGTGAAATTATTGTTAATGTGACTTCATTTGTGCCCCAAAGTGTTTGGATCTCATTGCTAAATGCTTGCTAACTGGAGTCTGCTGGGTTTAGCAACTATTTGAGGAAATCTATGCTCTCTCCTTCACACATATTCCTGAGATAGAAATCAAGTGCATTTCTGGAGGCCATTTCTTCCATGGCATTTCATACTTTGCTATACTAAAACAACAACAATCCCTCAATGTTCATATATTTTCAGGAAGTGATGTCATATGTACATGAAGGTAAAATTAGCCTCTGGGTTTTACTTTATTGAAACACAACGAAAGAAAGCTTTGTCACAAATTACTTACAAACTAACTGTTGTTGTCATGTAACTGTATACGCAACAATTTCAGCAGAAAAACAATAATTGTATGTAGTTATGCCTGAGTACCAGCACAAACCCTGTATTATCAATAATAATGGCAATCAAACTAGCTTACTGTTAGGCCCTTAAAAGTTCTTGGTTTAGAGGTAATGTCTACACTGTCTAAACACACTTTGAAACAAGCCAAACTTTAATGACCTATGAATTAGAGAGGAAAATGGTGATGTTTGTTGTGGTGATGGTGGTGGTGGTGGTGGTGGTATGAATGTATGTATGTATTCAAGTTACAAGAAATACTTTTTAATATTGGACAAAAGCATGTAACTACAGACATGCACACACTTTTATTAAGAACTTAGAATATGGATGTGTTCAGTTCAGTTCAGTTCAGTCGCTCAGTCATGTCCGACTCTTTGCGACCCCATGAATTGCATCACGCCAGGCCTCCCTGTCCATCACCAACTCCCGAAGCTCACCCAAGCTCTTGTCCATCAAGTCAGTGATGTCATCCAGCCATCTCATCCTCTGTCCTCCCCTTCTCCTCCTGCCCGCAATCCTTCCCAGCATCAGGGTCTTTTCCAATGAGTCAACTCTTCACATGAGGTGGTCAAAGTATTGGAGTTTCAGCTTTAGCATCAGTCCTTCCAAAGAACACCCAGGACTGACCTCCTTTAGAATAGACTGGTTGGATCTCCTTGCAGTCCAAGGGACTCTCAAGAGTCTTCTCTAACACCACAGTCCAAAAGCATCAATTCTTTGGTGCTCAGCTTTCTTCACAGTCCAATTTTCACATCCATACATGACCACAGGAAAAACCATAGCCTTGACTAGATGAACCTTTGTTGGCAAAGTAATGTCTTTGCTTTTATAAGGTATAGTTTTTGCCCTTAGTGAACATAGAATCTAGTTAGATCTGGACACAATGGGAAAATAGACCTGCCTAAGAGTGGGAAAAAAAAGGTGGATTACAATTTGAAGTACTAGATGAGATGGGGCTCAGCTAACCCTCAGGAACAGTTAGCAAGAATGCCAGCACCAAAGATTAAAGCAACAAAGTGGAAAACTAAACCTGGTTATGTTGAGATACTCCCAGAAAGCCAGAGGAAGAATCTGTGAGAAAAATTGCCAGTTGCCTTGGCAAGTAAATGGCTAGAAGATTTCTCAGGGAAAAAGAGAGAGATGACCTTTAAAAGTAGGACAACTGCGTTGAAATTTATGCATTAAGTCTCCCCTGTGCCAAAAATTATAGCTTTTAACATTTCCTATTACTAGACTCATCTTTCTCTTGGAGTCTTCTGACTAATATAAACTCACCAAATTGAAAGTAACCCAATCTCTATTGGTTTAACTCAAGTTCAACTCAAGGTCACAATCTCTATCAGGATAGTGCCTTTCCTTTTTCCCCCTACTATGAATTTCCAAACTAGAGGTTCTGTGCAGGTGGGGAAGGGGTCTTCTCACTGCTTCTTGGCAATAAGAGCTAGAAAAACCAGACGTTTGAATTGCTATCTCCACAGCTTTCTAATACGTGGGGGCTAGAGGATGAGGAAATGATGCCATCTGGTTCCACTGGGCACTGGCATAGGTAGTTGGAGCCTGCATGATTAGGATTAGCAGGCTCTTCTCTTCTCTTATCATGAATGAGGTGGCATGATTGATTGCTCTGGGGAACTTGTCCATCTCCTCAAGTTGATTAGGCCCAAGTTGGCTCTTTCTTATTCTGTAGATTCAGTAAGGACTTGTCAAGTCTACAACACGGTCCCAAGTATGGACACACCACCAAAGAGTCCCAGTGGTCTGCACACACCAGAGTCCAATGTTCTCCTTGTTCCATTTGTGATAGTTCACCTTGGGAAACTATCTGGTCTTTCTCCTCAGCCACCTTTTGTGCACCATGAAAAATGGAGTATTTCCTGTCATATCAGTAAAGGAGGATGTCACAGTGTCACTGTGATCAGCTATTGCAGTCCTCCAATGTGAGTTCCTGAGCCCTAACGGCACTCCAGAAAAATACCTGTGATCTGGCAGCACTGGCATCTCCCTACAGTGAGCCCAAGGGAGCTCAGGATGTGTAAAACACAGGATACTGGCCCCAGATAGTGGAGATGCATATAAAAGGAAGGATTTCAGTGAGCCCAGACTCACATCTTTCCATATACAGAAAACCATTTCTTTTTTTTTCTTTGGATATATTCCATTGATGTTCACCCTTTTTTTCTTTCTTCAGGCAGTGGTACAGATGAGACATCAACTCTCTATCAAGGTGAGGCTCTATTTCCCAAGGGCTCTTCCCAAGTAATTATTTTTCCAACTGAAATTTTTTTAAGAAGTATAATTTCCAGGCATGAATGAATAGTTTTGTTTTATAGATGAGTGTAAACCCCAGAGTACTGTTGCCTGAAAATCTTTCTACACATTGAGTTAGATTTTCTTTTTAAGTACAAGCCAAACAGAAGACAACTGGAATTCCTGAAATCTGTCCATAAATAACAACAGTTCCTCTGAAATTTATGTCTCATTCCTGAGTATTTCCACACTATCCATCATCACAGGCATGAAAAAATAGAATGTTGTGGAGGTAAAAGATGCTATTATAATGAATTGAGAATGATAATAAGATTGTAGGGTCCTGATGTGCCTTATATCCAATAATTCAAATATATTCAAGAAATATTTATTATATGCCACACATTGAGCAAGGAGGATATGCAAAGGTGACTTTATATTTTTAAATGATTAAGTATTAAAACCATCACTCACTAATACTCAAATATTTGGACCTTTGTTACATTAACTTTGTTTTTTAAAATTATACAATAGAAACAAGAAGATAGAAATTCTAACGTTGGTGAGGGAAGAGACAGCATGCATTGTATTAATAATAATCCACCAAAAACATTTGTATAGATCTTTTTATTTCACAAAGTGTGTTTACATACACTTTAAAAATTTACCTCAAAATAAAGAACTCTGGCAATATTAAATACATTTCAAATAGAAAATGGACTATTGGTATGGTACCATCAAAGTCACAGATTCAGAGTAAGGAATCAATTTCCTTCTAATTCTAAGGAATAAAGTCTCCCTTTGATTTTTTTTTTTTTTCCCATGTCATGCTGGCTTTTTTAGTGTATATGCCTTGTTCTTATTTTGGTCATTGGAATATGCACTCTTTGAACTCATTCATAAGATCAGTTAAAGAAAAGGGGATTTGACCCAATAAATCATAAATATGTGAACCTCCAAGCCAAGGAGAATTTTCTTCCCAGGAACCAAAGAATACATTTTAATACTCCTCCATCAACAGCAAGATGTTACTACTGATTCATAGGACTTTATTATAGAACTATACTTACTGCATTATACTGTAGTACCAGTTTGTAAAGAGGTTTGAAAGAGTGTAAGTAACAGAGGAAGGAAAGGAAAAAAGAGAAGAAGGAACACAGGCAGAGGCAAAAATTCTGTACTGAAGAATGGGAGAAAAACAAATCAAGTGTGTGAGTGAGGAAAGGCCAGATCAGGGATAAAGGTCAAAGGACATTCAGCTTTGTTTAGAAAGGATTCAATAATTTTTTCAAATGAAAAATTTATAATCATGTAGTTTGTAAATTTAAAAATTATCTAAATAGAAAACTTCAGACACAAATATGCTAAATATTAATAGTGATTATTAATCACTTGATTAACTCAAATCATTAAACATGAGCTATTATTATTAATATTATTTTATTAATTAATCATATCAATATTATTATTAATATTATTGCACTTTCCATACCAGACCAAACTAAAAAGGAGCAGGACCCTATGGTCCTTTCTCCTCCATCCTCCCATGCCCTCTTCCTGCCTTCGGTCAAACAATAAGCTTAATCAGAGAAGTGAGAAAATACAGAAGCAAACCGTCAAAAGAGACCAAGTAATAATAGTTTAGTCAGTAAGCATAGTCAAAGACCTTTAGTTCCTTTGCAAGGGCCATAGATAATATTCTGAGCCATATGCTGTGGGCCCTCTTCCTGAAACCCCCTCCAGGTGCAGAAGTTAGCTGCATGATAACCAGGCTGTAGCCATGGTATGCGTTTGTGCTCTCAGTCGCTCAATCGAGTCTGACTCTTTGCAACCCCACTGACTATAGCCCACCAGGGTCCTCTGTCCATGGAATTTTGTAGGCAAGAATACTAGACTGGGTTGCCATTTCCTACTCCAGGGAATCTTCCTGGCCAAGGTTCAAACCTACATCTCTTGCATTGGCAGGCAGATTCTTTTCCACATGCCACCTGGGAAGCCACACCATAAGCTGCTATAATTTCGAGAACTGGCCTCAAGGAAATGGGAACAAATCAACCTTGGAACTAAAGATTGTGAGTGTGTATGTGTGTTAGTCACTCAGTCGTGTCTGACTCTTTGTGACCCCATAAACTGTAGCTGGCTAGGCTCATCTGTCCATGGAATTCTCTAGGCAAGCATACTGGAATAGGTTGCCATTCTCTTCTCCAAGGGATCGTCCTAACCCAGGGATCGAACCTGGGTCTCCCACATTGCAGACAGATTGTTTACCATCTGAGCCAGCAGGGAAGCCTGGAACTGAAGATTAACTAAACTTAAAATAATGAAAATTATGCTGGTCAAACTAACAATGACCAATTACAAAATAACTATCAGAGGTGACTGTGCTGTTTCTGCATGTAGACCCCTCCCTCCATCTATACACCTCTGACACTCCCATTTGAAAGCTTTTGCTCACTGATTGTTGGAAGAGGTGGAGTCGGCCTTTGGACAGGCATCCACNACCAATTACAAAATAACTATCAGAGGTGACTGTGCTGTTTCTGCATGTAGACCCCTCCCTCCATCTATACACCTCTGACACTCCCATTTGAAAGCTTTTGCTCACTGATTGTTGGAAGAGGTGGAGTCGGCCTTTGGACAGGCATCCACTCCCATCCCCCTTTGCCAGCATCCAAAATAAGGCAAACTTGCCTTTCCACCAGCCTGGCCTCTTTACCGGTTTTTTGAGTGGTGAGCAGCCGGACCCTACTTTGGTTACAAAATGAAGCCAAACCAAAATAAGACCGAATGGAATCTGATCAACTTCTTTCCGGCTCTATTACTGACAGCTGCCAACATCATCCCTTCTTGGGAGAAATCATTGTATTTAGTTAATGCTCAAAGCAATCACTCACAGCCATGTATGTATCATAAGTCAACAAAATTTGTTGAATACCCACTGTGTGCAACTTGTGTTGAATCAAGAAGATTTAGGAAGTTCTTTGTAAAACTCTTTGACATTTCTAATCTCTAAAACAAAGCTATTTTTTTCTTTTTGTTGGTAAGTGCTTAAATGCCTTTGGTTCATTTCTGGTCTTTGGAAAGTAGAACATAGTATTAGTGAATGTAGGAAAACACATTCATGCACCCTGGAAAGTTAGTGTTGAAGCTGGTCATTTTCCAAATAAACAACTGAGCTGAACTTTATTAAGATGAAAGACTTATTACAGTTAACTCCAAGAATTATTTGATTCTGTCTAGGTTCTTGTTTTAATTGATTTAAATACTGTGTGATATCAAATTCCTGTTTCTCAAGTTCAAAGAGAAGTGGATGATCTAGAGAGATGAATGTTAATGATAAGAAAAGGACAAATTCAATACTCCCAGACTAACCAAATAAAAACACAATGTATTTTGATCTTTCGCCTACTCATGAAGGAATTTAATCTCTAGCAACATGAAGTTTTTGGCCCAGGACTTTTAGAGAGGCGGAGCTGATCATTTACAAAAGATGGTTGTGAATGATTTATACTTGTAAAAATAACTTGTAGCTCATTATTTATTCTTAAATAATAAACTCATATTTATTTAAGACCAAGTCAGATGGATGATACTGGCACAAGATTTACTTGCTTATTTAAAAGTAGTTGAAAACCTTTTGTTTTTTTGGCCTTTTTATGCATTTTGCAAGTTCAGGGAGCCTATTTCAGTGCCTCTAGTCATTATATTGTGTTTTCTTATGGGAGAAGATTAACTTTTGAAAAACTCAAGACAGTTGAATACAGATCATTCTATTGCCATTGACGATCAATACAGTATGGGGATGACCCCATCCTAGAAGCAGAATGTTGAAGAATGAGGGCATTGGAGTTAGACCCATTTAGTCCTACCTGGGCAAAGCTCTCTGAGCCTATTTCTTGCCTCTGTAAAGTGAAAATTGAAATAGCCACTTCATAAACTAATTGTAAGAATTAAATGAGATGATGTAAGCCAGTTCCATAATGCACATTTAATTGTCAATGAAGAGCTTAGATGTTTCATTACTGACACAAGTAGCTTATTCAAAGCTGCTCAATTCCCCCAGTGTTCTTGCTGAGAGTGTATCTAAAGCCACCTCCCATGTCTCCTTCATGTGCTAATTCAAAGCTCACTGCTCAAATCTCTTATTGTGGATGCCATCATCAACAATTTCACTCATCACTCTTTTCTTTAATCTCTACCAGATTTTTATCCCTTTTAAAACAATCCCTTCATTATAAAGATATTTGAGAAAAAGTGTATACTATTAGTGATTAATCTTTTCTTTTATAGATTATGCTTTTGGTGTTATACCTAAGAAATATTTGCCTGGCCCAAAGTTACAAATGATTTCTTTTAGAAATTTTATAGTTCTAGATTTTACGTCTATAATTCACTATGAGTTAATTTTTGAATATGGTAAAGTATAGATCAACATTAATTTTTATACAGGTGCTAGCCATTTCTTCCAGTATTGTTCAGTTCAGTTCAGTCGCTCAGTCGTGTCTGACTCTCTGCGACCCGGTGAATAACAGCATGCCAGGCCTCCCTGTTCATCACCATCTCTCGGAGTTCACTCAGACTCACGTCCATCGAGTCNCATTTGCCAAACCCTCTGTACTACAATATTGAGTAGAAATGTTTAGATTAGAGATACTTGCCTTGCTCCTTGCATTTAAAGTAGGTTTTGCAAAGTCAGCATATATAGTTGGATCTTACTTTTCCCCAATATGATAAGCTTTAGATTTTAATGAGGATGCCTAGACCACTTCCAGCAAATGCTATCATTGGTATATTTGAATTTAAAGCAAAAATCTTTCTATTTGCTTTATGTTGTGCTATATGTTATTTGTTTTCTTTTCACTTTCTTTTGGATTCAATATTTTTATGATTTCATTTTATCTCCTTTATTAGTTTTATTTTTTATTCTGTATATTTTTGGATGACTGGTATCTTTAGGGGGCAAAGCAAAAAATCTACTTTCAATGGCATTAGTCTCTCCATGGCATCACCTCTATAAATTAAAATCCTGTGACTATAAAAGAGATATCTCCTTTGTTTACTTAGCTATAATTCTTTGTTGTCATACTTTAGTGGTTGAATTAAGGTTTATAGTACATCTTTAACTTACTATAGTCTACCTTCAAGTGATATACAATATTACGTATAGTACAACCACTTTACAAGAGTATACTAACATTTATCCCCTCATAGCCTTTGTACTACTATTTTCATACATTTTTATTTTACATATGTTATAAGCCACATAATATGTTGTTATTTTTATCTTTATTTAAAGAGCCAATTATATTTTAAAGATATTTAAGTCATTTTAAAAATTTCATATATACCCACATAATTACCCACATAATTATACATAATTCTGAGTATAGTTTTGTTAGAAATACCATTTCTAGTATTATTTTCCTAATTCTTAAAGGATTTCCTACAAAATTTCTCATAATGCAGGTTTACTGGCAAAAATTCTTTTAGCTTTTGTGTTCTAAAAATGTTTTGCCCTCATTTTGAATTTATATTTTCATTGAATGTAAATTCTAGATTGGCCATTTTTTCCTTTTAGCACTTTAACAGTGTTACTCTACTGTGTTTCGTCTTTTGTTGTTTCCAGTGAGAAATTTGCTGTCGTCTTTTTGTCCCTGGCTATTTTAAATATTTATTCTATATTGCTAATTTAAGCACCATATGTCTAGGTGGTTTTCTTCATGTTTCCTGTGCTTGGGGTTCATTGAACTTCTTGGATTTGTGAATTCGTATTTTAAAAAAAATCAAATTTGGAATATTTTTAGACTTATTTACTCAACTAATTTTCCTGTCATCCATCCTTTAGAATACTCCAGTTACATATATACAGACTAAGTAAACTTGTTTCATAGCTCACTGATGCTCTGTTAAATTTTTTAGTGTCTTTGTCTTTGTGTTTTACTTTGGATAGTTTCTAGTTCACCAGTCTTTTCTTTTTTCTGTATCCAATCTGATATTAAATCTAACCTGTATATTTTTCATTTATCTCAAATATTGCAGTTTTATTTCTACATATTTGAATTGGATTTTCCTTACATTTCTTTGTCTATATTTAATTTTTTCAATCTTTCCCTAGTTCTTAAATATATGGAATACAGTTTAAATAATTATTTTAATATCCTTAGTATCTTTGTCTACAAATTCTGTTATTTCTGGGTCTGTTTCGATTAACTGTTTTTTATCCTCAATATATGTTATATTTTCCTGGCTCTTTGCATGCTTGGTAATTTTTTATGGTATGTAACACCTTGCAAATTGTACCTTATTGGGTCCTAGAGGTTTTTATGTTCTTGTGAACATTCCCGAGCTTATTCTGGGATTCAGTCAAGTTACGCACAAACAGCTTGGTCCTTTTAGGTCTTGTTTTTAAGCTTTGCTAAATCAAGTCTAATCAGTCTATGGTTAATTTTGTTCCTCCACTGAGATAGAACCCCTCCGAGTCATCTCCACAATTCCCCATAAGTTATTAGGGTTTTTCTTTGTCTGTTGTTTTACTCTGTTTAGCAGAAACAGAAATTTCTCCGCACCTATGAACTCATTGGATTTTTCTTTCTGATTCTTTCAATTGAGTACTGCTCCGATTTAAGATAGTTTTCTTGTACATATGCATAATCAGTACTGAGCTGAAAAGTCAAAGGAACTCTCGAAAGTAATCAGGAGCTCTTTCTTTATGAAGTTCCCTCCTCGCTAGTATTTTCTTTCTGTGAATTCCAGACTACTTGGCCTTACTAGATCTCTGCCTAATATCTTCTCAACTCAGAGACTTGGATCCTTTTCCATGCACCACAACAAGAAACTCTCCAGGCAGTAAGCAGGGGCCATCAAAAAATCATCTTTGTTTCCAAGCTCTTAGATTAGTGTCTTTTTTTGCCTAAAAGTCCTGAAAACAATTTTTACATATGTTTTTGAATACATTTTCTTTGCTTCACTTTGATGGGTAAATTTTATCCTTGTATTGCATCACTCACTATGGCCTTGGGTTTCCTGCTTTGGGATAAGTTGGTACTTTCAAGGATATGAGGGAAAAAAACAAAACAAAAAACTTCCACATTTTTCACTTCCTTCCTCAACTCTTAAAGTCTTCATGTAAATTTATGTTTATCTAATAAATTAATAAAGAATTTGGCTTTATGATATTTACTATGTGGATTAATACATTTATATCACTTCATTTACATATGTCAGAGAATCTTGTATGATATGTACATGTGAGGTGTTTTGCAGAAGGCTAAAATTCACTGTGGTGCCTCCATTCATTTATCCTCTTTAAATGGTGGATAAATTACAGCTTACAATCTAGTTATGCAGATTGATGCACTATCATATCTAATTTTAACTAAATGATACCTTTGAAAATGGATAATTAATTCAACAAAGTTTTGGAAGGCACCATGGAGGAGATAATNTCCTCTTTAAATGGTGGATAAATTACAGCTTACAATCTAGTTATGCAGATTGATGCACTATCATATCTAATTTTAACTAAATGATACCTTTGAAAATGGATAATTAATTCAACAAAGTTTTGGAAGGCACCATGGAGGAGATAATACTAAAAGGAAAAGCATAAGAAAATATTTCAAAAAGAAGGAAGTTATTACACTTCTCCTGTTTCTACTTGGAGTGTTATATATACATAACAACCAAAAATTTGAGTTGCCTAATGCAAACGTTCTCAGAGGAGATGGACAGAGGCGAGGCTCTGCCTTCTTGTTTTAGATTTTATACTGTGAACAAGTTTCCTTTCAGTGGATTATCTACTGCCATGTTTTTCTTATTTTTGTGCATTTGTTGGTGATTTGACTATGCTGAACTGCTATCAGCTGGTCCTAAGTGCAAGAAGGCTGTGATGTGACTTTCAGAGAAAACGTGTGTGAGATAAGCTTTGTTAAGGCATAAATTGCGGTGCTGTTTAAACAGTGTTCAGTGTACTCAGTCATGTCTGACTAGTTGTGGCCCCATGGACTGCAGCTCAAGAGGCTCCTGGGTTCATGGAATTTTCTAGGCAAGAATATTGTAGTAGGGTGCCATTTACTCCTGCAGGGACTTCCTAATCCAGGAACTGAACCCACGTCTCTCATATCTCCTGCATTTGCAAGCAGATTCTTTCCTACTAGGGCCACCTAGGAAGCCCTGTTTAAACAGAAATACACATATAATAGATGATAAAAATATTGTGACTAAAGGCTTATAGGAATCTGTGTATTTCCCCTAGGAGCTAGAGTTTAATATTTGCTAGTTTAGTGTTTAGTGACTTAATAGAATATAATTACTGCAAATAATGTGAACTGACCTCATATAAAAGGAAAATCTCACAAATGTAACAAGATTTTATGAAAACCTTAAATATTATCAAGAAGTTTATTGAAAATTAGATTGAGTGCACTGAAGTTACCAAATAATCTGCTTACAAGAATATAAGCTCTCAAGAACAATTGACTCACTATTTGGCAATCTTCATAATAACTGACAGAAAAAAATCATCAATGGACGCTAATACTATGGATGTCTATTTCCTGAGGAACAGAATTTTGACAGTTTTTAAGTCTCTCTCCACACAATGTTATTAAACACAAAAGAAAAAGTAAAGAGTAAGTTTACAATAGTGAGACATGGCAGACACCACCTTAATCAAGTGATCAAAGCCAATATCATCAAATGGAACAAAATAACATCATGCTCCTCTTGATAGGATGCAATGAAAAAGACAAAAAAATCACTTTAATGATATTTCTACTAAAATATATTTCCTGATCCTAATCAGGAAGAAATAAATCCAAATTGCTTGAATTTTTCAAAAATATCAAGGTCACAAGGAAGAAAGTAAGATTAAGGAACTGGCCCAGAGTAGAAGAGACAGAGAGACACGTGAAATCACTGCAGTGTATGACTCTGAATGAGATCCTGGGTAGAATTATTTTATTTTATTTTTTGCTAAAAAAAGGACATTATTGCCATGAAAGTGAAAGTAAAAGTCACTCAGCCGTGACTCTTTGTGAGCCCATAAACTAGCCCACCAGACTCCTCTGTTCATGGAATTCTCCAGGCCAGAATACTGGAGTGGGTAGCCTTTCCCTCGTCCAGGCGATCTTCCCAACCCAGGGATGGAATCCAGGTTTCTCACACTGCAGGTGGATTCTTTACTGTCTGAGCCACCAGGGAACCCAACAAAGGCAGGCTCCTCTGGGATAACTGGTGAAATGTGAATAAGGCTTGCAGGTTAGGTAATACTGTTCTATCAGTATTAAGTTCCTGGTTTTGAGCATTGCACTATGACTTTGGAAGAGAATGTTATAGTTCATAGGGAATATGCACTGAATAATTTAGGTGTATTTAGTTTTAGTTTAGTGGCTAACTCTGCAAATCCATGGACTGTGGCCCACCAGGCTCTTCTGTCCATGGGATTTTCCAGGCAAGATTACTGGAGTGATTCCCTTCTCTAGGGGAACTTTGGGAGCCTCATAGCTGCAATTTACTCTTGGACAGTTCATAAAAAAACAATGTAAGAGTATTTAGAAAGACTGATAAAGCAAACATGTAAAATGATAATAACTGGGAGAAATCTATATGAAGATTATCAATTCAGTTCAGTTCAGTCACTCAGTCGTATCCGACTCCTTGCGACCCCATGAATCGCAGCACNAGAGTCTTCTTCAACACCACAGTTCAAAAGCATCAATTCTTTGGCACTCAGCTTTCTTTATAGTTCAACTTTCACCTCCATTGATGACTATTGGAAAAACCATAGCTTTGACTAGATGGACTTTACTAGTAATGCCTCTGGTTTTTAATACACTGTCTAGGTTGATCATAGCTTTCCTTCCAATGAGCAAGCATCTTAATTTCATGGCTGCAGTCACCATCTGCAGTGATTTTGGAGCCCAAACCGATAGTCTTTCACTGTTTCCATTGTTTCCCCATCTATTTGCCATGAAGTGATGGGACCAGATGCCATGATCTGAGTTTTTTGAATGTTGAGTTTCAAGCCAACTTTTTTACTCTCCTCTTTCACTTTCATAAAGAGGCTCTTTAGTTCTTCTTCGCTTTCTGCCTTAAGGGTAGTTTTATCTGCTTATCTGGAGTTATTGATATTTCTCCTGGCAATCTTGATTCCANTTGAATGTTGAGTTTCAAGCCAACTTTTTTACTCTCCTCTTTCACTTTCATAAAGAGGCTCTTTAGTTCTTCTTCGCTTTCTGCCTTAAGGGTAGTTTTATCTGCTTATCTGGAGTTATTGATATTTCTCCTGGCAATCTTGATTCCAGCTTGTGCTTCATCCAGGCTGGTATTTCACATGATGTACTCTGAATATAAGTTAAATAAGCAGGGTGACAATATGCAGCCTTGATGTACTCCTTTCCCGATTTGGAACCAGTCTGTTGTTCCATGTTCAGTTCTAATTATTGCTCCTTGAGCTACACACAGATTTCTCAGGAGGCAGGTCAGGTGGTCTGGTAATCCCATCTCTTTCAGAATTTTCCACAGTTTATTGTGTTCCACACAGTCAAAAGCTTTGGCACAGTCAATAAAGCAGAAATAGATGTTTTACTGGAACTCTCTTGCTTTTTTGATGATCAGTGGATGTTGGCNCTGGTAATCCCATCTCTTTCAGAATTTTCCACAGTTTATTGTGTTCCACACAGTCAAAAGCTTTGGCATAGTCAATAAAGCAGAAATAGATGTTTTACTGGAACTCTCTTGCTTTTTTGATGATCAGTGGATGTTGGCAGTTTGATCTCTGGTTCCTCTGCCTTCTCTAAAACCAGCTTGAACCTCTGGAAGTTCATGGTTCATGTACTGTTGAAGCCTGGCCTGGAGAATTTTGAGCGTTACTTTACTAGCATGTGAGATGAGTACAATTGTGTGGTAGTTTGAGCATTCTTTGGCATTGGCTTTCTTTGGGATTGAAATGAAAACGGACCTTTTCCAGTCTTGTGGCCACTGCTGAGTTTTCCAAATTTGCTGGCATATTGAGTGCAGCACTTTCACAGCATCATCTTTCAGGATTTGAAATAGCTCAACTGGAATTCCATCACCTCCACTAGCTCTGTTCATAGTGAAGCTTCCTAAGGCCCACTTGACTTCGTATTCCAGTATATCTGGCTCTAGGTGAGTGATCACACCATTGTGATTATCTGGGTCATGACAGTCTATTTTGTGTAGTTCTTCTGTGTATTCTTGCCGCATCTTCTTAATATCTCTGCTTCTCTTAAGTCCATACCATTGCTGTCCTTTATTATGCTCATCTTTGCATGAAATGTTCCCTTTGTATCTCTAATTTTCTAGAAGAGATCTCTAGTCTTTTCCATTCTATTGTTTTCCTCTTTTTTCTTTGCAGTGAACACTGAGGAAGGTTTTCTTATCTCTCCTTACTATTCTTTGGAACTCTGCATTCAAATGGTTATATCTTTCCTTTTCTCCTTTGTCTTTAGGTTCTTTTGTTTTCATAGCTATTTGTAAGGCCTCCTCAGACAACCATTTGCCTTTTTCCATTTCTTTTTCTAGGGGATGGTCTTAATCACTGTCTCCTGTCCAATTTCACAAGCCTCCATCCCTAGTTCTTTAGGCACTCTCTCTATCAGATCTAATCCCTTGACTCTATTTGGCACTTCACTGTATAATCATAAGAGATTTTATTTAGGTCATACCTGAAAGGTCTGGTGGTTTTCCCTACTTTCTAATATTTAAGTCTGACTTTGACAACAAGAAGTTCATGATCTGAGCCACAGTCAGCTCCCAGTCTTGTTTTTTCTGACTGTATAGAGTTTCTCCATGTTTGGCTGCATAGAATATAATCAATCTGATTTTGGTATTGACCATCTGGTGATGTCCATGTGTTGAGTCTTCTTTTATGTTTGAAGACGGTGTTTGCTATGACCTGTGTGTTCTTTGGCAAAACTCTGTTAGCCTTTGCCCTACTTTGTTTTGTACTCCAAGGCCAAATTTGCCTGTTACTCCAGGTATCTCTTAACTTCCTACTTTTACATTCCAATCTCCTATAATGAAAAGGATATCGTTTTAGGGTGTTAGCTGTAGAGGGTTTTGTAGGTCTTCATAAAACTGTTCAGCTTCTTCAGCATTACTGGTTGGGGCATAGGCTTGGATTACTGTGATATTGAATGGTTACTGGTACTTCAGTGGATAAGAATTCACCTGCCAATGCAGGGAACATGTGTTCAGTCCCTGCTCTGGGAACATCCCATGTCTTGGAGCAACTAAGCCAGCAAGCCTCAACTACTGAGCCCACATCCTGCAACTACTGAAGCCTGCTGGCCGAGAGCCTGTGCCCTGCCACAAGAGAAGCCACCACAATCAGAAGCCTACACACTGCAGAGAAACTCCATGCATAGCAATGAAGATCCAACATGGCCACAAATAAATCTTTTTTAAAAAAGAAAATAGCAAGCCAATATTAGTGATAAACATAGATGCAAAGATTCTCAACAAAATGTTAGCAAACCAGTTTCAACACTATATTAAAAGGATCATACACCACAGTTTAGTTAAATTTATCCCAGAGATGCAACAGTTTTTCAGTATCCACAAAAAAATTAATGTGGTACACCTACAGATGGCCAACGGGCACATAATAACCATATGAACATCTCAGTAGATACAGAAAAAGATTTTTACAAAATTCATCTTCCATTTATGATAAAAACTCTACAGGAAAGGGGCATAAAGAGAATGGTCCTCAACCTAATGTAGCTCATTTATGACAAACCCACACCTAATATCATACTTAATGGTGAAAAGCTGAAAGCACTTCTTTGAAGATAAGGAACAATACAAGAATGTCCTTGCTTGCAAATTTTATTCAACATAGTGCTGGAAGTCCTTGCCTTAGTAATCAGTAAAGAAAAGAAAATAGAATCCAACTTGGGAAGGAAGAAACGAAATAGTCAATGTTTTCAGATGACATGATACTATACACAGAAAATCCTAAAGTGAGAAGAAGTGAAGTTGCTCAGTCATGTCCAACTCTTTGTGCCTCTGTGGACTGCACCCTACGAGGCTTCTCTGTCCATGGGATTTTCCAGGCAAGAGTACTGGAGTGGGTTCCCATTTCCTTCTCCAGAAAATCCTAAAGACAACACCAAAAACTNCCCATCTGCAGTGATTTTGGAGCCCCCCAAAATAAAGTCTGACACTGTTTCCACTGTTTCCCCATCTGGAGTTCTTTTTATTGTTCTCACAACTATTTCACAATAAAAATTAAAAAATAAATAAATAAATGGACCTTAACATGTCACTTAACTGATAGTTTAGGGGAAAATTTTGTATTTAATCTGGTCCTATGAGGAAAAGTGGCATTTTAAACAATAAGTGGTTAAAGATGCTTTTTAAATTAAAACTTTTATCACAGAAAGAGACTTTGGGAATAGATATTTGAAAATATTTCTTAGTATATGACTCTTTAAAAACTTTATGAGTATCTCCATAAAAAACAGTATATTTGCACACTTGAATGAAAACGTGGTAATAAAATTTTCTAACCTGTTGAAAAGTCTTCCAAATAGGATGTTTCAATAGAATTCTGCTCTAGATAATATTTTTGCATAACAAATGACTTCAAAACTAAGTAGCTTTAAATAACTTATGAGTATTTCTGACAGTTCTTCATGTAGACAGCCTCAATTGGTTGGTTATCACTTGGAGGTTTCACACACAACTGAAAGTCCACGCTGAGCAGGACTGAAGTCACCTGAAGATTTCTTATTCACATGTCTGCTATCTGGGCTAGGTTGGCTAGAACATTTGGGGGCCGGCCAAGCATCTCTTTCCTTCTCTGCCCATGCAGATTGTTTGGGCTTCCTCACAGCCTGGGAGTCTCTGGGTAGTCAGGCTTAACATATGGTGGCTGGTTGTCCCCAGAGCCAGTGTTCTAAAAGATGCAGATAAAATCCAAGAGGCTTATGATGGCCAAGTCTCAGAAGCCAAGGAGCTTCACTTTTACTGTATTCTTCTGGCTAAAGCAGTCAAGTTTCAAGATTCAAGGGAATGAAAGCATAGACTCCTTATCACAACAGGGCAATGACTTGTATCTACAAGGAGGGAAGGAATTGATGATGCCCATATCTTGGAGAGAAGTTACCAAACTTTATAGTCTAATTTGTTAAAATACAGAAACTGTGACCAGTTCTGATTACTTCCAAAGGAAAACATATTTATATAAGGGGAAATGGATGTTTTCCAGTTAAGCTTTAAGAAAAGACTATGATCAGTTGGTGGATGACCTTTAAAAATGAATATCATTATTCAGTCAGTACAGGCGAAGTATACTACTTCCCTTTGAATCCAGCTTTGTGGCCTAACATTTTCATCCAGAACCAGAGTTTTTAACATTATGAAAGTGAAAGCCACTCAGTCTTGTCTGACTCTTCTATACAGTCCATGGAATTCTCCAGGCCAGAATACTGGAGTGGGTAGCCTTTCCCTTCTCTAGGGGGTCTTCAAAACCCAGGTGTCAAATCCAGGTCTCCCACATTGCAGGCGTATTCCTTCCTACCTGAGCCACCAAAGAAGCCCAAGAATACTGGAATGGGTAGCCTATCCATTCTCCATGGGATCTTTCCAACCCAGGAATTGAACCAGGATCTCCTACGTAGCAGGCAGATTCCTTACTAGGTGAGTTACCAGGGAAGTCCTTGAAGTGTTGTATCATAAGTCAAAATTTTAAAAAGGAATGTACTCAATCACTTTCTTCTCACTAAATACTGATATTAACAATAGTTTTATTGGAAGAAAAACTTTTAATTGGCTTGTAATATTTAGCTTTAACTATTTAGCAGTAGCTTTTAAAATTAAAAACGTGCAGACCATTTGATCTAACAATTCTACATCTAGGTATCACTATAGAGAAACACACATATGCACCAGAGGCTTTGTATAGGACATCCATTGAGGCTTCATTTGTAGCAGGAAAAAAAGTGAAAATCATCTAAATGTATAGGGGAAAAGTATAGTAAGGCATGGTAAATAGATACAGTGGAATAGTTCACAGCAGTTTCAAAGAAGGAGGTAAATTAAAGTTATTTAAATTGAAAATCAAATTGTGGCACAGTGAGTATGATACAATGCCATATACACAAAAGAATATCATACAATTAAGTCATGTATTTTTATAGCTATAATTGTTGTTTGTTGTTTAGTCCAACTCTTTGCGACACCATGGAATGTAGCCCGCCAGGCTCCTTTGTCCATGGGATTTCCAAGGCAAGAATACTGGAATGGGTTGCCATTTCCTCCTCCAATTTATAGTTGTATATAACTGTAACTATTTGTGTTTGTCTATAAATATTTGCATTGTTACATAAGTGAATTCCCTCAGTTGTGTCCAACTCTTTGCAACCTTATGGACTATACAGCCTACCAGGCTCCTCTGTCCACAGGATTTTCTAGGCAAGAGTACTGGAGTGGTTGCCATTTTCTTCTCCAGGTATTATATTAGCATAGAAAAATATCTAGAAGGATATATGCCAAACTTAATTCATAGGAGAGTGAGTCAAACAGAACTGTGGAATTTTCTGTACTTTACAAATATTTTGTAAGAAGGCATCAATATAAAGAATGCATAATTTGATATATATAAGATACATGGCAACCCACTCCAGTACTCTTGTCTGGAAAATCCCATGGACGGAGGAGTCTGGTGCAGGCTACTGTCCATGGGGTCGCAGAGTCAAACACGACTGAGCGACTTCACCTCAAGATACTTGTAAAAAGACTGTGAGTCACTTATCTGTATTTTTGAAGGAAGGGTGCATTGAAATTAACACATTCATAATTAGTCATGTAATTGTGGTCAGAAAGAGGAAACATAGAAGTGAGCTTTTATTGTTTTTTCTCAGACTACTTTTCACCCATTACCTTCAGTGTAGTAAGAAGAACTTCTTTTTTATTTTTTTGGTTAACAAATGGTGGGGAGATACTTTCTGAAAACATTTACTGTAGTCAGTAGCACAAATAGAAAATCTAAGAACTCATGCATTTTGTTCCTTTCAAAATTCACCATCAACAAGTGTTTATACAATATTAAAAAAAATTATCAATTAATCTCAATCATGGAAGAGAGTTTCCTTTTTGCTACTGTAATTTGTTTGAGAAAAAAAAAAGGAGACGTAATATGGTAGATTATTAAATTCATATCTCATATTACTCCTAAGTGAGAATCACTTTTCAAAAGTACTGCATGTAATTGTGTCTTGATATATAACTTCACTACATGCCTTGAAATCATTGGCAGTCCTCCAAAGAGACCAAACAGAACTTCAAATGTTATTTCAGAACACTAAGGGAAAGGGGAGAAGTGAGATTGATTTCGTTTTAAATGACTGGAGCCAGATTCTGCACAGGCTAGTCTTCCCATGCTTTTCTTTGCCAATTAGGGAGCATCACCTGGATGGGCTCCCTCTAACAGAGGGTGGGAGAAGGGGTGCTTCTCCAACAGCTGCTTGTGTGTCAGCCCAAGTTACAGACAGGAGCAGCTGTGCTGAGTGAGAAAGCCCTGCTCAGATCTAACAGGAAGGGAAGTGACCCCCAGACTGCAGAAAAGCAATTTGATCCCCCTCTGGAAAGTGATGGTCTTTGCAGTTTTTACAAGTCTGAAGAAAGACCCCATTCTCAAAATCTGCCCTTCATGGGTGCTGTATGGCTCTGACACAAATTAGATGAAAATCCTGAGTCACGGAAGGAATCCCTTCCACATGGCAGGTGCTTAAGGGTTTGTGGCTGTGGGGTTTGGCTTTTGGTGCCTGGAAGATGAGAGGGAAGAGGAACAAACGTGCTTGCTCTGCCCAGTTTCCATACAAAACCAGAAATACAGAACCAGAGAGCTGGGAGCTGGATGAGTGGTCATCCATCAGCCTGATGGTATTTCCACAAGAATATTTTTCCCAAACCACAACGTGACCCTATGTAATGAGCAGAAAGCAGTGAGGAGCTGGGAGGGAGGAGGAGGCAGGTTTCAAGCCCCCAGCAGCCCAGGCCATGGAGAAAAAGGATTCCTAATGAAAATGCTTTCATCCTAACCAGTTTCCCTGGTGATTCAGGGCCTCTGCTCCAACTGAGGAGGCAGGCATGTGACTAAGAGCTCATGATGAAACAGTATCCCTACTAATACAGAAGCCATGTTCATGGAAACGCTGGATAGGTTTACTTCATCCAGACATAAAGGAACCACTGTGATACACCCACCGGGTAGGCACTCCCTGTTAACTATCCCTTTAGATTTTCTTTAGGCAGATACAAACATGTGTGAATGTAGACCATTGTCTCTCTTTTTATTTACTCAATGGTAGGAATTTATGGGCTTGTAGGTTGTGCTAGTGGTAAAGAATCCACCTGCCAATGCAGGTGACAGAGATGTAGGTTTGATCCCTGGGTGGGAAAGATCCTCTGGAGGAGAGAACATAGCAATCCACTCCAGTGTTCTTGCCTAGAGAATCCAATGGACAGAGGAGCCTCATGGGCTGCAGTCCATGGGATCACAAAGAGTCGGACACAACTGAAGTGACTTAGCACACACAGGAAATTATAGACAGCTGCATATATTTTTCTTGTTAATTTCATAACTTTCCATTGTATGGATGTGTAAGTCAGTTCAGTCGCTCACTCGTGTCCGACTCTTTGTGACCCCATGAGCCCACAGCACACCAGGTCTCCCTGTCTCTCACCAATTCCTGGAGTCCACCCAAACCTATGTCCATTGAGTTGGGGATGCCTTCCAATATCTCATCCTCCATTGTCTCCTTCTCCTCCTGCCCTCAGTCTTTCCTAGCATCAAGGTCTTTTCAAATGAGTCAGCTCTTTGCATCAAGTGGGCAGTGTTGGAGTTTCAGCTTCAACATCAGTCCTTCGAATGAACACCCAGGACTGATCTCCTTTAGAATGGACTGGTTGGATCTCCCTGCAGTCCAAGGAACTCTCAAAAGTCTTCTCCAACACCACAGTTCAAAAGGATCAATTCTTCAGCACTCAGCTTTCTTTATAGTCCAACTTCCACATTCATACATGACTACTAGAAAAGCCACAGACTGGCGTGCTGAGATTCATGGGGTCGTAAAGAGTCAGACATGACTGAGTGACTGAACTGAACTGAATTGAACTCAACTGACTAGATGGACGTTTGTTGGCAAGGTAATGTCTCTGCTTTTACATATACTCTTTAGGTTGTTCATAGCTTCTCTTCCAAGGAGCAAGCACCTTTTAATTTCATGGCTGGAGTCACCATCTGCAGTGATTTTGGACCCCAAGAAAAGAAAGTCTGTTCCTGTTTCTAATGTTTCCCCATCTATTTGCCATCAAATGATGGGACTGGATGGAACGACCTTAGTTTTTTGAATGGTGAGTTTTAAGTCAGCTTTTTTCACTCTCCTCTTTCACTTTCATCAAGAGGCTCTTTATTTCCTGTTCATTTTCTGCCATAGGGATGGTGTCATCTGCATATCTGAGGTTATTGATATTTCTCCCAGCAATCTTGATTCCAGCTTGTGCTTCATCCAGCCTGGCATTTTGCATGATGTATTCCACATATAAGTTAAATAACCAAGGTGATATACAGCCTTGATGTACTCCTTTTCCTGTTTGGAACCAGTCTGTTGTTCCATGTCCAGTTCTAACTGTTGCTTCTTGACCTGCAGACAGATTTCTCAGGAGGCAGGTAGGGTGGTTTTGTGTTCCTATCTTTTTAAGAATTTTCCAGTTTGTTGTGAGATATGCAGTCAAAGGCTTTGGTGTAATCAATAAAGCAGAAGTAGATGTTTTTCTAGAATTTTCTTGTTTTTTTCTATGATCCATAAGATGTTGACAATTTGATCCCTGGTTCCTCTGCCTTTTCTAAATCCAGCTTGAACATCTGGAAGTTCACAGTTCATGTACTGTTGAAGCCCAGCTTGGGGAATTTTCAGCATTATTTTCTAGTGTGTGATATGAGTGCAACTGTGTGGTAGTTTGAACATTCTTTGGCATTGTCCTTTTTTGGAATTGGAATGAAAACTGACCTTTTCCAGTCCTGTGGCCACTGCTGAGTTTTCCAAATTTGCTGCCATATTGAGTGCAGCACTTTAATAGCATCATCTTTTAGGATTTGAAATAGCTCAACTGGAATTTTATCACCTCCACTAGCTTTGTTCATAGTGATACTTCCTAAGGCCCACTTGACTTCACATTCCAGAATGTCTGGCTCTAAGTGAGTGATTTTGCCACCTCTTCTTAATATCTCCTGCTTCTGTTGGGTCCATATTATTTCTGTCCTATATTGAGCCCATCTTTGCATGAAATGTTCCCTTGGTATCTCTAATTTTCTTGAAGAGATCTCTAGTCTTTCCCATTCTATTGTTTCCCTCTATTTCTTTGCATTGACCACTGAGGAAGCCTTTCTTAATCTCTCCTTGCTATTCTTTGGAACTCTGCATTCAAATGGGTATATCTTTCCTTTTCTTCTTTGCTTTTTTGCTTCTCTTCTTTTCACAGCTATTTGTAAGGCCTCCTCAGACAGTTATTTTGCTTTTCTTCATTTCTTTTTTGGGGGATGGTCTTGATCCCTGTCTCCTATACAATGTCACAAACCTCTGTCCATAGTTCATCAGGCACTCTATCATATCTAGTCCCTTAAATCTATTTCTGACTTCCACTGTATAGTCATAAGGGATTTGATTTCAATCACATCTGAATGGTCAAGTGGTTTTCCCCACTTTCTTCAATTTAAGTAGGAATTTGGCAATAAGGAGCTCATGGTCTGAGCCACAGTCAGCTCTCAGTCTTGTCTCACTGTATAGAGCTTCTCCATCTTTGGCTGCAAAGAATATAGTCAATCTGATTTCAGTGTTGAACATCTGATGATGTCCATGTGTAGAGTTTTCTCTTTGTGTTGTTGGAAGAGGGTGTTTGCTATGACCAGTGCGTTCTCTTGGCAAAACTCTATTAACTTTTGCCCCACTTCATTCTGTACTCCAAGGACAAATTTGCCTGTTACTCCAGGTGTTTCTTGACTTCCTACTTTTGCATTCCAGTCCGCTATAATGAAAAGGATATCTTTTTTGGGTGTTAGTTCTAAAAGGTCTTGTAGTTCTGCATAGAACCATTCAACTTCACCTTCTTCAGTGTTACTGGTTGGGGCATAGACTTGGATTACCGTGATTTTGAATGGTTTGCCTTGGAAATGAACAGCGATCATTCTGTTGTCTTTGAGATTGCATCCAAGTACTGCATTTCGGTCTCGAATGGCTACTCCATTTCTTCTAAGAGATTCCTGCCCACAGTAGTGGATATAATGGTCATTTGAGTTAAGCATTAGTTTAAATAGCAGTCTTTTGATGGACATTAAATTATTCCTAGTCTTTTGTGATTATCAACAATGCAGCCAAGAATAACACTGTACATATGTCGATTCAATTCACTCTTACACAAGTTTTATATATAATAGATTTCCAAAAGTGGAGTTACAGGGCCAAAAGGTGGATTCTGGAGATGTGGCTAAACTATTCTAGATGCCCATAAGCTATCTAAGAGAACTTCCGATATTCTCACAACAGTGTATTTTCACACTTTGTGGTTTTGCCTTTTCATAGGTGAAAGCTAGTATCTCATTGTAGTTTTAATTTTATTTTTCTTGTTAGAACTGAGGTTGAATATCTGTTTATATGTTTAAGAGCTATTTGTACTTCCTTTTCTATAAATGGTCCAATGCATAAAATCTTATCCATATCCCTTGCCCATATTTATTTTGAGTTGTTTTTTCCTAATAAATGTTGGCTATTGAGTACAGCCAGTGTTTAGTTTTAATTTTTGGTTATTGTATTTTTCATTTTTAGAATTTTCCCATTTATTTCTTCATTGCATGTTCTATTTTATTTGCATGTTCACTTTCTATTTTTCATTCATTTCAAGCATTCACAATTACTTTAAACCTGAAACATTTATGTGATAGCTGTTTTAGAATTCTCACAAGATAATTCCAATATCTGTCATCTCTATGCTGATGTCTACTGAGTGCCACTTTTTCTCTAAGATTTTCATGGTTCTCAGTGTGAAAACATTTGGATTGGGTCCTAGACATTTGGGGGGCTTCCCTGATGGCTTAGTGGGTAAAGAATCTGCCTGCAATGCAGAAGACGCAGGAAATGGAGGTTTGATCCCTCAGTCAAGAAGATGCTCTAGAGGAGGAAATGGCAACCCACTCCAGTATTCTTGTCTGAAAAATCCCATGGACAGAGGAGCCTGTTAGGTTACAGTCCATGAGGGTCGCAAAGAGTTGGATATGAATGAGAATGTTCATTGGCTAAACATTTTGAGTATTATGCCATGTGACTCTAGTTCCTACTTGAATTTTAACAGGCAGTCAACTTGTTTAGGTTCCTAATGTATATCCTGGGCCACTTTGTGAGTCGTAGTTCAAATATCAATTTCATGTTCAAAGATTTGGCAGCTCTGGGTCCTCTGCTGAGATCAAACTGAACCCGAGTCATGTTTCAGACCAATGTTCTGTTTTCCTAACCTTTTAAACCTTTGTTGTCTTGCTTCTTATTTGCTTTCTGTATAGGTCACTGAGGGTTCTGCCCAAGATTCTAGATCCAGAAAATCACTTTCCCTACTTCCCTATTTTTCATAATCTTTCAGTGTGTTCTAGTTAGGAGTGGGGTTGGGAGTGCCTACTAATTATATTAATAGAAGCAAGGATGGTTAAGTGGGCTTCACCCATGGCTTCTACCTGTAGCACCTGATGAGGAGGGGGAATGGCAAGTCTTTGGGGGAGTTGTTTGCCTACAGAAGGGCAGATATGGCCAAAGTGTTTTTGCCCTGCTGGAAATCCTGGTTCTACATCTAAAACAGGATGGACTAACCTGGGTGAGTTGAAGGCTTTCAAGACTTTATAAACCACAATACCATCATAAACCATAGTTGTCTAGATAGTAATTCTTGATTTAGTCCCCATGTTTATCTCCTGTGGACAAATATTAATGCTCAGAAGCAGTTGGTTAAGTCCCTAAGAAGGAAATACTTAAATAAGCACCTCATAATATGCAAGGTCCTCTCCCACTACATCCTAAAATTTCACATTATTATGCCTCTTCTAATATCCTGCTTCTAAATTACCCTCCTTCAAGCCTGCCAGTCAAGAAAAGGGACCTGTTGTTGAGCCAGGTGAGTCTCAGACCTTTACCTCCCTGCTAGTGCTTGACGTCTACCCCTGCAGGACTTAATCATGTTCTCAGTCAAGGCCTTCACTTGGAACCCTTTCTTTTTTCCCTCTGTCTAGATTCTTTTGTCTCATACTCACATCTCTTCCCTTTTAACAAACAAATGACACCATGTAAGCAATAGGCCACAGGAAACAAAACTATCCTTCTCTTTACTGCTCTCCTCTGGTTATCACCAGCTTTTCTTTTCTTTCTAGTCCAGTTTTTTGGTTTGTGTGTTTGTTTTTTCAAAAATTTAACTCATGTATTAAATTTTTTATTTTAATTTTTCCCATTTTATTGAGCTGTAGTTGACATACACCATTGCATAGTTTAAGCTGTACACACAATGATTTTAATTATATACATTGTGAAATGATGATCTCTATAAATTTTAGTTAGCCTTAGCACCTGTCATCTCATATAGACAAAAAAGCAAGCAAGAATTGTGTTTTCCTTGTGATGAGAACTCAAGGTTTACTCTCTTAACTACTTTTGTATATATCACACAGCAGTTTTAACTAAAGTCATCATATTGTACATTACATCTCCAGTACTTATTTGATTTTTAACTGGAAGTTTGTACCTTTCGACCACCTACTTTCCTCCAATTTCTCTCCTTCTCCCATTCCCTGCTCCCTTGCCTCTGGTAGCCATAAATTGAATCTCCAATCCTTTTCTAGTATGAGGTTTTGTTGGTCTTTTTTTTTTTTTTTAGATTCCATGTATAAGTGAGATCACACAGTATTTGTTTTTTTCTATCAAACTTAATTTCACTTAGCATAGTGCCCACAAGGTCCTTTATTGTTACAAATGGTAAGAATTTTTTTTTTAATGTCCATCCAAGTTTCTTAAGAAAATAATCTGAGTCCTCGTATCCCATTTCCCGGCTTTGATAAACTCCTCCAAGTCATTAAAAATTCCTTGTCAGGATCCTTAGCAACCCGAACATGGTCACGTCCAGAGAGAACATTCTGGTCCCATGAGACTTCTTGCTCTTTCTCAAAAGTCTCAACCCTTTGGCTTTTGACACTCCTTTATTTCTCCTCCTATCTTTGTAATGGTCCTTGATCTCCATCAGTTTTTCAGCAAACCATCCCTTTAACACAAATGATAGTAGAATAATGGCAATATTTTTGTAATAATAAGCAATGCCAGTCTTTATTGAGCTCTTGTACTAGGTTCTAGGCCAGGTACTCAGAATGTATTATCACATCAAATATCACATATTCTTACATATAAATTCATATAAAACCCCTTTGTGGAAATGTGGACCCTGAGAGATATTAGGTTATTTGCCCAGGTTCATGCAGCTATTTCATGGGAAAAGATTTGGGTATTGATTTCTCAAGGGGTGCCTCTTTGGCCAGTTTCTCTATTCACTTTCTATCTTCTCCTTAAATTATTTTGTCCAAATGGTCTTTAATGAGTGATATCTATGAAAAGTTTTTCTCATACTAAGCTTCCAACTCCTATACCAAGGTTCCTCCTACACTTTGCTTAGAAACCTCTAACTCACAGTTTATCTATCTCAATCATTGTATTCCTCCTTGTGCATTTTAGGTCTTTTGGAAGTGGGATAGCCAGCTGCTACCTGACTGTACAAGAGACACAGAGGGCATTTTTGATTCCTCCTCTTTCCTTTATCCTTCATTTATCATGAAGTCTACTAAATTTGCTTCCTGCTGCTACAATCCAGCTTTTCTTCTTTACCCCAGTGAGTACTCTCAGATTCTGTCTGTTGTCTTTTAATTTTGGCAATGGATTCTTATCAGGTCTCTCCCCTCCCATTTTATCTCTTTTAAGTCAATAAGCTGTACTCCAAGAGTCTTTCCCCCGACACTGAACTATAAAAATGACAATTCTGGCATCTGCTGCTATATAACAACCACATGAAATCTTAGAGGTCTAAAACAAAATTTATTATTGCTTAAATTCTGTAAGTTGATGAGAGCAATTCTCATCTGGAGTCTCTCATGAAGTTGATTCTAATGGTGGCTGGGAATCTAACAGAGTCTTCTAAAGGCTTGACCTGGCTGGACATTNATCTTAGAGGTCTAAAACAAAACTTATTATTGCTTAAATTCTGTAAGTTGATGAGAGCAATTCTCATCTGGAGTCTCTCATGAAGTTGATTCTAATGGTGGCTGGGAATCTAACAGAGTCTTCTAAAGGCTTGACCTGGCTGGACATTCATGATGGCAGTCCACGTGTTGCTTTTTGGCAGGAATCTCAGCTGTGCTGATGACCAGATCAGCCTACATATGCCACCTCCTTGTGGATTTGGCTTCTGACAGCATGGGTTTGCTTTCAAGAAGAGATGTAGAGTCCTAAGAGAGAGTACCAAGAGACTAGGCAGAAGCTATCAGACTTCTTAAGACTTACCCTTGGAATGTTGCCTCTGTTACCTTTTCTTAGTCAAAAGGTACTTAGACTAGCCCAAGATTCAAGAGGAGGGGAATTAGACCCTCCCTTTGAATATGGGGTCTCACTGGCAGCTCAGCTGGTAAAGAATCTGCCTGCAATGCAGGAGACCCCGGCTCGATTCCTGGGTCAGGAAGATCCACTGGAGAAGAGATAAGCTATCCACTCCAGTATTCTTGGGTTTCCCTGGGGGCTCAGCTGGTAAAGAATCTGCCTGCAAGTGGGAGACCTGGGTTCTATCCCTGGGTTGGGAAAAATCCTGTGGAGAAGGGAATGGATACCCACTCCAGTATTCTGATCTGGAGAATTCCATGAACTGTATAATCCATGGGGTCACAAAGAGTTGAATATGACTCAGTGACTTTCACTTTCACTTTGAAAATGGGGAGTTGGACACAGAGAGATAATTCACTGAGGTGGTTATTATGGAGACTATTTTGCTCAATGATCATATCATTTTCATGTGTTNTGGGGTCACAAAGAGTCGGATATGACTCAGTGACTTTCACTTTCACTTTGAAAATGGGGAGTTGGACACAGAGAGATAATTCACTGAGGTGGTTATTATGGAGACTATTTTGCTCAATGATCATATCATTTTCATGTGTTGAACTCTTTCATTATTTCCAGTGAGTAGGAGATGAAGTTCAAGCTTTCTTAAATACCATTCATAGACTTTTCAGGGTTTACAAACATCGATTTCTCCAACATTTTTTCTTGCACTCTCAGCTTCCCACAGTTATTTGCAAATATCTTCACCCACCTATTCCATAGACCTTAATGGCTATTCTGTCCTGTGATCCATCTTAAAATCCTTACCTATCCTTACCATTTAGCCTAGACTGACCTATGTTTCCCAGAATTCCTTTTGCTTTATGTTTCAGGTTAGGGTTGGCCACAGAGAGTTTCTTTTTATATATATATATTAACAAATGTATTTTTATTTTATTTTATTTACTTTATTCTACTTTACAATAATGTATTGGTTTTGCCATACATCGACATGAATTTTCTTGTAGCATATTTGGAGGAAGGAAGTGAGGGACCTGCCATGATGTAGCTCACAGGTTGGTGCTTCTCTGCTAGCTTGTCTTGTTGCTTTAGGGGTAGCAGTCAGGCCTGAAATCATTCCTCTTTTTCTGTATCCTCCTTCGTCCTCTCTACCTCCTGGGATGGTTTTGTGATGGAGGGCACCACCTCGTCCCACAGGACAGCAACACCATTAAAGTCAGAGGCAGCAAGCATTGACAGGGATTTGTCTGTCCCCTTGGGTTCCAGCTTATCTGCACTTCTCCGCTGTCTTCCCTGAGACAGTACCCCTTTATAGAGACTGCCTGCCTAGCTCCCACATCTTGTAAGGTAAAAATTCTGTTAAAAAAAAAAACACACTATACACATACATTCATACATGTATATATATACACATTTATATGTGTATATATATATATGCAGACACATATACAGTAACATACATATGTATACCAAAAACATGTATCACCATCTAGTGATTCTGTTTATCTGATCACACTATGACTGACGTGGGTGAAAGGAGGTTACTGGGCAAAATTTAAGACATGTCAAAAACAATGACAAGCCACCTAGCTTTCCTAAAAACTGTTGCTGTGATAAAAATATAACCCATGAGAGCACCATGATAGCTTATCTCACAAGAGAGCATAGGAGTTCACAGTGAGCCTTTGAAGGCTGAGAGTCTGGATTTCAAGGTTGTTTCCTCACTTTCTAGCTATGTTCATTGGGCAAACTTGAAACCTCAGTTTACTCATGGGTAAAATAGAGGGGGGGCTTCCCTGGTGGCTCAGCGGTGAAGAAACCGCTTGCCAGTGCAGGAGACACGGGTTTGATCCCTAGGTCAGGAAGATTCCTGAAGAAGGAAATGGCAATATTTCTGTCTGGGAAGTCCCATGGACCGAGAAGCCAGGTGGGCTACGTCCATGGGGTCACAAAACAGTCATACACTACTTAGCAACCAAACAACAACAATATCTACTTCATGAGGTTATCAAGGAATAAGAGATAATCCACATAAAGTTCTTAGTATGTGACTATTATGTAATTAGCACTTACACCAAGTTAGCTAACTTTAATTATGTAAAATATGTAAACACCCATTTGACCTTAATTTATACTCCATTAATTTACATTTATGCCCATAATTCATAAACTGCATTTATGAAGTACATGATACTCTACAAACTGAAGATTAGAGATTATAGTGCAATGTAGAGATAATGAATATAAATATTTTGAGACCATCCCTAGTCATTGATGAGGTAAACAGTTTATAGTAATAAATATATTTACAGATAAAAATACAGAGAAACAATGTCAGAAATATTAATATGATACAATGGATGATTACTATGATGTAGTCAGCTTGTGCTCATAATGTAAACTCAGTTATGTGACTTCTTCATTCTTTTTGTTCTCTCAGAAATTTCCCTTTAGCCCTAGTGTTTTAAATTCTTCCTACTTCAAAACTTGAATCAATCCATGAATTTAAAACTGCTTTGTACATTATAAACTTTATGTTTTGTCTCTTCTGTCTGTATTAACTTTTTAGGGAATCATTTAAGAGGGCAGACAAAGCCATGGATGGCATTCAGAGCCATCTGAAATATCCATCTTTCTAGAAGGCATCTACAATCTATCAAAAACTTCGAAAAATGAGGAAATGAACACATACCCTAGAAGTCCTATAGGCTCTCTGCAATGCTATTTGCAGGGAGTGTGCAAAACAATGAGAGATGGTTTTGGAATGATTTGGCTTTTCTATTCTTCTTCCCTTTTAGAACATTTGATTTTTTTCTTTTTTGAGTTCTCTTTGTTTATGAATTGAAAATGCTTTTGTTTATTAAGCTAATTAAATTATTTTAAGAACATAAACAATGTGAGATAAGGGACTCAAACATTGTGAGTCTCTCTGTCTTTCTCTGTGCTAACAAACGGTCCGTGTCATAATAAAACAAGTCTATTTCTAAATAAGGTAAAAATGACTGGGTCTTGTCTGGTGAAGCAAGACACCAAACACAGCATCCCACTGTGTCTGCTGCCCTGGCTGCACTCTGGGAACTTCATGAAACCCAGTATTATGCATCGGAGACCAAAGGTCAGTACCCAGACAACAAAAGACAATGCCTTTGATATTTGCTTATCACCCTTCAGTGAACGGGGAAGGCTCTAAATTGTGAGAATTTAAAGCAGGCTCTTTCTGCCTAAGACTGTGATGATCTTGTACCTGTTCTTACCTTATGAGACTATACACACCTTGAGAGAACTCCACAGTTTGCGTTCCCACCTGGCATATAAGAGGCATTCAACATTAACTGTATTCTATGAAACAGAGAAACAATTTTGCAATTTTTCTTTTGGAAATGAAACTTCAGTTCAAACATAATCTCACACAAAACTCCAATTTATGAGATAAAGCAAAGCCAGCCCTAGCCGGGGCCACATCACTTTCTTCCCTCTAGAGGGAGGAAGTCCTTAGGAGACCTTAGAACAGGGACTTGAAGATCAAAGATGAGATGAAAATTCTTGCAGTTCTAAATGCTGCTTTCTGAAAAATCCAATGTAATATTCTTCAAACCCAAGAGAAGATTAGGGAGTGTACGTACCTTAGGCAGAGACAGAAAATATTCATTCCGCTTGGTGCATCTCTGAAGAGTGACTGATGGTGCTGAGCATGTTGCCTGACAGATTCTGCAGCCCACCCAGCACAAATGGTGGCTCCTAGGCTACCTCCTGAAAGGTGCAAATCTCCAAGCACAGGGCTCAGGGACCTCACACACTCCTGTCCCATCCTGCCTGCATCTATCATCCCTTCTTAGACACAACCTCTGACCATGGCCTGCTTCACCCCAGCTCCAGGGAAGTCACAGGGAGCAGTTTGTTTACCTAGACTCTAGGAGCACAATGGAAACTGGGTAAATCAACATTTTTTAGGGATGTGAAGGGAACTAGTGTTCAAGTCGCTGCCTTGGTGCACATACCCTCAGATTAAACATAAAGTAGGTACACCTTAGAATATAGTCTCTCCTCAAGGAACTCATGGTATCATTGGAAAGGCTTGTGGTATCCTGTGCTCCAGGCTTGTCTTGAGGGCCAATAGTGCCACGCCCACTGAAGAGTTATTTGGTGCAAGAATGAGCTTCTAACTATGCCTGAGATGACTGATCATTGTGAGCATGTGGTCATGATGTATAACGCATGATCTAGCCTGTTCGTCTTAGTATTTAAAGTAAATTTCCGGAATTCAAGGAAAATTCTGTGTCATATCTTAAAAATGAAATTCAGGGAGGAGGGGTAATATTCTCTTGCTGTTAAGGGAGGACCAGGCTCCAGGAAGCAATGTCTCTGGAGGCGGAGTCCCTCTTCTGTGGAGTCCACGTGCTGTCCTTTGCTCCCTGTTGTCCTGGGTGATGTGTCAGTCGAGAGGGTGAGAGGGAGTGTGCTTGAGTGGTTCTGAGCCACAGAGATGAGTTCCTGAAGGAGATGCATCATTCATGCCTTTTGGCTTTCACCCATTCCTTTCCTGGAGTTCACTGGTAACTACTGAAAATTAAATATCCATGAGCAGACACAATGTCTGGTGAGTTCAGCTGTAGCTAGGGGGAGTAGCTTCCAGATGCCTGGCATGGTACCCATAACTTCCTGTTTGGATGATAGATTATGTGAACACCCAGATTACATCCCTTATACAGCTAAAGAGTTGACCTGTTGCATGGATACTTGAGTGACTTTTTTTTATAATGAGTATTTACAATGTATATATTATGAGGCAAAATAACATCTATTGCTTTGCATTCTACCTCAAAACTGTGTCTACTGTGCTTTCTCAATTCTTCAAGAACCCTCATGTTGGAACGTACAGAACATGTTGGTTTTTTTTTTTTTTAAGAAACTATTTAAGCAGGCACTCATTTGCGAAGATCTTTCAGATAAGAGAGAACAGAGGCTCTAGAAAGGGCTGTGTGTGGTGGCCACTTTCCAGAAGTTTCTCTTGCATCATCTTAGCCATCACCCAGAACTATTTTCTTCTTTGGGATGTTGACACAGAAGCATTTCAACAGGTGTCCCCTGTTCTCACCTCAGGTGTGAAAGCAGTGCCCTCCCAGGACAGGGAGAGAGGAGGAAGGGAATGGGTGACCCTGGTGATTCTGACCTGTCCCCAGCTCTCCTTTCTGGTTTCACGTTGGTCTCCTCAGCACCATCACCTTTTTCTCCCCTCCCATCTTTCCTCTCCTCCCGTCTCTTCCCCTCTTTCTGCCTTCTTGTTCCAGACTCAGCCACCACGTTGGGCCAGGAGAGGATGGATCAGTGTGCTTCCACTGTCTTCCACAACTAAATCTTGGTTTCTTCTTTTGTTTTCTTTATGAATCAAGGTTCTAGAGAAGCTGGTTGGAGGGGAACACAAAGTTCCAGATTCAGAAAGGCAGGGAGTGCTGGTGGGTGCAGGGCCAAAGTCCCCTGGGGATGGAAAGACTCCTCTTCATTCTCAGCGCCCCGCTTTCAAAAAGACTGAGAGGCAAAGCTGTGAAACTTCATCTTGCTTCTCAGAGAGCTGAGAGGGCTGGCAGCAGGTGTGGTCAGAAATCTGCTGTTTAATGCTAAGGGAAAGGAGGGAGAGCCATAACGGTGAGAGTGGGAGGGCGCACGGTGAAGCGTCTGGGGAAATTGCTGAATTCTTAATGTTAGCCCTTGGAACACCCCGTCGGGCTTCCTGGCTAATTTTCTGCATCTTATTTCATGCCCAGTCTCTGCCTTCTCTCCCTCTACCTCTCCCTAGAACAAAGGACACTTTGGGCTATATGAACGGTGAAGTCCTACCTGCTCCTCCCAACCCCACCGTTTCTGCTCATCAAGTAGAAGCAGCTCTTACTATAGCATCAGGGCAAAGTGTCTCGGGTTAAAGCTGACCCCAAACCACCATATAGCACAACCCAGGCCGAGATAAGTGGGGAAGCCGTTTAAACCGGAGAAAACACTACTACAAGTCCTCAGCCCTCCCTGAATTTTCGGTGCCGCCACCTGCTTGCTCCAGAGGCCTGGGTGCTCCCCGGGCAGAGGCCCAGGCGCTCATGTTCACAGCTGCCGCAGCAGTGATGCAGAAACCCAGGTCCTGCCAGGCGTGCTGGGAGCAATAGCTCACAAAACAGATTGTAAAGCCCTCGGCTGGGACTCGCTCTCCTGTGACTTGGCACTTACGTAGCTTTTTCCACTGGCAGGGAAGGAGCAGGAGGCGAAGCTGCCCCCTCAAGTGATGACCGCCCTCCCCAAACCAGGCTTGTGAGGCCCCAGTCCTGTGCCCCTCATTCTTCAATCCTTGCCCAGGCCGCGGCGGGGGATGGGGTGGGGGCGGTGAACTGANTGGGAGGGATTGGGGGCAGGAGGAGAAGGGGACAACAGAGGATGAGATGGCTGGATGGCATCACTGATTCGATGGATGTGAGTCTGAATGAATTCCGGGAGTTGGTGATGGACAGGGAGGCCTGGCATGCTGCAATTCATGGGGTCGCAGAGTCGGACACGACTGAGCAGCTGAACTGAACTGCACTGAAAATCAAACAAGAGTTAAAGCTACTCCAAAATGGCTGTAGGTCTTCACTCCTCTTTGATTCCATACTCTCTTTTATTTTGAGAAGGCAGAATCTATTTTCTTATTGCTAAAATGTAGGCTGGAATTGCAGTTTTCTATGGTCAATAAAATGTGCTGAAAGAAAAGTTATTCTCAACAGGCCTTATGGCTCTGCTTTCTTTTGGAATCTTGAAACTTGGGAATAAATCTAGTATAGCCTATTGGATGAGAACAGATATGTGGTCCAGTCAATGCATTGTGTGTATACTTTGTGCTCAGTCATGTCCATCTCTTTGTGACCCCATGGACTGTAGCCCTGGAAGGTTCCTCTGTCCATATAATTTTCCAGGTAAGAATTATGGAGTGGGTCGACATTTCCTACTCCAAGGGATCTTCCTGATCTAGGAATCGAACCCAAGTATTTTTTAATTCTTTACCACTGTGCCATCTGGCAAGCCCTCCAGTCAGTGCATTACTCCAAAGCAAAACTCAAACAACCACTAGAGACGTGAATGAAGCCATCTTAGCCCATCTAGCCCCAGCCAACCTGCCAGCTGGCCAGAAACACATAAGCCAGCCAGACAAGTCAGGTACATCTGACCTAGACCTTCAGAACTGCCCAGCTGACTCATGGACACTTCAGTAATAATAAATGAGCATTGCATGAGTTTGTTTTACTCCAGTAGCTTGTTGATAAAGCTGCCTAAAAGAATAGCATCATAATGTGTTTGTATATATATATATATATATATATATGCAANAGCAGCAGCAGCAATGATAGTCGGCGGGCTTCCCTAGTAGCTCAGCTGGTAAAGAATTTGCCTGCGATGCAGCAGACCCCAGTTTGATTCTTGGGTCGGGAAGATCCCTTGGAGAAGAGGTAGGCTACCAACTCCAGACTTCTTGGGCTTCCTTGGTGGCTCACACGGGAAAGGATCTGCCTGCAATGCAGGAGAACAAGGTTCGATCCCTGGGTTAGGAAGATCCCCTGGAGGATGGCATGGCAACCCACTCCAGTATTCTTGCCTAGAGAATCCCCATGGACAAAGGAGCCTGGTGGGCTACAGCCCATGGGTCACAAAGAGCTGGATACGACCAAGCAACTAAGCACAGCACAACACAGTGATAGTTTTCGTTTGAATTTGTCAGTGAATCTGTCTGCATTAGAGGAATCCTGGAGAAAGAACCAGACAGCTCTGTTTTTCTTAGTAACTTGTCTGCCCTGCTCTCTGGGAGAGTCAGGGTGAGTGATGTGGCCGCAAGACCCCCTGAACCCTAGTTGACCGATGTGGAGATAGTGAGAAAATTGATACTGAGACCTCATGTGATGTGATTGTCAAGCTACCTGTCATTTCAGTGTGGTGACGGTGGTCCTCGCCGTGACTGGGTGGAGGAGCTTGTGCCCGCCGTTCACCAGGCGTGATTATGTTCATTGCAGCATTGTTTGTAATGGTGATAGACTGGAATAAGTGTCTGTCAAAGAGAATGGAGAAACAAGATGCGGTGTATTTAGATGATAGCATTTTATACAAAGGTTAAATCACCAGTCTGGGACAGAGCTCAAAAAGGAGGGGAAAAAAACCCAACAAATTGCATAATGATAACTACAGTATGAAACCATTTATGTAAAGAGCGAGAGAGAAAGCAGGAAAACCCTCCAGAATGTCTTTCTGTTCTGTGCTGAGCAGAGACCTGGAAGCCTGGACCCCCCCAAACCCCAAACTGTCTATGCGAGGGTGAGTGGGACTGAAATCTGGAAAGGTGGTCAAAGGTTCCTTTAAGTAAATGTTCTAATGTTTAAGAGCAGAATGATTTCATTTATTTCTTATGTAATTAAAAATTAATTATGAAATGGGGGGAAATGAGGTGTTAGTGGTTTACAAACTTAATCCATCCAGATTTAGCAGATGTGGAGCTTTGCGTTTTTGACCTATTTGTGGGTAATTAGTGGTCAGTTCTTTTTTTCTTTCTTTTTGCTGGGATGTAGCAAATTGATATAATTAAAAGGTGCTTTGGGTTGTGTTTTCATACATCATTAGGCGACTCCGTCAAGTGACACTCAAGGACATCCTTTCTAAGCAGTTTGTCTGCAGACTGTGGCCTTGTTGAACCACAGAGGCATCATCCTGGCATGATAGGCACCGGTGTGGCACGAACTGCTCTAACTGGGCTGGGAGAAGGGGAGGGGCAAGGTAACCTGATAACCTGCGTATTGCATGTAGTCCCAACATTTCCCTTTGCACTTTTCACTTGGAAAATCTTGCAAGCAGATGTAAGTCAGCAATGCCAACACTATGTTGGATAGTCGCTTTACTCAGGGGGTTAAGTGAATAATTTAGTTACGAATAAACCCATATAAACCCACAGGTGGTGATTACTCTAAGTCACAGATTTTCGAATACAAGATACAGTTGTGTGTCTGTGTGTAAATTAATAGTATACAAATTTAAAGATAATAAAAGGAAAACATGCTTTTGTCAGAGAGCAACCTTCAAAGTTGGGAAAGAAATTATAAACTTATTAAGAAATGCTTACTGTGTATTATAGAATCAATCATATTAGTTGTGTTCAAAGATACTGTTTTCCTTAATTATAGTAATTTTATTCGCTTAGTAGAAAATTTAGCAGTTAAAGAAAAATATAAACAAAATTACAAGCAGACAAAAATTAAGCAGTGGATAATTGGATTTGGTTATGGATGTTTTCTTCTAGATTTTTCTATTATTAATATGATAAAAATCTTCATCCTCTTGGTAATATTGTTTTGCAGACCATTTTTGGCTTGCTGTTACTAATAGTTGAAAGTCCATCACCAAGAGAAGTTCCCTTAATACCTATTTCTGCCTTGGTGACCACTGATCTGATTTGTCACTACAATTTTCCTTTTTCAAAATGTCAAATAATGGCATGCATGCTCAGTTACTTAGTTCTGTTCGACTCTTTTTTGACCCCATAGATTGTAGCCTGAAAGGGTCCTCTGTCCATGGGATTTCCCCAGGCAAGAATACTGAAGTGGTTACCATTATCTCCTCCAGTGGATCTTCCCAACCCAGGGATTGAACCTGCACCTCCAGAGCTCCTGCATTGGCAGGCAGATTCTTTACCATTGAGCCACCTGGGAATTAGCCTTTGTGCCCAGCTTCTTTTACTTATCATAATAATTTTGAGTTCTTCCATGTTGTTGCATATATTTGAAATTTCTTTCATTTTTTAATTTACTTTTTAGATTTAGTTTTAATTGGATGATAATTGCTTTACAATGTTGTGTTGGTTTCTGCCATACGTCAGTGTGAATCAGCCATAATTATACATATATCCCCTCCCTCTTGATTTATTTCTTTTTATCGCTGCATAAAATTTCGCTGTATGAGTCTATCACAACTTGTTCATCCAAATATCATTTTAGGGATTTGCTGAGCTTTTGAAATCTGTTGGTTGAACTCTTTCATCCATTTTGGAATGTTCTTGGAGACTATTTTTTTCAAAATTGCTTCTGTCCAAATCTCAGTCTCCCCTCTCCTGCTGGTGTGAAAGTTGCAGTGGCTGCTGTGTTTGCCTCAGTTCCCACACCTTTCATGCTCTGTTCTGTTCTTTCCATTCTTTTTCACTCTGTGCTGTAGTTTGAATCTTTTCCTATTGACTTTTAGCTATGCTACTTTTTTTAGATCCTTGAATACTCATGATGATAATTCCATAAAGCTTGTGCAATTAAAACCTGAAAATTTATTCCTATTCCCCTTTTTAAAAAATGGAGCATAACTGACAAATGATATCACATCAGTTTCAGGTGTATATCATACTGATTTGATGTGTAACAATATATACATTTTTAAGTGATCACCATGGAAAGTCTAGCTACCTACTAAAGTTATACCTTATATACCTTACCTACTAAAGTCACCTTATAAAGTTATTACAATAGTGTCGGCTGTATTCCCCATGGTTCATGTACATCTTCGTGACTCATTTATTAATGAGATTTGAACCTCTTAATGCCCTTTACCTTTTTCACCCTCTGCGTTTTCCTGATGAGCTTCAGTTTGTTCTCTGTTCTATTTGTGCATTTATTTTGTTTGTTTTTTATTTTCAGTGGTTTCTTCCTTTTTATTGATAGAACCCCATTGTACGGGATATGCCACATTGTGTTTATTCATTCTCCAATTGAAAGGCATTAGATTGCTTCCATTGTTGAAATTCTATAAACAACCTTGCTAGGAACATTCATGTGTATACACTCTTTTTTAAAATGTGTTTTTAAAATTGCACAATGTTGTATTGGTTTCTCCCATACAATAATGCAAATCAGCTGTAATTATACATATATCCCCTCCCTCACGAGCATCCCTTCCCTCTCCCGATCCTATCCCTCCAGGTCATTCTTAGATTCCCCATATAATGAGATCATACAGTAACTGTCTTTCTCTGTGTGACTTATTTTGCTTAGCATAATACCCTCTAGGTTCACCCATATTGATGCAAATGGCAAGATTTCATTCTTTCTTATGGCTAACAATATTCCATTGTGTATATATATATGTATGTATACATATATATATATATATGTATACATATATATGTGTCTTTCCTACACACACACACACACACACACACACATATATATATACATATGCCTTTCCTTCTGAGTGCTAACCTAAGTCATTATTTTGCTGGCATTTTACTTAACTGTGGAATTGTCTGTCTTCTGTAGATCATAAGCTTCACAGGGCAGGGGTTGTGTCTTCTCTTTGTTTATTTTTGTTTCTCCTGTAGTCTGTATTTCTGGAACATCTGTAGCCCGATTCCTGAAACATCATAGGATCTTAATATTTTTGAAATCAATATGGAATTTGTACTTTTCTGGTTACTTGAAGTCCTATCTCCTGAGGTCGCCTCGTCACAGCTTGGAATACATCATCCATGCATGGACACCAGGCCTCCCACCTTCAGTGATGGTCTTTATGACAGCATTTACTATGGACTACTTTAGTTGACTTCAGAGGTGGAGGAGCTCTTACCCAAGGGCATGTCAGAGAATCTGTGATAGCGCGGAAGGATGGAAAACCAAGTTGAAAGCAGAAAAACAGTTTGAACATAACTGTTGTAGACAGCTTTTGGACTCATGGGAAACTGCTGGCTCTCTTGGCTGAATTCTTGGGTATAGACTCTAATTTTGTGGGTTGACCTAACAATTCTCATTTCTGGGAAAACAACAGAGCCCACTCTGTGTTCTCCTAGTTTGCAAAGGATCTTCTGCTATTTGTGACTTCCATTAAGTTGCCACTACGCCTTACTTTCACCTCTGTTCTCTGGGAGAAGGAGATTTATTTGCCCTTTCTTCCTTTCTTTCTTTCTCTTTGTCTCTTTTTCTTTCCCCTCTTTTGGTATATCTTCTTTCCTTCCCCTCTCTTTGTATATCTTCTTTCCTAGCAAGGACAAAAATACATAACTCCAAACAGTGAAATTAGTATTTCAGTCTGGGGAGCTTCACAAATACATTCTAGAGGGCATCAGTTTGAACTAGCCAAGAAAGTTGAAGTAGGATTTTCTTTCTTTTTATTTCTTTCCTTCTTCTTTTCTTTCTTTCATTCTGGCTGTGCTAGATCCTTGTGGCTGTGCACTGGCTTTCTCTAGTTGCTGCGAGTAGAGGCTGCTCTTCACTGCAGTGTGCAGGCTTCTTATTGGGGTGGCTTCTTTTGTTGTGGAGCACAGATTCCAGGGCTCATGGGCTTCAGTATTTATGACATGTGGGCTCAGTAGTTGCAGCTTAAAGGCTCTAGGGCTTGGGCTCAGTAGTTGTGGTACATGGGCTTAGTAGACCCAAGGAATGTGAAATCTTCCAGGAGCAGGGGTCAAACCTGTGTCCCCTGCATTTCCAGACAGACTCTTAATCACTGGACCACTAGGAAAGTCCCTGAAGCAGAATTTTCTACATAATATATCTAACTACACCGAAAAGTAGGAAACTTTCCATTTTTTTCATATCTAGGTATATGGACATTGATGAATCTGCAGGTATTAAATAATAAGAATAAGGAGAAAAAGAGATGAATAAACTGTGGAAAATTCTAAAAGAGATGGTAATACCAGACCACCTGACTTGCCTCTTGAGAAACCGATATGCAGGTCAGGAAGCAACATTTAGAACTGGACATGGAACAACAGACTGGTTCCAAATTGGAAAAGGAGTACGTCAAGGCTGTATATTGTCACCCTGCTTATTTAACTTCTATGCAGAGTACATCACGAGAAATACTGGGCTGGAAGAAGCACAAGCTGGAATCAAGATTGCCAGGAGATATATCAATAACCTCAGATATGC